>LR738714.1:430527748-430544416 GCA_902687465.1 Secale cereale
GAGGTGAGGGGGGATGTGGTTGCTTTCAAGATAATAAGGTTTTTTTTTGCAAATTGGAGCAGAGAAGTGGGCTATTGTTGCAAAAATGCCACAACTTACCTCACGGCCGTTAGATGCAGATCTAATGGTCAGAAACGACGGATGGCAGACACACCACCATCACCAACAGAGTCTTTTATAGGAGTATATATATATTTCTCACGCTGTTTTGATGAGGTGAGGGAGGGATGTGATTGCTTTAAGATAATAAAAGGTTTTCTGCAAATTGGAGTAGAGAAGTGGGCTATTGTTGCAAAAATGCCACGACTTACCTCACAGCAGTTAGATGCAGATCTAATGGTCAGAAACGACGGATGACAGACATACGACCATCACCAACTGAGTCTTTTATAGGAGTATATATATATATTTCTCAGGCTGTTTTGACGAGGTGACGGAGGGGCGTGGTTGCTTTCAAGATAATAAGGGGTTTTCTGCAAATTGGAGCAGAGAAGTGGGCTATTGTTGCAACAATGCCACAACTTACCTCACGGCCGTTAGGTGCAGTTCTAATGGTCAGAAACGACGGATGGCAGACACACCACCATCACCAATTGAGTCTTTTATAGGAGTATATATATATATATCTCACACTGTTTTGATGAGGTGAGGGAGGGATGTGGTTGCTTTCAAGATAATAATGGGTTTTATGCAAATTGGAGTAGAGAAGTGGGCTATTATTGCAAAAATACCACAACTTACGTCACTATCATTAGATGCAGATCTAATGGTCAGAAACGACAGATGGCAGACACACCACTATCACCAACAGAGTCTTTTATAGGAGTATATATATATTTCTCATGCTGTTTTGATGAGGCGAGGGAGGGATGTGGTTGCTTTCAAGATAATAAGGGGTTTTCTGCAAATTGGAGCAGAGAAGTGGGCTATTGTTGCAAAAATGCCACAACTTACCTCACAGCCATTAGATGCAGATCTAATGGTCAGAAACGACGAATGGTAGACACACCACCATCACCAACTAAGTCTTTTATAGGAATATATAGGAGTAGAGAAACATGTATAAGTTGTAACATTTTGGTTCTGCTCCTTGCACGATCGATAGATAGAAATAACGATTGGAAACACTAGGGCGGGGCTATTTCCGCCAGATAAGCAGGGTACGTAGTAGCTAGGTTGGCGCATCGTCGGTTTGGTCACACACGGTCCGACATGTTCTAGTGTTTCTGGCAAGATGCCCGCGCGTTGCACGAAGTTGATGGAAAAGGTAAGCACAACTTATAAATTGACGGATGGAGTATTATTTAAAGTGATGCATATAATTAAGCAAAGGGATCGCACATGTCGGTATTGACTGGAATGAGAATGCAACATCACAATAAGAATTAAGGCCACGATGATGATGCAATCGCAGTGGTGGTTACAGAAGGCAAGAAGAAAGATGCATCCATCAACGTACGACCTCCTCCTCCTCAACTTAGTGCCCCGGGCCACCGACCGGCGGCTAAGGAGCGGCAGCTTTTGTGGCGAGGTCGAGGTGCTTCTCAGCAAAGGCATCCAAGGCTTCCAGCCGGTTGAGGAAGGCCAACGTCGTAGCATCCTCACTGGCCTTGTAGATACCTATGTACACGATTAGCTCGTACACGTGGATGTGTAGGTCGACGAATTCTTGCAGGGCGAGGCGCCTAGTGGCGAGCGCGACCTCCAGGTGGACATTCTTCGTGGAGTCAGCAAGCAGTCGCAGGGCCACCAATGCTTCAAAGAGGTTCCGGCCATGGAGGCCAATTATGGTGGCAGGCAATGAGGAGCCCGGGCGCGCGGATACGTCTCCAACGTATCTATAACTTTTGATTGTTCCATGCTATTATTTATGAAGTCTTGGATGTTTAATGGGCATTATCATACACTTTTATATCATTTTTGGGACTAACCTACTAACCCGAAGGCCCAGTCCAGATTGCTGTTTTTTGCCTGTTTCAGGGTTTTGCAGAAAAAGAATATCAAATGGAGTCCAAACGGAATGAAACCTTCGCGAGAGATATTTTTGGAGAAAATCACACACGGGGAACTTGAGAACCACGTCAGGGGAGCATCGAGGCGCCCACGAGGGTGGGGGGCGCGCCCCCTGCCCAGGGCGCGCCCCCCGCCTCGTGGGCCCCTCGAGCACCCCCGGTGTCCTCCTTCCTCCCATATAAGTCTACGTACCCCGAAACCTTTGACAACAGAGAGAAAACCCTAATTCCACCGCCGCAACCTTCTGTTCCCGTGAGATCCCATCTTGGAGCCTGTCCCGGAGCTCCACCAGAGGGGGATCCATCACGGAGGTCTTCATCATCATCATCATCGCCCTCACCATGAGTTGTGAGTAGTTTACCACAGACCTTCGGGTCCATAGCTAGTATCTAGATGGCTTCTTCTCTCTCTCTGGATCTCAATACAAAGTTCTCCTCGGTCTTCGAGGAGATCTATTCGATGTAATCTCTTTTTGCGATGTGTTTGTCGAGATCCGATGAATTGTGGGTTTATGATCGCGATTTTCTATGAGAAATATTTGGTTCTTAACTGAAATTTAAGTCTCTTCGAATTATTGGTTTGGTTAGGCCTACTAGATCTATAGTTCTTGCAATGGGAGAAGTGCTTGGCTTTGGGTTCAATCTTGCGGTGTCCTTTCCCAGTGACAGTAGGGGCAGCAAGGCATGTATTGTATTGTTGCCATCGAGGATAAAAATATGGGGTTTATATCATATTGCTTGAGTTTATCCCTCTACATAATGTCATCTTGCTTAAGGTGTTACTATGTTCTTATGAACTCAATACACTAGATGCATGCTGGATAGCAGTCGATGTGTGGAGTAATAGTAGTAGATGCAGAATCGTTTCGGTCTAGTTGTCTCGGACGTGATGCCTATATATAATGATCATGCCTAGATAGTCTCATAATTATTCGCTATCATGAGAGAAGACACTAAAGAACACTATGGCCCCCGGGTCTATTCTCAACATATCAATCTACATCTACTTTACTTTTATCGCTTTTATTTGTTGTTCTTCTTTACCAATAATACCAAAAATATAAACTATCATCTCTATCAGATCTCACTTTCGTAAGTGACCGTAAAGGGATTGACAACCCCTTATCACGTTGGCTGTGAAGTTCTTATTTGTTTGTGCATGTGCGAGGGACTCGCGCGTGGTCTCCTACTGGATTGATACCTTGGTTCTCAAAAACTAAGGGAAATACTTACGCTACTGTGTTGCATCTCCCTTTCCTCTTCGAGGGAATACAACGCAAGCTCGAGAAGTAGCAAGAAGAATTTCTGGCGCCGTTGCCGGGGAGGCTTACGCAAAAGTCATATACCAAGTACCTATCACAAACCCTTATCCTTCGCATTACATTTATTTGACTCTCGTTTTCCTCTCCCCCACTTCACCCTTGCCGTTTTATTTGCCCTTCTTCCGCCCTGTGTTTATCATTCACTTGCTTCTTGTTTGCTTGTGTGCTGCTTGCTTGCTTGCCTGATTGCCCTCATGTCTGAGATGGGAGATGATTTTATCGAGAAGGGTAGCAATGTCGAGGGCAACGTCTATGTTGCCCCCCCCCCCGGATGAAGCTACCACTTTACATATTAAGAAGTTCTTCAAGACTTCTTTACTTGTGCCGGTGCTTTGCCCACTATAGGTGGCTCTATTCTTCACAAAACTAATAGCCTTGCAGATGCTGTATCCATGCTTATAGTAGAAATTGAAAGGCAATTCATCCATATGCATCCGTGTATCCAGAGAATCTTTTTGGAGTTTTCCAATATTGAGCATTCTTCTGTTAAGCGTGCAGCTACTATCTTTTTGGCCCATGAGTTTAGATTTATTAGGAAAGAGGCCAAAGAAATCTTTGCTCATTACGGGGTAGATGTCGGTCGACCTCCCATAGAGGCTATCTTGTTCAGTTAAGAAGACATAATGCGGTTGTGATCCCCTAATCATGTTGCTTTTAATGAAAACCTTAGAAAAAAGGTTCCTATTGAGGTCTTGATTGGTAGAATTTCTGAGATGAACGATGATTTTTCTGTTCAAAATAATGGGTTAGGCTTCTCCCTTGAGCGAAGGCTTATGACCTTCTACCAAAAGAATGCCTACAATGATGAATTGGTTGTTCACTACAAAGGGCCAAAAGAGGAACCTATTCCTCCTAAGATTGATGTAGGGGACTTTTGTCCCATTAAATTTAGCCCTTTTGATTACTTTTGCTTGCCACAAAGGAAGCTTGCTGCTGAACGTAGGGAATATGAGATGAGCTTTCGCGACATATCGTATCACTACGACATTCCCTAGATCTATCTTGTATCGTGCCTAGCTAGGGGCGTAAAACGATAGCGCTTGTTGGGAGGCAACCCAATTATATATTTTTGTTTTTGCTGCTGTTAGGGAATAAATATCGCATCTAGTCTCTGATTAGATTTGGTTTCATGTTTTGTTTAGTGTTTGTGCCAAGTAGAACCTTTGGGAAGACTTGTGTGAAGTTTATGTGATCTTGCTGTGAAAAACAGAATCGTTAGCGCTCGCTAAAGTGGTCGTCAGATTTTACTGGAGCGTGCTATTTAGTTGATTATTTTTGCAGATGATTAATAGACAAATTCCTCAAATTTACCAATTTAGTTAGAATTTTTTTAGAGTTCCAGAAGTAGGCGAAACCTGCAGATTACTACAAACTGTTATGTTATTCATGTGTTGTTTGCTTATTTCAATGCATCTAAGAGTAATATTTGGAGGTATGAACCATAGAGAAGTTGGAATACAGTAGGTTTAACACCAATATAAACAAAGAATGAATTCATTGCAGTACCTTTGAGAAGTGGTTTGCTTCCTTATACTAACGGAGATCACGAGAATTTTTGTCTAAGTTTTGTGTTGTGAAGTTTTCAAGTTTTGAGTATTGCTTTGATGAACAATGGAACAAAGAGTAGAAAAGGCCTAAGCTCGGGGATGCCCATGGCACCCAAATAAAATTCAAGGATAATCAAAAGCCTAAGCTTGGGGATGCCCCGGGAAGGCATCCCCTCCTTCGTCTTCATCCATCGGTAACTATACTTGGAGCTATATTTTTATTCACCACATGATATGTGTTTTGCTTGGAGCGTCTTGTATAATTTGAGTCTTTGCTTGTTAGTTTGCCACAATCAACCTTGCTGGACACACCTATTTGAGAGAGTTAAATATGTCCTAGGAATTGTTAGAACACTCTATGCGCTTCACTTATATCTTTTGAGTTGAATAGTTTTTGCTCTAGTGCTTCACTTATATCTTTTAGAGCACGGTGGTGGTTATATTTTGTAGAAATTGTTGAACTCTCATGCTTCACTTATATCTATTTGAGAGTCTATTAAAACAGCATGGTAATGTGTTTAGGCTAAGAAACTAGTCTTCACATGATAGACATCCAATGTCAATGTAGTAAAAAAAATCACACTAAGTGCATTGAATATGATGAGATGTTGGATGCTTGATAATTGTTTTGAGATATGAGGATAGTGATATTAAAGTCATGCTAGTGGAGTTATTATGAAATTGAGAAATACTTGTGTTAAGGTTAGTGATTCCCGTATCATGCACGTATGGTGAACCGCTATGTGACGAAGTTAGAGCATGAGGTATTTGTAGAGTGCCAACCTTTGTGTGTCAGGGGCACGCGATGGTTAACTCCTACCAACCTCCCCCCTAGGAGAATGTGTTGATTGCTTTGTTTTGATGACTCGTAGATTTTTGCAATAAGTATATGAGTTCTTATGACTAATGTTGAGTCCATGGATTATACTCACTCTCACCCTTCCACCATTGCTAGCCTCTCTTGTACCGTGCAACTTTCGGCGGTGCCATAAACCCACTATATATCCTTCCTCAAAACAGTCACCATATTATTCCTCAAAACAGCCACCATACCTACCTATCATGGCATTTCCATAGCCATTCTGAGATATATTGCCATGCAACTTTCCACCGTTCCGTTCATATGACACGCATCATATTGTCATATTGCCATGCATGATCATGTAGTTGACATCGTATTTGTGGTAAAGCCACCATGCATAATTTTTCATACATGTCGCTTTTGATTCATTGCACATCCCGGTACACCGACGGAGGCATTCATGTAGAGTCATAATTGATGTAGTATCGAGTTGTAATTTTGAGTTGTAATAAAAGTGTGATGATCATCATTATTAGAGCATTGTCCCATGTGAGGAAAGGCCAATAAAAAAAAGATGGCCCAAAAAAATAGAGAGGGGCTAATTAAAAAATAAAAAAAAGGGAGAAAGCCCCTCCAAAAAAATGAGAGAAAAGAGATAAGGGACAATTGCTACTATCTTTTTCCATACTTGTGCTTCAAAGTAGCACCATGTTCTTCATTGTAGAGAGTCTCATGTTTAGTCACTTTAATATACTAGTGGGAATTTTCATTATAGAACTTGGCTTGTATATTCCAACGATGGGCTTCCTCAAATGCCCTAGGTCTTTGTGAGCAAGCAAGTTGGATGTACATCCATTAGTTTGTGATGTTGAGCTTTCATACATACTTAGCTCTAGTGCATCCGTTGCATGGCAATCCCTACTCACTCACATTGATATCTATTGATGGGCATCTCCATAGCACGTTGATACGCCTAGTCGATGTGAGACTATCTCCCTCCTTTTTAGTCTTCTCCACAACCACCTCTATTCCACCCATAGTGTTATATCCGTGGCTCACGCTCATGTATTGTGTGAAAGTTGAAAGGTTTGAAAAGATAGAGTATGAAAACAAGTGCTTAGCTGAAATCGGGGTTGTGCATGATATGAATATTTTGTTGATGAAGAGGGAGCATAGCCAGCCTATATGACTTTGTAGGGATAACTTTCTTTAGCCATAGTATTTTGAGAAGACATGATTGCTTTGTTAGTATGCTTGAAGTATTGTTATTTCTTATGTCAATATAGACTTTTATCTTGAATCTTTCAGATCTGAACATTCAAGCCACAATTAAGAGAATTACATTGAGAAACTATATTGGTTAGCATTCCACATCAAAAATTCTTTCTTTATCATTTACCTACTCGAGGACGAGCAGGAATTAAGCTCGGGGATGCTTGATACGTCTCCAACTTATCTATAATTTTTTATTGTTCCATGCTATTATTTATGAAGTCTTGGATGTTTAATGGGCTTTATCATACACTTTTATATCATTTCTGGGACTAACCTACTAACCCAAAGGCCCAGTCCATATTGCTGTTTTTTGCCTGTTTCAGGGTTTTGCAGAAAAATATATCAAACGGAGTCCAAACGGAATGAAACCTTCGCGAGATATATTTTTGGAGAAATCATGCACAGGGAACTTGAGAACCACGTCAGGGGAGCATCGAGGCGCCCACGAGGGTGGTGGGAGTGCCCCCCCTGCCCAGGGCGCGCCCCCTGCCTCGTGGGCCCCTCGAGCACCCCTCGGTATCCTCCTTCCTCCTATATAAGTCTACGTACCCCGAAACCTTCAACAACAGAGAGAAAACCCTAATTCCACCGCCGCAACCTTCTGTTCCCGTGAGATCCCATCTTGGAGCCTGTTCCGGAGCTCCATTGGAGGGGGATCCATCATGGTGGTCTTCATCATCATCATCATCGCCCTCACCATGAGTTGTGAGTAGTTTACCATAGACCTTCGGGTCCATAGCTAGTATCTAGATGGCTTCTTCTCTCTCTCTGGATCTCAATACAAAGTTCTCCTCGGTCTTTGAGGAGATCTATTCGATGTAATCTCTTTTTGCGGTGTGTTTGTCGAGATCCGATGAATTGTGGGTTTATGATCAAGATTATCTATGAGAAATATTTGGTTCTTCTCTGAACTTTTTATGTGTGCTCAGAATATCCTTGCAAGTCTCTTCGAATTATTGGTTTGGTTTGGCCTACTAGATCTATAGTTCTTGCAATGGGAGAAGTGCTTGGCTTTGGGTTCAATCTTACGGTGTCCTTTACCAGTGACAGTAGGGGCAGCAAGGCACGTATTGTATTGTTGCCATCGAGGATAAAAATATGGGGTTTATATCATATTGCCTGAGTTTATCCCTCTACATCATGTCATCTTGCTTAAGGCGTTACTCTGTTCTGATGAACTCAATACACTAGAGGCATGCTGGATAGCGGTCGATGTGCGGAGTAATAGTAGTAGAAGCAGAATCATTTCGGTCTACTTGTCTCGGACGCGATGCCTATATACAATGATCATGCCTAGATAGTCTCATAATTATTCACTTTTCTATCAATTGCTCGACAGTAATTTGTTTACCCGCCGTAGAATATCGCTATCATGAGAGAAGCCACTAGAGAACACTATGGCCCCCGGGTCTATTCCCAACATATCAATCTACATCTATGATACGTCACCAACGTATCTATAATTTTTTATTGTTCCATGCTATTATTTATGAAGTCTTGGATGTTTAATGGGCTTTATCATTCAATTTTATATCATTTTCGGGACTAACGTACTAACCCAAAGGCCTAGTCCAGATTGCTGTTTTTTGCCTATTTCAGGGTTTTGCAGAAAAGGAATATCAAACGGAGTCCAAACGGAATGAAACCTTCGCGAGAGATATTTTTGGATAAAATCACACACGCGATGCTTGAGGACCAAGTCAGGGGACAGAGAGGTGGCCCTCGAGGGTGGGGGGCGCGCCCCCCTTGCCAGGGCGCGCCCCCTGCATCCAGGCCCCCTCAAGTGGCCCCCGGTGCCCTCCTTCTTCCTATATAAGTCCACGTACCCCAGAAACTCCATACACAGAGAGAAAACCCTAATTCCACCGCCGTAGCTTCTGTTCCCGTGGAGATCCCATCTTGGAGCCTGTTCCGGAGCTCCACCGGAGGGGGATCCATCACGGAGGCCTTCATCATCATCATCATCATCGCCCTCACCATAAGTTGTGAGTAGTTTACCACAGACCTTCGGGTCCATAGCTAGTATCTAGATGGCTTCTTCTCTCTCTCTGGATCTCAATACAAAGTTCTCCTCAGTTTTCGAGGAGATCTATTCGATGTAATCTCTTTTTGCGATGTGTTTGTCAAGATCCAATGAATTGTGAGTTTATGATCTAGGTTACCTATGAAAGATATTTGGTTCTTCTCTGAACCTTTTATGTGTGCTCATAATATCCTTGCAAGTCTCTTCGAATTATTGGTTTGGTTTTGCCTACTAGATCTATAGTTCTTGCAATGAGAGAATTGCTTTGCTTTGGGTTCAATCTTGCGGTGTCCTTTCCCAGTGACAGTAGGGGCAGCAAGACACGTATTGTATTGTTGCCATCGAGGATAAAAAGATGGGGTTTACATCATACTGCTTGAGTTTATCCCTCTACATCATGTCATCTTGCTTAAAGCGTTACTCTGTTCGTATGAACTCAATACACTAGATGCATGTTGGATAGCGGTCGATGTGTGGAGTAATAGTAGTAGATGCAGGCAGGAGTCGGTCTACTTGTTTCGGACGTTATGCCTATATACAATGATCATGCCTAGATAGTCTCATAATTATTCACTTTTCTATCAATTGCTCGACAGTAATTTGATTACCCGCCGTAGAATATCGCTATCCTGAGAGAAGCCACTAGAGAAAACTATGGCCCACGGGTCTATTCTCAACATATCAATCGACATCTACTTTACTTTTACCGCTTTTATTTGCTATTTTATTAAACAAAAAATACCAAAAATATAAAATATCATCTATATCAGATCTCGCTCTCGTAAGTGACCGTAAAGGGATTGACAACCCCTTATCGCGTTGGCTGCGAAGTTCTTATTTGTTTGTGCAGGTGCGAGGGACTCGCGCGTGGTCTCCTACTGGATTGATACCTTGGTTCTCAAAAACTGAGGGAAATACTTGCGGTACTGTGTTGCATCTCCCTTTCCTCTTCGAGGGAATACAACGCAAGCTCAAGAGGTAGCATGAAGAATTTCTGGCACCGTTGCCGGGGAGACTTACGCGAAAGTCATATACCAAGTACCTATCACAAACCCTTATCCTTCGCATTACATTTATTGGCCTCTCATTTTCCTCTCCCCCACTTCACCCTTGCCGTTTTATTTGCCCTTCTTCTCCCGTGTGTTTATCGTTCGCTTGCTTCTTGTTCGCTTGTGTGTGTTGGATTGCTTGCTTGTCAATATGGCTCAGAACAAAACCAAATTGTGTGACTTCTCCAATACCAACAACAATGACTTTATTAGCACTCCGATTGCTCCTATTACCGATGCTCAATCTTGTGAGATCAATGCTGCTTTGTTGAATCTTGTCATGAAAGATCAATTCTCCGGCCTTCCTAGTGAAGATGCCGCTACCCATCTAAACAACTTTGTTGATTTGTGTGATATGCAAAAGAAAAGGGATACGGATAACGATATTGTTAAATTGAAGTTATTTCCGTTTTCACTTAGAGATCGTGCTAAAACTTGGTTTTCCTCTTTGCCTAGAAATAGTATTGATTCATGGAATAAGTGCAAAGATGCTTTTATCTCTAAGTATTTCCCACCTGCTAAGATCATCTCTCTTAGAAATGATATTATGAATTTTAAGCAACTAGATCATGAGCATGTTGCACAAGCTTGGGAGAGAATGAAATTGATGATACGTAATTGTCCTACACATGGTTTGAATCTATGGATGATTATTCGGTACTTTTATGCTGGCTTGAATTTTGCTTCTCGTAATCTTTTAGATTCGGCCGCCGGAGGCACTTTCATGGAAACCACCTTAGGAGATGCTACCAAACCCCTAGATAATATTATGGTCAATTATTCTCAATGGCACACTGAAAGATCTACTAGTAAAGAAGGGCATGCTATCGAAGAAATTAGTGTTTTGAGTGGAAAGATGGATGAACTTATGAAATTATTTGCTGCTAAGAGTGCTTCTTCCGATCCTAATGATATGCCTTTGTCCACTTTGATTGAGAATAACAATGAATCTTTGGATGTGAATTTTGTTGGTAGGAATAATTTTGGTAACAATGCTTATAGAGGTAATTTTAATCCTAGGCCCTTCCCTAGTAATTCCTCTAATAATTATGGTAATTCCGACAACAACTCTTATGGAAAGATGCCTTCTGAATTTGAAACTAATGTTAAAGAGTTTACGATCTCGCAAAAGAATTTCAATGCTATGCTTGAGGAGAAATTTCTTAAGGTTGATGAATTGGCTAGATGTGTGGATAGAATTACTCTTGATGTTGATTCTTTGAAACTTAGATATATCCCACCTAAGCATGATATCAATGAGTCTCTCAAAGCCATGAGAATTTCCATTGATGAATGCAAATAAAGAACCACTAGAATGCGTGATAAAAGAGAAGATTATATTAAATCGTGTTCTTCTAGTTATCATGAAAATAAAGATGAAGATCTGAAAGTTATTGATGTGTCTCCTATTAGATCTTTGTTTTCTAGTATTAATATTGATGAGAATAGGATTGGAGATGATTCCGCTTTAAGGTGTCCCAATGATTCGGGGTTTTTAGATCTTGATGCTAAAATTGCTAAAAGTGGGAACGAAGAGATTAAAACTTTGCATAGTGATGAACACACTACTTTGGATTTCAAGGGATTCAATTATCATAATTGCTCTTTGATTGATTGTATCTCCTTGCTGCAATCCATGCTAAATTCTCCGCATGCTTATAGTCAAAATAAAACTTTCACTAAACATATAGTTGATGCTTTGATGCAATCTTATGAAGAAAAACTTGAGTTGGAAGTTTCTATACCTAGAAAGATTTATGATGAGTGGGAACCTACTATAAAAATAAAAATAAAAGATCATGAATGTTATGCTTTGTTTGATTTGGGTGCAAGTGTCTCCACTATCCCAAAAACTTTGTGTGATTTGCTAGGGTTCCATGAGCTTGATGGTTGTTCTTTAAATTTGCATCTTGCAGATTCCACTATTAAGAAACCTATGGGAAGAATTAATGATGTTCTTATTGTTGCCAACAAGAATTATGTGCCCGTAGATTTCATTGTTCTTGATATAGATTGCAATCCTTCATGTCCTATTATTCTTGGTAGACCTTTCCTTAGAACGATTGGTGCAATTATTGATATGAAGGAAGGAAATATTAGATTCCAATTTCCGTTAAGGAAAGGCATGGAACACTTTCCTAGAAATAAAATCAAATTACCATATTAATCTATCACGAGAGCCACTTATGGATTGCCTTCCAAAGATGGCAATACCTAGATTTATCTTGTATCGTGCCTAGCTAGGAGCATAAAACGATAGCGCTTGTTGGGGGGCAACCCAATTTTATGTTTTTTGTTTTTGTTGCTTTTAGGGAATAAATATTGCATCTAGCCTATGATTAGATGTGGTTTCATGTTTTGTTTAGTGTTTGTGCCAAGTAGAACCTTTGGGAAGACTTGTGTGAAGTTTATATGATTTTGCTGTGAAAAACAGAATCGTTAGCGCTCGCTAAAGAAGTCGTGGGATTTTACTGAAGCTTGAATTTTAGTTGATTCTTTTTGCTGATGATTGGTAGACAAATTTCGCAAATTTACCAATTTAGTTTGATTTTTTTGGAGTTCCAGAAGTAAGCGAACCCTGCAGATTACAACAGACTGTTCTGTCTTTGACAGATTCTGTTTTTCGTGTGTTGTTTGCTTATTCTGATGCATCTATGGGTAATATTGGAAGATATGAACCATAGAGAAGTTGGAGTACAATAGGTTTAACACCAATATAAACAAAGAATGAATTAATTGCTGTAGCTTTGAGTAGTGGTTTGCTTTCTCATACTAACGGAGCTCACGCGAATTTTTTTCTAAGTTTTGTGTTGTGAAGTTTCTAAGTTTTGAGTATTGCTTTGATGGACTATGGAACAAGGAGTAGCAAGGGCCTAAGCTTGGGGATGCCCATGGAACCCCAAGTAAATTCAAGATAATCAAAAGTCTAAGCTTGGGGATGCCCCGGGAAGGCATCCCTCTTTCGTCTTCATCCATCGGTAACTATACTTGGAGCTATATTTTTATTCGCAACATGATATGTGTTTTGCTTGGAGCGTCTTGTAAAATTTGAGTCTTTGCTTGTTAGTTTGCCACAATCATCTTTTCTGGACACACCTATTTGAGAGAGTTAAATATGGACTAGAATGTGCTTCACTTATATCTTTTGAGTTGAATAGTTTTGCTCTAGTGCTTCACTTATATCTTTTAGAGCACGGTGCTGGTATTTTTTTGTAGAAATTATTGAACTCTCATGCTTCACTTATATCTATTTGAGAGTCTATTAAAACAGCATGTTAAAGTGTTTAGGCTAAAGAAACTAGTCTTCACATGATAAACATCCAATGTCAATGTAGTAAAAAAATTCACACCAAGCGCATTGAATAGAATGAGATGTTGGATGCTTGATAATTGTTTTGAGACATGAGGATAGTGATATTAGAGTCATGCTAGTGGAGTTATTATGAAATTGAGAAATACTTGTGTTAAGGTTAGTGATTCCCGTATCATGCACGTATGGTGAACCGCTATGTGACGAAGTTAGAGCATGAGGTATTTGTAGAGTGCCAACCTTTGTGTGGAGGTCGGGGGCGCGCAATGGTTAACTCCTATCAACCTCCCCCTAGGAGCATGCGTTGATTGCTTTCTTTTGATGACTCGTAGATTTTTGCAATAACTATACGAGTTCTTATGACTAATGTTGAGTCCATGGATTCTACGCACTCTCACCCTTCCACCATTGCTAGCCTCTCTTGTACCGCGCAACTTTCGCCGCTGCCATAAACCCACTATATATCCTTCCTCAAAACAGCCACCATATTGTTCCTCAAAACAGTCACCATACCTACCTATCATGGCATTTCCATAGCCATTCCAAGATATATGGCCATGCAACTTAACGATGTTTCGTTCATATGACACGCATCATATTGTCATATTGCCATTGCATGATCTTGTAGTTGACATCGTATTTGTGGCAACACCACTATGCATAACTTTTCATATATGTCACTCTTGTTTCATTGCACATACCGGTACACCGCCGGAGGCATTCATATAGAGTCATACTTTGTTGTTGTAGTATCGAGTTGTAATGAAAGTGTGATGATCATCATTATTAGAGCATTGTCCCATGGGAGGAAAGCCTAAATCTATAAAGCCCCTCCACAAAAAAAAGGCCCAAAAAAGGCCCAAAAAAGAAAAAGAAAAAGGGACAATTGCTACTATCTTTTTCCACACTTGTGCTTCAAAGTAGCACCATGTTCTTCATTGTAGAGAGTCTCATGCTTAGTCACTTTCATATACTAGTGGGAATTTTCATTATAGAACTTGGCTTGTATATTCCAACGATGGGCTTCCTCAAATGCCCTAGGTCTTCATGAGCAAGCAAGTTGGATGCACACCCACTAGTTTCTTTTGTTGAGCTTTCATTCATATTTAGCTCTAGTGCATCCGTTGCATGGCAATCCCTGCTCACTCACATTGATATCTATTGATGGGCATCTCCATAGCCCGTTGATACGCCTAGTCGATGTGAGACTATCTCCCTCCTTTTTGTCTTCTCCACAACCACCTCTATTCCACCCATAGTGCTATATCCATGGCTCACGCTCATGTATTACGTGAAAGTTGAAAGGTTTGAAAAGATAGA
The DNA here is from genome assembly GCA_902687465.1 of Secale cereale. NCBI lineage: Eukaryota > Viridiplantae > Streptophyta > Magnoliopsida > Poales > Poaceae > Secale > Secale cereale. The sequence continues at coordinate 430,542,409 of LR738714.1, forward strand.
GTATGAAAACAAATGCTTGGCTGAAATCGGGGTTGTGCATGATATGAATATTTTGTGCGATGAAGAGGGAGCATAGCCAGCCTATATGATTTTGTAGGGATAACTTAATTTTCTTTAGCCATGGTATTTTGAGAAGACATGATTGCTTTGTTAGTATTGCTTGAAGTATTGTTATTTCTTATGTCAATTTAGACTTTTATCTTGAATCTTTCATATCTAAACATTTATGCCACAATTAAGAGAATTACATTGAAAAACTATATTGGTTAGCATTTCACATCAAAAATTCTTTCTTTATCATTTACCTACTCGAAGACGAGCAGGAAATAAGCTTGGGGATGCTTGATACGTCTCCAACGTATCTTTATTTTTTGATTGTTCCATGCTATTATTTATGAAGTCTTGGATGTTTAATGGGCTTTATCATTCACTTTTATATCATTTTTGGGACTAACCTACTAACCCAAAGGCCCAGTCTAGATTGCTGTTTTTTTTGCCTATTTTAGGGTTTTGTGGAAAAGGAATATCAAACGGAGTCCAAACGGAATGAAACCTTCGCGAGAGATATTTTTTGGAGAAAATCACGCACGCGGAGTTTGAGGACCAATTTAGGGGACACAGAGGTGCCCCTAGAGGGTGAGGGCGCGCCCCCCTGCCTCGAGGCCCCCTCAAGTGGCCCCCGGTGCCGTCCTTCTTCCTATATAAGTCCACGTACCCCAGAAACTCCATAAGCAGAGAGAAAACCCTAATTCCACCGCCGTAGCTTCTGTTCCCGTGGAGATCCCATCTTGGAGCCTGTTCCGGAGCTCCACCGGAGGGGGATCCATCACGGAGGCCTTCATCATCATCATCATCATCGCCCTCACCATGAGTTGAGAGTAGTTTACCACAGACCTTCGGGTCCATAGCTAGTATCTATATGGCTTCTTCTCTCTCTCTGGATCTCAATATAAAGTTCTCCTCAGTCTTCGAGGAGATCTATTCGATGTAATCTCTTTTTGCGGTTCGTTTGTCAAGATCCGATGAATTGTGAGTTTATGATCAAGGTTATCTATGAAAGATATTTGGTACGTCTCTGAACTTTTTATGTGTGCACATAATATCCTTGGAAGTCTCTTCGAATTATTGGTTTGGTTTGGCCTACTAGATCTATAGTTCTTGCAATGGGAGAAGTGCTTGGCTTTGGGTTCATTCTTCCGGTGTCCTTTCCCAGTGACAGTAGGGGCAGCAAGGCACGTATTGTATTGTTGCCATTGAGGATAAAAAGATGGGGTTTACATCATATTGCTTGAGTTTATCCCTCTACATCATGTCATATTGCATAAAGCGTTACTCTGTTCGTATGAACTCAATACACTAGATGCATGTTGGATAGCAGTCGATGTGTGGAGTAATAGTAGTAGATGCAGGCAGGAGTCGGTCTACTTGTTTCGGACGTGATGCCTATATACAATGATCATGCCTAGATAGTCTCATAATTATTCGCTTTTCTATCAATTGCTCGACAGTAATTTGTTTACCCGCCGTAGAATATCACTATCATGAGAGAAGCCACTAGAGAAAACTATGGCCCCCGGGTCTATTCTCAACATATCAATCTACATCTACTTTACTTTTACCGCTTTTATTTGCTTTTTTATTAAACCAAAAATACCAAAAATATAAACTATCATCTCTATCAGATCTCAATCTCGTAAGTGACCGTAAAGGGATTGACAACCCCTTATCGTGTTGGCTCCGAAGTTCTTATTTGTTTGTGCAGGTGCGAGGAACTCGCGCGTGGTCTCCTACTGGATTGATACCTTGGTTCTCAAAAACTGAGGGAAATACTTACGCTACTGTGTTGCATCTCCCTTTCCTCTTCGAGGGAATACAACACAAGCTCAAGAGGTAGCAATCTACTTTACTTTTATCGCTTTTATTTGCTGTTCTTATAAACCAAAAATACCAAAAATATAAACTATCATCTCTATCAGATCTCATTTTCGTAAGTGACCGTAAAGGGATT
>LR738714.1:430544426-430563057 GCA_902687465.1 Secale cereale
GGTAATAGTAGTAGATGCGGAATTGTTTCGGTCTACTTGTCTCGGACGTGATGTCTATATACAATGATCATGCCTAGATAGTCTTGTAATTATTCGCTTTTCTATCAATTGCTCGACAGTAATTTGTTTACCCGCTGTAGAATATCGCTATCATGAGAGAAGCCACTAGAGAATACTATGGCCCCCGGGTCTATTTCTCAACATATCAATCTACATCTACTTTACTTTTATCGCTTTTATTTGCTGTTCTTATAAACCAAAAATACCAAAAATATAAACTATCATCTCTATCAGATCTCATTTTCGTAAGTGACCGTAAAGGGATTGACAACCCCTTATCGCGTTGGCTGCGAAGTTCTTATTTGTTTGTGCAGGTGCGAGGGACTCGCGCGTGGTCTCCTACTGGATTGATACCTTGGTTCTCAAAAACTGAGGGAAATACTTACGCTACTGTGCTGCATCTCCCTTTCCTCTTCGAGGGAATAAAATTCAAGCTCGAGAAGTATCACGCGCGGGCTGGAGGAGTACGGCGATGTCGTCCGCGAGCTTCTTGAGGACGGTGATCATGTTTGTGGTGGCAACGATCATCTGGTCCAACTGAGAGTCGTAGTTGGCGTCGACGGCGGTCATCCACCAGCCGGTCTGGAACACCGTCTGTAGACGAACCTCGGCGCCATGCCGCAGGCCGACGTCGTGGACCATCTGGCACAGCCGCTGGCCGCTCGCGCGCATCGCCGCCATGGGTCTGTAGTGAGCTCTTTTGCACTTAATGTAGGTGCTTAGGTAAATGCTTAGGTGCGTACGATGTGGTAGATGCATTGGAATGGAGGGGCGCCTTTATATGAGGGCAAACTGTGTTGCATTCACATCGTTCAGCCTCTTTTCCCGGTCCCCCTCCCATTACTTCCCTCATGCATTAATTGAAGGAGGATGCATTGACTGTTCAACATTTCGGGAACCGCTACTCCCTCCCTTGTCTGCATTAAAGCCGTATCGGGAACTGCGCCGCCCGCTGTCAAATCGAATAGTACTGCGCCGCCCGCTGCACGCCCGGTTGAACACGCCTCCTCGCCTCCATCAAATCCCTCCGTTAAACCCGCAAGAAAACCGAGAAACCTACTCCGTCCACACGTCCGTTCCTGAGCGGGCCGGAATTAAACGCAACATCGGCTGAGCTCCTCCCGTCCGCCCTCAGTTTAAGAGCAAGTATAAGGCCCTGTTCGGGATGAAGGAATTTTACGGGAAGTGTGGTGGTTTCCTTTCCTTCTGTATTTTTTTCTTTAGGAGCGTTCGTTACAAAGGAAACAACCCAGCCGATTTCAAAGGAAATGCTTCTTAACCTGAGCTTTTCACGGGAACTGAAACATCTGCCGGAAGATCATTTTTCGCGTAGGCCCGAGGCAAACTGGCCCAGTGCAGGAGCACTGGATTTGACATGTTTGACTCCAGAAGTGGCGTACACCTGGTTTACATTGACCATGCATGGACCTGTGTTGCTAAAACGGTGGTGGTGTATGTGGTCTATGTTCACATGTAACAACGATTCACCCAGTTGCATGCACAACAGGTTGCCCTTGATTTTTTTTAATCCAGCCATAAGTGCATTCTATCTTGTGTACAGCTAGCATAGCTTCCTGCGTTCCGAGCACCACTAGTTAGAAAAATTCCTCCAATTTCAAGCCTGTAGGTTTTGACTTTATCCTCCACCCTGTTCATACAGGGCCTAATAGGGTGTTGTAAGCGGGCTGTAAGGATTTAAATATTGTATTATTGCTTAGTTGGAAGAGAGAGAATAGGAGAGAGAGGGGAAGCGGGCTGTAGACTTACAGCCAGCTGTAGCGCAAGGTCCAAGAAGCTTTGTGAGAGTGGAAGGAGGGCCATATGTTGACAGGGTGGAGTACTTTCTTAGGATGCCCGTAAGGCCCCTCCCAATGCTCCACCTTATACAGGTGCTAAGCCTTCCACATAAGCAAAAAATATGATGTGGCAAGTTATTTAAGAGGAGAGAGATGAATGTGGTGACTCCAGGAAGAAACAATGCTAAGTGCGTGAACCTAGGCAAAACATTTAAAGAAAGAAAACCCACCAATACATGAAGAGCTTTAGTTGCTAAATTATTAAATGAAGCAAGCTTAGAACCCATAAGTTAAGCACCTATGCATTGGGGAGTATAGTGCTAAGCTATTTAATGTTCTTAGCACCTCATCTAAGCACCCATGCATTGGCAGCAGCCTAATGGGAGTATCATAGGTAGTATCATGCATGCCAACTAAGCCATTTTGATGAGGTGGCATAGAATTAAATGAAGAAAGAGAGGCTTGAGTATCATATCATGATACCGTATCATATTAAATGATGTGCTACTTTGTGTCATGCATGGCAATAAATATAGTCTTCTATGATACCAAGATATGACACTATGCATTACAGATGTTGTATCATATATTAGTATCATACACATGATACTAGTATATGATACTTCCCCTTACAACCAGCCTTATAGCCAACTATTACGTGTTAGCTATTACCTTGGATGTAAATGACATGGCAACATGTTATAGCCAGCAGCTGGCTATATTATTAACCATCCTCTAAACGAGGCTAGACGCCGGCCAAGCTCCTACCGTCCGCCCTCTATTTACATGAGGCCAGACAGACAACGGGCTAGAATCGCACCCCTCCTCCGCTCCCCCATCTCCTCCTTCACCATTTTCTCCAGTCTTCCGATGGCTTCCGAGGAGCCGTTCTCCGGCATATTACCCGGCTGGGTGGCCCACCGAGCCCTCCGGATACGGGAGAGGCCGCCCAGTGCTTTACCAACCTCGCTTGGCCCGACGGAGCCAGTTGCCGCCCCAAGCAGGCGCGTGGTTCAGCAACTCGCCGCTCCAGTTCAGCTCGATGAGGAGTGGCGAGTTGCTCCATGCCGGTACGGGCGTCGTCACTACCGCATCATACCACGCCACCAGTGTTTGCGGTGTCGCACCTCCCGTGTCTGTGGGCACGCCTTCCGTGCCTGCGGCAGCGCCATGTAGGCAGAGATAGAAGCCGGGTCCATGGAGAGCGATGAGTCGGTGGCCAGCTTCTCCGTGTCGGCCGCCATCATCGAGGAGAAGTAGAACACGGGAGGCCGCCGCCACTTGGGTCCCATGAAGGCCACCGCCGAGGCGACGACTGCGCATTCAGGTGGTTTCTTTGCTTCTTCGTCTCTTCTGAGAACCTTCGTCGACCCCGCAAAGTGTCTGCCCGACATGAGGAAGACAAAGGGATCCGCGAGCAGCCATTTAGATTATGTACTCCCTCTCCAGCTGACAGAGGGAGTATTAATTAGACATACAGAGCCGGATTGGCACCGCTTAGTTCATGTAAATGTAATGAAATCCATCATGTTTATATGAAGATCCGACTTTTTTATACGAAATCCTTCATGATTATATGAAATCAGTCCGTGTTTGCACGAATTTCATCTGGTTGGTTAGAGTTGTGAAATGTATGCCGCTGGCTTTTGATGTCGTCCTCCGCGGAAGGAAGTTGGAGGAAATTAGCCGGCTGCCGTTGGAGATGCTCTTATGCTGGAAATAATAGAGTGACATCCAATGCATTTGAGTTAATTGCATGTATGATTGTCCCTCTATAAAAAGTTAATTGCATGTACAGTGTACACGTGACTTGCAGGGTGGCTACAGCTTCGTACAGAAAGTTAAAAAGAAACAAGTCCATCCTTAATCTTGTATTCTAAGTACTCTGTGGGTTCCACTGTCAGTACAGTAGCGAAAGAAGTATATATTAAATAAGTAATATATAATATAAAAATCTAAAGTTAAAGACAAAATTCGAACTCATCTCATCGCGTTGCGAGCATCCGGCGCTAACTAGTCCAGCACATTTTTGTTGTAGACCATGCTGGAGATATATCTCCATGTCTACTCTTATACTCCATCCGTTCCTAAATATTTGTCTTTTTCATATTTCGAATGGACTACCACATATGGATGTGTATGTAGACATATTTTAGAGTGTAGATTCACTCATTTTGCTCCATATGTAGTCACTTGTTGAAATCTCTAAAAAGACAAATATTTAGGAACGGAGGGAGTAGAAAACAGAGTTGGTGATGATGGTGTGCGTGCCATCCTGCAATATAGGTCGTCGGATTTATATCTAATGGATAGAAGAAAACTATGGAAATTTTGCAAAAATATACCCACACCCCTCTCCACGTTCGCAAATACGGCCTTCCCTTGTTCATCCTTTTCTCTCACAAGATAAACTACTCATACAAATGCATCTTGATGTTCCGTGCAACACACGGGCATCTAGCTAGTTTCTTTTAAAATAGTTAATGCGATAACTGGGTTGAAGTGATATATTTTAAGTCTGCCCCGAATGATTTCAGATTCACTAGTAGTAACAAAGAAAAGGCTGCCTTGTTAATTAACAGAAAATGGGGTGAAAACTATCACATGAGGCCGGTACAAACGAGGCACACTGGGTTCAGCGTCATCGTCACTACAGCTGTGCGCGCGCGAGAAGTCTACATATCGAGGGGGCTACTGAGCGACGCACAGAGACACAATGTTCGAGAGAGAAACCAGTTGACAGATTACGATCAGATCGAGTTGTCACCCTTCTGCTGTCATTGTTGGGGTGGGGGGAGGGGAGGAAGAGAAAGACGTATCGAGAGTGTGCGCGGTAGGCACAGAGGCACAACTAGCGAGTGTGTGTGTGTATGTGTGTGTGTGTTTAAAAGAGTAGTAGATAGATTACTATGAAGATCGAGGTGCCGCCCTACTCCTTCGGTGTCGGGTAGTGTGTGTGTGTTTGTCGGTGTACTAAGGTAGGGGGACCCCAGTACCCCAACTTGTGCACGGGCAGTTGCAGCTTCCCGCGGCAAGGTTTACTGCGTGCTCGCCGGAGACCTTCCTGCCTCCTATTAAACCATTCAAAAACAAAGTATACAAGACAGAAGATCGAGACCCCGGCAAGAGGAGCCTGCCGGGAAGGCCGTACCAGGCTCAAGACTGTTCCAATAACACAAGACCCTGGCAAGAGGAGCTTGCCAGGAAGATTAGAAGGTACTGCCTCGGCGCTATGCGCGCCCCGGCGAGGGGCCCGGGGAGCGGCAAGTTCCCGGGCCCGGCAAGATCAAGGCCCCGGCAAGGCGCTTGCCGGGGAGGCTACGCTGTGTGCCCACGCTCCAGCTCATCGGCCCACGCGTCGCCCTGGGGGCCTAACCAGGGACGCGTGGCGGATGGCTGTGCAGCCTGGGGTACACGGTGGCACACCACGGTGATAAATCCGTCGCCGTGGCGGACGGAGACGCTAAGGCGGGAGCTTTTGGGGTCGACGGCGACGGGCATTAAATGCCCTTGTCCCCCACTGTTAAAGTAGGTATAGACCACTGTTCTGTACTGTAGCTCCACTGTTCCCGCACTGTTACAACTACCACCTCTTTTACATTTTTACCCCTTACTCCTACGTTGACACCTGTCGGTGACCCCTTTGCACTATAAAAGGAGGCCCATGCACAACGTGGAGGGGGTTCGAAACCTAGATTACTCTCACGCACGGTGTAGCTGCTTCTTCAAGCTCCCGAGCGCTCAACTCAATACACAACCAAGCAGGAGTAGGGTTTTACGCATCCGTGCGGCCCGAACCTGGGTAAAACTGCCCGCGCGTCTGCTTCGATCTGCTCTTTGTGCTCCCTCCGCCCTCGTACCGCACAGACAAGGGGCTCCGGTCCCATAGGTGTTCGTGGCGGACAGTTTCCCCCGACATCTTTGGCGCGCCAGGTAGGGGTGCGTCGAGGTTGTGCGAATCTGATCCGGCGTTCGCGCGGGCGCATTCTTCATCAACCTCTCCAACTTCATCAGCGACAACTCCATGGCCCCGAAGAAGAAGCCTTCGGAGGTCGGAGGCCCGTCTGCGTCGCACCCGCCGCCACCAGAGCCAACGGTGGGCGGGGGAGACGCCGTCGGAAGGGTGGTTGCCGGCGAGGACACTCACGGTGCCACCAGATCCAAGAACAAGACGGACGACCGGACTTCGGTCTCCGTGGACGCGCCTCGTCCATCACAGCACACGACGACCCCGCAGCGCCATACCACGGGAGGTGGTATCCGCTTGCTGGGACAAGGCCAAACTGGAGGTTCGCGGGACGCCCCGGACCCTCGTCCGGGCACAAGCAAAGCGAAGGCGCCGGCGCGGGACCCCGCTCCTTCTAACGTCGTTAGAAGTCCGAGCGTATCCCGCTCCTCGCACAGCTCGCCCGCGTTCCCCACTACTCCGGCAGAAGCGCTCGCAAGGGCGCAGCTGCTTCTCGATTTTCCTCCGGCGGCCGACAAGGCCGAAGAATGGAGGGCCACTATCCGGAGCCTGATAGACTTCGCCAACAACGACTCTCCGCAGCAGCCGTCGGCCTCACGGCCGCGGCAGGCTGAGAAGACGAAGGCTATCGGCGACAAGACTGCCGGGGGAGCGACAAGCGTGCACTCCCCGCCGCAGAAGCAGAAGACGCCGCCCCGCCGGAACAACCCCGACGACGGCTCCACAGCCTCGTCGGACCCGCGGGCCCGTCGGGACCAGCGCCAGGTCCTCGACGACCGGCGAGATGAAGACGCTCGGACCACGATCGAGCGCCGCCGAGAAGCTCGGCGACAATCCGACAAGAGAGCTGGGAACACTGTCGACGCACCCGCGCCCGGTGAACCAGGCGACTTGCCGTACGCGGCAGGCTGCCCTGCGTTCACCCGCGAGCTGCGGCGCGTCCAGTGGCCCAGCATGAAGAACTTTAAGCCCGACGTACCGGAGAAGTACGACGGCAAGACACACCCCTCGGAGTTTCTCAGCGTCTACACTATAGCAGTGCAAGCTGCCGGGGGGCGCGACGAGAAGATCCTAGCTAACTACTTCCCGCTCGTGCTGAAGCCGAACGTCCGTTCGTGGCTCATGCACTTGCCGGAAGGCTCTATCTCTTCTTGGGCCGACCTCTGCCATCAGTTTGTTGGCGCCTTCACCGGCGGCCACAAACCCCATGGCCAGGAGAGCGATCTCCATATCTTGGCCCAGAAGGAAGGCGAACCCCTGCGCAAGTATATCCAACGCTTCAGCCGGGTGCAACACAACATCCCAGACGTTCACCCTGCCGCGGTTATCAGCGCGTTCCATCAGAACGTGCGTAACCGCCGCATGCGTGAGGAGATGGCGATGACCAAGATCAGGGACGTCAGCGAGCTCTACGCTCTTGCCGACAAGTGCGCCCGTGCAGAAGAGGGGAGGAAACTCCCCGGGGAGGATGCTGGCGCAGGGGGAAGCGACAGCGACGACGCCGCCCCGGCAAAGAAGAGCCGGCGGCGGAACAACAGGAAGAAGGGCAAGAAGGAAGTGCTTGCCGTCGAGAAGTCCGGCAAGGAGGCCCCCGCCAAGCAAGCGCAGGCTGGCGGCTCCGGCAAGGAGCCTGCCCCTGCGGCGGCGGCCGACAAGCCGGGTAACTCCGACAAGCAATACTGTAAGATTCACCGCACCAAGGGTCACGATCTCTCCAATTGCAAGCGCGTCGAGTACCTCGTCGAGCAGCAAAAAGCTGAGTACGAGAGGCGCGACAAGGAGAAGGCCCAAGGTGGCGGGGAAGAGCCCAGCAAGAAGCGGCCGTTCAATGGCCGGGGAGGACGCCGCGGCAAGGCCAAGCAGCGGCAAGGAGATCGACCTCCCCGGGGCCGCGACAACGACGAAGACGACGATGAAGACATGGAGGACGACGAGAACAGCGAGCAGGAGTTCCAGAAGGCCACGGAGGTCCTGTGCGTCGACGGTGGCGCCTCCCTGCACACCTCCCACCGCCAGCTGAAACAGTGGGTGCGTGAGGTGAATGCAGCGGAGCCGCCCGTGGAGTCGCGCAGGCTCCTCAAATGGTCCAGCACGCCCATCGTTTTTGACCTTGAAGATCACCCTGACCGCACCACGGCGGTCGGGTGCTTGCCGATGCTGGTTTCCCCCACCATCCGCAACCTCAAGGTCACCAAAATGTTGGTTGACGGCGGGGCCGGGCTGAACTTGATCTCCTCTGCTGTGATCAAGAAGCTCCAGATTCAAGACGGCGAGCTCGAAGAGACCGGTTCATTCCAAGGAATCAACCCGGGAAGGAGCAAGCCCAAGGGAAAGATTACTCTGCCGGTGACCTTTGGCGGGGAGCTCAACTTCAGGACTGAGCGCATCACTTTCGACGTTGCCGATATTCCATTGCCCTACAATGGAATACTCGGCCGTCCCGCCCTCGCCAAGTTCATGGCAGCTTCCCACTATGCCTACAACATGCTGAAGATGCCGGGGCCGATAAGCGTCATCACTGTCCATAGCGACAAGAAAGATGCGCTTATTTGCGCCGACAAAATTTACCGGGATGCGGCAGCTGCGGCCGAGAAGGATACTCTTGCCGCTGAAGCTCCCGGGGGGAAGAAGACGAAGACCAAGTCCGGCAAGTGCTCTGGGACCCACTCCGGCAACCGCACCTCTTCGGAGTGCTGCGCCGCCGTCGAGGACGTTCCATCGAGCTCCACCGGCAAGAGCAAGAAAGGGATGGCTGCTCCTCCGGCAACCAAGAAGGTGTCCGCAAAGGAGGATGGCACTGGTGGTACCTTCACCATCAGTGCCACCCTTGACAGCAAATAGGAAAGCGCGCTCGTCGCCTTCCTGCGGGCGAATGTCGATGTGTTTGCTTGGCAACCATCTGACATCCCCGGCGTTCCCAGGAAGGTGATTGAGCACAAGCTTGCTGTCTGTCCTCATGCGCGGCCCATCAAGCAAAAAGTAAGGAAGCAAGCCGTGGAGCGCCAAGAGTTCATCAATGAGGAGATCAAGAAACTAGAGGCAGCAGGCCTAGTTAGAGGTGTGATCCATCCGACGTGGCTGGCAAACCCAGTCGTCGTGCGCAAGGCCAACGGGAAGTGGAGACTGTGTATAGACTTCACTGATGTCAATAAAGCATGTCCCAATGATCCTTTCCCTTTGCCGCGCATTGACCAGATCGTTGACTCCACTGCCGGATGTGAGCTACTCTGTTTTCTTGATGCATATTCAGGCTATCACCAGATTTTCATGGCCAAGGAAGATGAAGAGAAGACTGCATTTATCACTCCATGTGGCACCTATTGCTTTATCCGCATGCCATTTGGACTGAAGAATGCAGGCTCAACTTTTGCAAGGGTAGTGTACACTGCTTTTGAGCCACAGATCCACAGGAATGTAGAAGCCTACATGGATGACATCGTGGTGAAAAGCAAGAGCAAAGAAACACTGATTCAAGACTTGGAAGAAACGTTTCAGAACCTGCGCAGGATACAGCTCAAGCTGAACCCCGAGAAGTGCGTCTTTGGAGTTCCCTCCGGCAAGCTTCTCGGGTTCTTTGTATCACAGAGGGGGATTGAAGCCAACCCTGACAAGATCAAGGCCATCGAGCAGATAGAAGCCCCGAAGCGCGTCAAGGATGTCAGAAGGCTTGCAGGTTGCGTTGCTGCCCTCAGTAGGTTCATTTCAAAATCCGCAGAACGCGCCCTACCTTTCTTCAAAATCTTGAAGAAGGCAGGTCCCATGAAGTGGACTCCGGAAGCAGAGGCGGCGTTGCAGGATTTGAAACGGTACCTGTCCTCCACTCCTATACTTGTCGCACCTAAACCACAGGAAAAGTTGTTGCTATACTTAGCGGCAACCAACCAGGTGGTTAGTGCTGCGTTAGTAGCGGAGAGGGAGTCCGACGAGGAGTCAGCATCACCGGCAAGCGAATCTAGCGACAAGCAGGGGGCTGTCCCGACAAGCTCTGGCCCCGACGAGGAAGACTTTGCGCAGGAACAAGGAGAGGTGCGGAAGAAGATGGTGCAGCGCCCAGTGTATTTTGTAAGTTCCCTTCTCCAGGGAGCTAGATCAAGGTACTCTGGTGTGCAAAAATTGCTTTTCGGCCTCCTCATGGCCTCGAGGAAGCTGCGCCACTACTTCCAAGCCCATGAGATAACAGTGGTCACTCGCTTTCCGTTGAAGAGGATATTGCACAATCCAGAGGCAACAGGCAGGATTGTCGAGTGGGCACTGGAGTTGTCAAGCTTTGGACTCAAATTTGAAAGTACTTCAACCATACAGAGCCGAGCTTTGGCAGAATTCATCGCTGAGTGGACCCCAACGCCAGAAGAAGAAGTTCAAGAAACGAGCGTACCCGTGCAAGAAGCGACAAGTGAATGGGTAATGTATTTTGACGGTGCCTTCTCGCTGCAAGGCGCCGGTGCCGGCGTGGTACTCATCGCGCCCACCGGAGAGCACCTCAAATATGTTATCCAGATGCACTTTCCCAGGGAGCAAGCAACAAACAACACTGCAGAATATGAAGGCTTGCTTGCCGGCCTCAGAATTGCGGCCGAACTTGGGATCAGGAAGCTGATTGTGCGGGGCGATTCTCAGTTGGTGGTCCGGCAAGTTAACAAGAGCTACCAGAGCCCTTTGATGGAAGCATATGTCGATGAAGTGAGGAAGCTTGAAGAGCACTTTGAAGGTCTGCAGATGGAGCACGTCCCAAGAGCTCAAAATGAGATTGCAGACGGCCTTTCAAAGTGCGCCGCGATGAAGTTACCTGTGGAACCAGGGACCTTTTTGCTCAAGCTGACTCAGCCATCAGTTACACCATCAATTGGGCAGTCCAAGAAGAGAAAGTTGGTCTCCGGCGACTACTTGCCGGCGGATCTTCCTGAACCCGCCGCCAAAGTTCCCAAGATCAACGACAACGCTGAGGAACAGTTTGCTCCTGCGAGCCCTCGGGCTTGTGCAGTTGAAGCAAGTGTTCCCGGCAAGCCTCGCCCCGGCGAGCTTGTCGGGGGACCGTCAGCTCCGACAGGACCAGAGGTCTTTGCCGTAGAAGCTGGGGTTCCCGCAGCGGCCCTCGAGCCTTTAGTCCTTGCCGTCGAGCCTCGAGCTCCGGCATGGGCGCAGCAGATCGTCCGTTTTCTGCAAACTGGAGAACTTCCCGACGACCCTCAAGAGATAGAGAAGATAACCAGGCAGTCAAGTATGTATCAGTTTGTGGATAACGAGCTGTACAGAAGAAGACTCAATGGTGTCAGGTTGAAATGCATCTCCAGAGAAGATGGACAGAAGCTGTTGGCGGAAATACACGGAGGCATATGCGGCCACCACATTGGCGCAAGGGCGCTTGCCGGGAAAGCTTTCCGGCAAGGGTTCTTTTGGCAAGAAGCCCTCCAAGATGCAACTGCACTAGTAACCAAGTGTGAAGCGTGCCAGTTCCATGCAAAGCAAATTCATCAGCCAGCTCAAGCTCTCCAAACAATCCCTTTGTCATGGCCCTTCTCGGTCTGGGGGCTCGATATCCTCGGCCCTTTCCCTCGTGCTGTCGGGGGCTTTGAGTACTTGTACGTTGCAATCGACAAGTTCACAAAGTGGCCAGAAGTGGAGCCAGTGAGAAAGGTGACAGCACAGTCAGCAGTCAGGTTCTTCAGGTCGATTGTTTGCCGTTTCGGGATCCCTAACAGGATCATCACCGACAACGGTACGCAATTCACTAGTCGCACCTTCATGCAGTACGTCCAAGACCTTGGCGCCAAGGTCTGTTTCGCTTCTGTTGCTCACCCGAGAAGCAACGGCCAAGCGGAGAGGGCGAATGCTGAAGTGCTGCGCGGACTCAAGACAAGGACCTTTGACAGGCTGCGCAAGTGCGGAAGGAATTGGATAGAGGAGCTCCCGGCGGCTCTTTGGTCAATCAGAACGACACCAAGTCGAGCCACCGGACAGACACCTTTTGCTCTAGTCTATGGAGCAGAAGCAGTTCTCCCCACGGAACTCGTATACGGATCTCCTCGAGTGCTCGCTTATGATGAGCTCGAGCAAGAGCAACTGCGGCAAGATGACGCATTGCTCCTTGAGGAGGGACGTCTCCAGGCTGCTGTACGAGCTGCTCGATACCAGCAAGCTTTGCGCCGCTACCATAGCCGCAAAGTCAAGGCCAGGAGTCTCGAGGAAGGCGACCTTGTTCTTCGGCGTGTTCAGTCCGCCAAGAATTCCAACAAGTTGACGCCGAAGTGGGAAGGCCCTTATCGGGTGAGACAAGTTACGAGGCCCGGCGCTGTCCGCCTCGAGACCGAAGAAGGCTTACCGGTGAGCAACTCCTGGAACATAGAGCATCTTCGCAAGTTTCACCCCTAAGGCGCGGTTGCCGTGATCCGCTCCGGCAACCACCTTTTGTACAAGCTTTGCCGCTGTTGCATGTAACCCTTTGTACAAAGCCGGGCGCAGATCCCGTGCATCAGTAAAGTTTTCGTGTTCTTCGCATCGATTGCCTTTTGCATGCTTCTCTTTGCCATTTGCATGTTCTGTTTGGCATTTGGTGCAACACTCAAGTGTACGGTAAGCATTAGCACGCCGAAAGGCAATATGCTTGTTTCCCTCTCCCTTTTCTTTCCTCTTAAGCAGAAGCAACGTTCCTCGCGCACAAGTTTGCCGGGGGGGAAGGAGGTGGAGGAGGGACTAAGTGCTGTTCAAGTAAGAAGAGCCTTACCGGAAAGCAAACAACATAAGCAAGCAGCAAGCAACATATGGAAGATAAGTTGTTAGAATTTGACCAGTTCAAATTTTAAATTCTGGTTGTCTTCCTTGAACGATCACACTTTGTATGGAAAACCTGTGCGCGGAGGAACCTACCCGTAGCTTGCCGCACCCTTATCTTGTTTTCGAGTCCACTCAACGATTTAAGTGAGCTGCGACAAGTGTCGCGCCCTTGCCTCGTTTCCGAGTACACTCAGCAAGCTAAGTGCGTTGCGACCAGCTGCGGCAAAGTTGCTTGTCGGCGAGGACCTTGGCCAGCAGGCTGCTCAGAGTCCAGCACTCAGCGCTCGCGGCAAAGGCCCCTTGCCGGCAAGCTCCCCGGGAGCGTAGGGTGAAAAACATACAAAGTCAAAGATTGGAACAAGGAAGATAACATTGCACTGATTGATTAAAGTAAAGCAAATATCTTACAAAGATAGCTTGTCGCAATGGACTAATGAGTTCATAACATAATGTGCAGCAACGAAAAGATAAAGATAAATGGGGCCCTAGTCTACGCGGTCGCCTTCCTTCCTACCAAGCTTTGCCACCTTGGCGATGATGTGGCCGACCTGCTCCTTCAGGGCCTCCGTGTCCGCATCTGCCGGTAGGGTGCGAAGAACGTTCGTGAGATTGATCCCCGGGTTGCGGTACACGATCTTCGTCAAGACCCGCTCCAGAGTTCCCGCGCAGAGCCGGCGCGACTCCTCGGCCAGCTGCGCGGGGATGCGGTTCCGGAGACCTGCAAGGGCTGGAGCGACGCCTCTGAAGAAGAGGCTGAGCTTGGCGCTGTGCGGGAGATCTGGATCCGGCGAGTAGATAAGATGTTCGACCTTCAAAGCAAGCAACTCCTGGTCAATGTTGGACGCAGAAGAAACCAGCTCTTCGGTCCACACCTCAATAGTCTGCCGGAACAGCTCGGAGGCCTTGTTGACGCTCTCCATCAAGGTTCGCTCCTTGCGGAGCTCATCCTTCAGCTTGGTCTCCTGGGCCCGGGCAGCATCAAGCGATTCCTTCAGGGTGGTGACCTTCAGCTCCAAGTCTTCAATGGAATCCTTGGCGGCCTTCAGCTCGTCACCCCTCTGGGACAAACTCACCTGGAGCTCTGAGTTGGTGTGAGCATCCTTCTCGCGCTCCAGGATGAGCGCAGCAACCTTCTCGGCGCTCACCTTCATCGCCTTCTCCAGTTGTTCAACCTTGGCGGCGAGCTCTTTCTTGGCGTCCTCCGCGGCAGCCGCGGCGGCCTTCGCCTCTTTCAGCTCCCCGCCAAGAGCAGCCTCGCGAGCGGCAAGGTCTTCTTCATGAGAATCCAGATCCACCTTCCGCTGCGCGAGCTCTCCCTCTCGCCGGGACATCTCCACCCCGGCGAGGCGCTGCTGTTCATCGGCTTCGGCCCTCTCGAGTACCCACTCTTGGTACTCGCCGGCGAGACGCTCTCGCTCCTCCGCCACCTGGCGGAGAGCAGCCTGGTTGGCGGCGCTGAGCTCCGCCGCACGCTTCTCCATCTCCGCCGCGGCCTTGGCGGCAAGAGCCTCCCGGGAAGCGAGCTTTGCTTGCCTGGCCCGGTAAAGGGCCAGGAGCTGATGAAGCAATCGCTCCTCCTCGGGCCCCTCACCTCCACCGGGCGCCTGGACTATCTTCAGGCCTGCGGAGGCGAGGACCTCTCCGTCGAACGCCTCGCCCTCCGCAGGAGCTCGCGACGAAGACCCCCACGGCATCTGGATGAAGACGCCGTTGGGGGCCTCGAGATAGAACCTTTGCTCCTCGCCGGCGGAGGGACCGGTGGCCGGCGCAGCATCCGATGCTCCCGCCACCTCCGGGTCGGCGGTGCGGCCACCGTCCCCCTCCCCGGCCGCTGCATCCGCAGCCGGAGCAGTCTCTTGCGCGGCCGGCTCGGCGGCCTCGCCCGCCTCCTCGACGACTGGAGCGTCGCCGCCGCCGCCTTGCGCGTCCTCCTCCTCGAGGATAATTACCTCCGTCTCCATAGGCACAGGAGGAGGAAGATCTAGGAAGAAGAAGAAGACAAAGAAATTCAAGACCCAAGCAAATATCCAAAAAAGATACAAGCCAAGAAGACAAGTTACAAAGGTTACCTTGGCGGACGTCCTCAGCGGCGGGCTCCCTCGCCGGGGAGCTCGGCCTCGTCGGGGTAGTCGCCCTCGCCGGGGAACTTGGCCTTGGCGGGGTGGCCGCCCTTGCCGGGCTGCTCGTCCTTGGCGGGGTGCTCTGCCTTGGCGGAGTACCCGCCCTTGACGGAGCACTCTCCCTTGCCGGAGAGTCCTGCCTTGGCGGGGATGGCGGTGCCTGCAGCTCCTCGGCGGTGGTCTCCGGGCGCTCTTCCCGCTGCGGCTCCTCCTCTGCACGAAACAAGACAAGAAATGTCAAAACATGAAGATAAAGTCAAAAGCCTCAGACGTACCCCGACAAGCAAAAAGAAAAGAACCCCAGACTTACGCTGGGGGCTGCGCTGCGGGCTGCGCTGGGGGCTGCTCATCGGAGCAGTGCCAGAGTCCGGCAGGCTCGGCTCCGGCGCGCCCTCTGTTGCCGCCGCTGCCGAGTCCTCCGCGGCCTCGGCCTCGGGCGCCTTGGCCTTCTTCGCCGCGCGATGGGCCAGGGTCCTGAAACCAGAACAGAAGACAGAGTTAGCATCAACAGAAGCTCAAGACAAGAATTAAGAAGATGAAGAATCTCGGATCCTTACTCCTGGTCCTCCTCGTCGTCCTCGCTCAGGGCGGAGAAGTCGTACTCCACCGTGGGCGCGTCGACGCGAGGAGCGGGAGGCGAAGACTCCCTCGCGCGCTTGGTACTCGCCGGGGCTGGGGGCTGCGAAGACCCAGCCCCTGTGGCTGCCGGCGCCCGGGGGGCGGGCGGAGCCGTTGCTCCGCTCCGAGAAGACCCCTGCCGGCTCGCGGCCGGCCTGCGGGGTGCCTCCGTCGTGGTCCGCGCCCGGCCCGCCTCTGCTGCGGCTGGTGCGCCGGGCGGCCTTGGCGCGGCTTGACTCCCCCGGGGAGCCGCCCGCCGAGGTGGCTGTTGCCGGGGCGCCTGTGCCCTTTCCCCCGTCGCCGCCTTGCGGAGGCGCTTTGCCGGGGACTCCTTCGGGCTTGCCGGGGGCGGGGAGCTCTCCGACGAGGAGAGGTCGTCGGCATATAACTCCGTAGATCCGCCGGAGTCTTCGGCCTCCTCCTCCTCCTCCTCCTCTGCCTCGGCCGGCTCGCTGGGCCCAGCATCCAGCGCTGCGGCCCTCTTCCCCTTGGCGCCTCCGCCCCTCGCGGCGCCTCTGCTTCCTCCGGCGGTTCCCTCCCTTGCCGCGGCCTCCGTCGCGATCCCATGGATCCCGGAGTGCCTCAACGAGGGGACCCCGGTGAGCGCGTCGGGTGGGAGGTTCAGCAATCGGCGGATCTCCGCCTCTTCCGCCTGGGTGGACGCCTCTTCGGCCTCCGCCTCCTCCGGCGAGAACTCGTAGACTCCTGCCGCCGCGGCTGCGGCGGCCTCCTCAGCCCGAGAAGCTATGTAGGCGATTTCCTGCTCGGTGGTGTCCCGCGTATGCAGCTTGAGGTCCTCCTTGTTGCTCGCCACCTCGACGAGGTTGTCGTAGAAGTTGAGGACGTCGATTGGCTTCGGGGCGATCCACGAGCGGTCCAAGCCATGCGAGTCGCACATCGGCATCATGGCAAGGATTCGGTCCCTCGCGGCGTTGTTGCAGAGCGGCACCACTTCCCGGGGAGTCCTGAACCACTCGGGGTGCGCCGGGTCGTACTTGAAGAGCTCTCGTACCATCCCGCGCAGCTCCAGAGTGGTGAAGTTAAAATTAAGCCCGGGGCGCAGCCTCATGATGTCTGCCGGGCCGCCGTACAACCAGGCCGGCCTCTTCCGGTCCTGGAGAGGGGCGATGCGCCGGCGGAGGAAATCTGCGCCCACCTCGGCAACTGATAGCCGGGCCAGCCGAAGACGGAGGATCCGGACGAGGGCGATGTCGAGCTTGACGTCGTCGGAGTCTAGATCGCTCCAATCTCTGCCGCGCGCGATAGGCGTTGTGCGCGGCGCAGTGAAGGCTTGCGGCTGGTCCTCTACAATCCAGCACCACTCAGCTCGCCATTCCTCCCACTTGCCGCGGAGCTCCCCCGGCAAGTACGACCCCTTCTTCCCGAGACGGAAGACCCAAGAAATACATCCGGAGAGGGGGGCATCGGCCTCGGCTCTAGGGGTGAAAAAGTGTCTAAAGAGGGCTACGTTGGGGTGGACTCCTATGAAGTTTTCGCACATATGTGCGAAAACGGCCATGGTGAGGATGGCGTTGGGGGTGAAATCAAGCAGATGGAAGCCATACGTGTTCATGATATCACAGAAGAAGTTCGAAAAAGGAGGGCAGAGGCCACAGTGGAAAAAGGC
The DNA here is from genome assembly GCA_902687465.1 of Secale cereale. NCBI lineage: Eukaryota > Viridiplantae > Streptophyta > Magnoliopsida > Poales > Poaceae > Secale > Secale cereale. The sequence continues at coordinate 430,561,386 of LR738714.1, forward strand.
AGCGAAGAAATAATACCCGCCGGGATAGTTGTCTTTGGCGGCGGCCGGGTATGCTCGGGTGCGGGGATGCGCATCGGTGCCCTTGGACCAGAACAAGTAGTACTTGTTCCAGAGTTCTTGCACGCCGAGCCTCGGCGAGAAGACGACGTTCCGCTTCCGGTAAGCAATGAGCTTGGCTGCTTGCTCGGATTTCTCCTTCTTGGACTTCTCCGCTTTCCCCTTGTCGGCCTTTGGGGCCATGGCGGACACGGCGGAAGGAAGGGGACGAAGAGCTAGGCGGCGGCGGAGCTGTGGAGGCGGAGCGCTAGAAGGAATCTTTTGCAGGAGGAAGACGACGTAATGAGAGCACAGGGAGGGGAACCGCGCCCGCTGCCTCTGCTTTTATGGGGGAGTGGGGGGCGTTTCTCCCTTTCCATTAAGAGATCGTGGGCACGTCCCATCCCACGGCGCCGCAATCGACGCGTGCCGTTACCGTGGGGTGCGGCGGATATGGAAGTGGATTCGGCGCGCCGCGGGCCGCGGGTGCCCGTGCACTGTTTTGGGCCTGGCCCAACAGCGCTCGGCACCGTGTGTGGCCCAGGCCCGGGGGCTCCTGTCGGTGTACTAAGGTAGGGGGACCCCAGTACCCCAACTTGTGCACGGGCAGTTGCAGCTTCCCGCGGCAAGGTTTACTGCGTGCTCGCCGGAGACCTTCCTGCCTCCTATTAAACCATTCAAAAACAAAGTATACAAGACAGAAGATCGAGACCCCGGCAAGAGGAGCCTGCCGGGAAGGCCGTACCAGGCTCAAGACTGTTCCAATAACACAAGACCCTGGCAAGAGGAGCTTGCCAGGAAGATTAGAAGGTACTGCCTCGGCGCTATGCGCGCCCCGGCGAGGGGCCCGGGGAGCGGCAAGTTCCCGGGCCCGGCAAGATCAAGGCCCCGGCAAGGCGCTTGCCGGGGAGGCTACGCTGTGTGCCCACGCTCCAGCTCATCGGCCCACGCGTCGCCCTGGGGGCCTAACCAGGGACGCGTGGCGGATGGCTGTGCAGCCTGGGGTACACGGTGGCACACCACGGTGATAAATCCGTCGCCGTGGCGGACGGAGACGCTAAGGCGGGAGCTTTTGGGGTCGACGGCGACGGGCATTAAATGCCCTTGTCCCCCACTGTTAAAGTAGGTATAGACCACTGTTCTGTACTGTAGCTCCACTGTTCCCGCACTGTTACAACTACCACCTCTTTTACATTTTTACCCCTTACTCCTACGTTGACACCTGTCGGTGACCCCTTTGCACTATAAAAGGAGGCCCATGCACAACGTGGAGGGGGTTCGAAACCTAGATTACTCTCACGCACGGTGTAGCTGCTTCTTCAAGCTCCCGAGCGCTCAACTCAATACACAACCAAGCAGGAGTAGGGTTTTACGCATCCGTGCGGCCCGAACCTGGGTAAAACTGCCCGCGCGTCTGCTTCGATCTGCTCTTTGTGCTCCCTCCGCCCTCGTACCGCACAGACAAGGGGCTCCGGTCCCATAGGTGTTCGTGGCGGACAGTTTCCCCCGACAGTGTTTGAGAGAGAAGCCAGTCGATAGATTAGTATCAAGATCGAGGTGTCAGCCTACTCCTTCGGTGTTGGGAAGTGTGTGTGTGTGGGGTTGTGTGGGTGTGGGTGTGTGTGTCGGGGGGGGG
>LR738714.1:430563067-430872496 GCA_902687465.1 Secale cereale
AGTGACACTTACATATCCCTACTCTTATAAAAAAACAGAGTTGGTGATGATGGTGTTCCTGCCATCCTGCAATATAGACCATCCGATTTATACCCGACAGATAGGAAGGAAACCGTGGAAATTTTGCAAAAAGATACCCACACCCATCTCCGCATTTGCAAATAAGGCATTCCCTCGTTCATCCTTTTCTCCCACAAGATAAACTACTCATACAAATGCATCTTGATGTTCGGTGCAACGCATGAGCATCTTGCTAGTAGGGAGAAGGAGTTTGTGTGACACATATCTAGCTATATTAAGGGATAGGTAGATAGCATTTTTGCGAGGCATACTTAAAGCATCACGAGGATAAACAAAATTGTGTGCATGCAAGTGCCAGAAAAAATGAAGCGAGAAACAATGTGTGTGTGCGCGCGCGCGTGAGAGAGAGAGAGAGAGAGAGAGAGAGAGAGTGAGAGAGAGAGAGAGAGAAATCTCAAAACAAAAGGTGCTCTGTTGGAATCAAATTGTATGTATTCATATGGTTCCAGAACTCGAGTTAATATTAGGCATATGTGTGAGAGACATTATTATACTTTGAGACAATAGTGGCCGTGGGTGGGCGGAATTAAAGGGGTGGGCGTGTCCGACAGAGAGAGCGTGTGTGTTTCTGTATGAGAGACTTGTAGGACGGGGTAGAAAGACGAATACTAACCTTGAAGGAGGGAGAGAAATACACGAAGTGCGCGTGTGTGATTCTGATGCCCCCAGGGAAATGACATAAGTATGCGTGTGAGAGAGATTGCACAATGCATTCACGTATCACTATCTAGCGATCGTGGACGTGCATCACTTGAACATAAATCAATATCTACTTCATATCGTGGCCAAAGGTACAATTTTGATTCAACGGTATAAAGATTGGATACTCACATATCACATTTTTTCTATTTAAATAAACCTTTTCAGTTGTGCATGCCAAAGTTACAGTGATGTTTCTTCAAACAACCAATGTAGCTATCATGTACATGCACCATTGTTACTCTTGCATTAAAAATCATTAGTCTTGGATGATTTAAGGTTCTATTATGAAGTAATATATGTAATATTCATATATGAATTCAACGGGTATGCATTTTATGAAATGGAGGCTATGTAATCATATGAGGTAACACTTTTAAGTAGCGGACTACAATATCCATTTCTTTTTGTGTGCCTCTACACTAAAACGTCAATGCATTATGTTTAAAGTAAAGAACCAATTGCACTAAATTATCTATTTACACGAGAAATACATAGGCTGAGCATTTGATCTCTTTTTTTGTTAACGCGCCACTACACCAGTACGATTGGCCGTGCCCATGTGAACGTCCAAGTTATCGGCGCATCATCCCGAGTTATTGTCTTTTTTCTGGGGTGGACTTCACACCAATTATTAACTGCTGACGCGTGCCCCGTGTACACAGTCTCGCATGACCTTCCCGCTAGCACGGTCCAAAATTAGTTGAAACTGGATACGAACGATCTCGCGGGTGGCAAAATCTCCCGCCTCCTTCTAAAATTTCCGCCACCTTAGTCTTTAGCATGCCAAATTCCCCTTTTGTACTTGGTGCATGGAGACCAATAGTTACAATACCGCCCTCATCTACATAATAGGTCGGGGCTGGTTTGGTAACTTCCGGTTCCCCCCACTACACGGCGCCCCCATTTCATCTCCCCCTCCCGCAAAGACGACTAACTCCACAGCACCAGAGCATCTCACATCATGTCGTTCGTACTTCATCGGCCTTTCTCCCCTCCCTTCTCGAAACCCTAGACTGCTCATCCACCGGCGTACCAGAGCCCATTCACTGCCAGCGGCATCCACCTCACCGAATCTGCTTCTGTGGCCGCATCTACCCCTCCCACCTCCCCTAGAAACAAGTAGACTGCTCATCCACCACTGTACCACAGCCCATTCAGTGCCGGCCTTGTCCACGGCGCCAGATCTGCTTCGCCAGTACTCTCGTCAACCGAAGCGCATCTGCAGCGGCTCATTCATACTCCCCACCGGAGACGCTTCGTCCATACCCCCCGGAGCCACCCTACCGACGCCCCGGTCGACAGCCTCTGATCCTCTTCGCCGACACCTTCCTCAACCCTATCGGAGCCGCTTCGCCGACACCATCGTCAACCCCACTGGAGTAGCTTCGCCTATACCATTTTCAACCCTGCCGGGGCCGCTTTGCGAACTCACAGGTCCACGGCCTCAGATCCGCTTCCTCGCACCCTCATCCAACCTACCGGAGCAGCTTCTGACGCCCTGTCCATGGCCACAGATCCGCATAGTCGACACCATCCTTAACCCAACCACCGGAGCAGCTTCACCTACGCCCTCGTCCACGGCCACAGATCTGCTTCGCCCACACCGTAGTTCACCCTACCGGAGCCGCTCCACAAACACCCTACTCAATGGTTCTGGATCTCCTTACCGGACCCCTACAGCCAGCGCAGCGTCATCACCCTTGATGTTTCTAACCTGATTCCCACCGTCTGGCAAGATGCCAAGCACCCGCCACGGCCTAGGTACTTGTCAACTTTAAACCCGTCCAACATCACCTGCTCGATGTAATTCAAATATACTAACAGGTCGTTGTTACCTGTTATGCAGCTGGCAAAAACTACAAGGACGATGTTTCTTCTAGATCTAACAGCTTGGCCAACCAAGATCCTGGACCGAGGCATTGCTATGATCTTGTAAGCAAGTCTTTCTATCTTGTATTATTCTGTGCCTGCCAGTGTGCTTTGCTAGGATTTTCGACCAGTAATCCCTTTGTGCAGACAATGATTTCTGTTGGCTGCTAAAGTAGATATGTAGATGTCATACATGATACTACCTCGTACCTCCGTTCCTAAATATAAGTCTTTCCAGAGATTCCACTATAGGCTACATACGGAGCAAAATGAGTGAATCTACACTCAAAAATGCTTCTATATACATCTATATGTGGTCCATACTGGAATCTCTACATAGACATATATTTAGGAACAGAGGCAGTACATTACACAAAATCGTAGGTGGCATGTAGGAATTCCAGTACACTACATTAGGCTCCCTTAGAGTGCCTGCTAGTCCAGGACACAGAGTCATGGCTAGTTTATGCTACGCACACAATCATTAGTTGGTGGTTTAAATATGCGCAAGGGATATGCAATGTATTATCATGTAGAGATGTCTGAAATTAGCCGTGTCAACTTGCAGATAGGGTTACACAATGAAAATGTACAAGATGTATGTGGCAATTTCATGCAACATCGAAAAAAAAAGGAGAGCCGGCGGTGAGCCTATACAGTGTGCTATGGTACGTCACTCCTCCATTGCAATCATCGTGACATGTTATTTGTATGTCAGTTCTATTGGCCAAGTTTCTTAGGGACAATTATTACGAGTTATCCTAAGAAAATAAGCACCTGTGAATATAAGCTCCATGTAATAAGCCAACCAGTTCTTTTCATTGCGTTTTCAGCTTATCTTTGGTATGATCAGTGAAAAGTCTAGATTGCATTATATTTTTTCATTTTTCTGCCCATATGAAAATTAATTTGACTTGCAAACATCACAAATTGAACCCAGTGCAGTAATTAATATGATAGGAAAGCAGACCATCACTATTTGCTCAAAATGCAAATACAAAGATACCATCTACTTGGCACAATCTACTTTGGTCAATGTTTTCCATAGAGATCCCATTGCCTAATTTAAACAAAAACGCAAGACCATCACTGTTTGCTTTGATTACTTGTTGTTCTTGACCTAACACTCTAACAGAGCTTGTCAGCGATTTAAACACTAAGGGCTGCTGTAGTGGGGCCTTTTCTAACTCATAGGTGACATAAAGGTTTGGTTGTACACTAAAGTAGGCTCTCCAAGAGTACTTGGAGATCCAGTTCGAAGGTATGCCTAGTTTTTACATAGTGCATACATAGTAAATGCTCATTTCATTGTGAGCAAGTGCAAGAGATGCGGCATGTTTCATTATGTGGCGTTGTTTTGTTATAATCTCATCCTTTTATGTTCACTGACTGGAAAGTATTCATATTTATCTTCCAAGGAGACGAGTAACTAGTTTGTGTCACCTTGCAGAGGGGGTGCAATGAAGATAAGATTGAGGATTTCCAAGTACAAGATGTTAGGAAGGAGCCTTGCAAGAGAAGTAGGAGCTGCGCTGAGCCTCTTCAACCTGTTAAGGTAAGTCAGTGTATCCAACTCAACAGTTCAATTCCTTGTTTGTTTCGGGCATAGTTAATTTGCTCTTTTCAATTGCTTTATTTGTCCTCAGTTAATGAGATGCCCAAATAATGATGCCTGATGTTGGATACTTGTATAACTATTAGTTGACATAATTAAAGGCCTTACCATTTAATTACTCTGTCGAAGTGTGCCGGAAGCTTTGAAGTCTATTAACCAACTATTACTGAATGAGGCTCACAATATAGTTTATACTAGGCTAATGATTGCATAGCTTTGCTTGCTATAGTATGTTTGTATGAAATCCTCTGCTGTTCATTATGCTCCCTAAGACTTTAATTGAGCTACAGAATGGCCAACTGCTTGCTTACTTCTACGCAACGTGCTATCTAAATTTGTAACTTGTCTATGTTTTGGATTGGGCCCCAACATCATGCTCCTATGGTGAGCTAAGAGAGATTTCTGTATGCAGGCTGCACATACAACCTTTTTATAATTTTTAAAATATCACCTGCTTATGCTTCATGACGTGTAACATTATTGTTAGTCCTGTTTTGCCATGTACTCCCTCTGTTCCTAAATATAAGTCTTTTTAGACATTTCAAATGGACTATAACATACATATGTATGTAGACATATTTTAGAGTGTAGATTCACTCATTTTGCTCCGTATGTAGTCACTTGTTGAAATCTCTGGAAAGACTTATATTTAGGAACGGAGGGAGTACAAAATCGTCTTTATTGCTCGCTTCACTGTTGTAACTATATTTTTGCCTACTCATGTGTACTTACAGAAACATTCAGGATGAAGTGACATCAACACAAAGATCTGCGAGCAGTGCGGCATGGCTGTTACCGAATGATTATGGATTGAAATTGGAATGTGCCGATGTTCTCGAGCATCAACTAGAGGTGGCAAGACAAGTGTACATGATTCTGAACGTACAATCAACAAGTTGAGACTGGACATGCAGGTATTAGATGCAAGAGTCAAAAAATGAAACAAGACACTGAGGTAACAATGAAGGAATTGGAGATTTTGCAGACTGAAATTTGTGCTATCTAAATCCAGCCAATCCTATTTTCTAAAGAGATTATAGTTCAAATGGTAAGTTATGTTGATGCGCGTCCATGATGTATGAGCTGTATTTGCCCAGTGTATGTAATTTGCTCTTTGTGTATGCTTTATTATCACTGGTGCCGAACCATAATGCCCAGTGGGTATAATCGGTTGTAATTTCTTTATTGTATAGTGTAGGATTATTCTACGTTTCTATGCATTAGTATCTTTATTGTATAGTGTATGATTTTTAGAGGTGATAGTATAGAGTAGGATAATTCTTTGAATATGCTATATCGTTCAAACGGGGGCCAACTCGCCCAAATGTTGTAGTGACCATGGCCCTCCAGAGGTCGTATGATCCATGGGCCATCTACGGGACGGACGACCCATGGCCTTCTATGGCCATCGGATTCGTGTGCCTTTTATGGGCCGTCGGATCCATGGGTCTTCTATCTGCTGTCGGATCCATGGGCCTTTTATGGGCCAGCGGATCCATGGGCCGTCGGATCAATGGGCCTTCTATGGGTCGTCGGTTCAATGGGCCATCTATGTCCCGTACGATCCAGGGGCCTTCTACTGGCCGTCTGATGGCTTCTCGCCCCTCGTTGATTACCCCAAGTGGAAGGTTGAGATGTAGCGTAGCGGCAAATTTCCCTTGGCAAAGGTACCAAGGATCGAATCCTGTGAGACTCCGAGGGTTGACAAGTAGGTGTCAACGGCGCCAGAAACTTAGCGGTTGACGGGACATGCACATAGATACAGATAACTTTGCTCCCAACGAGTACAGAGAGGTTGTCAATCCCTCCGGCCTTGTTGTTTACAAAGGATCAAACACAAGAGATAATAATGATAGCTATGACTGCAACTAGGAAATATAAACAGGAAGTAAATAGAAGGTGTGATCAGCGGTGGTAATATGGACCGGGGTCCCATGATGTTCACTAGTGACGTCTCTCTCCCAAAAGACGATAAAACAGCAAAGCGAGGTAAACAAATTACAGCTGAGCAATTGACAGGATTATGTGCGCAAACCAATGCTAACTATGCTGCAAAGAAAGGTAGAGGCTCAAAAGCATGGGCGGTACGCCAAGGCAAGTAGACCGAAATCCATCTGCATCTACTACTAATCATCCACCTTGAGATATCTGTCCAGAACATCTCGCTGGTATTAAGTTGCGAATCCCACCCAAAGTGTAAACTCAAAGCAATAGACAACTGCATTAAAAGAACTTTGCGTAAAGTAAACAATCCTTGCACCCGCAAGTACAAGCACCGTTGTTTTCTCCCTTGTGGCAACAGCACATCCCCTAGACTCATGTTTCTATCACTCAAGCTGGTCATCAGGGGGCATGAACCCACAATCAAGCATAACGCTCCCGCTTGGAGTTACTACCTACTACTTGGCCAAAGCAATAAACAGCAACGGAGAACATGCAAGAATTACTCAAGAACAAAGATATAAAAGAGGTGAATCAAATATATTACTCAAACACAATCTGAACATAGTCTCATAATCCATCAGATCCCAGCAAACTCAGCAAAGCAACAGCAGAAAGATTACATATGTGCCTCGATCATGTAGGGCAGCTCACGAGGTCTAAACCATGAAGAGCAAAGAGGGGAGGAGAGCATCACATAGCTACTGATCATGGACCCATGGTCCAAGGTGGACTACTCACGACTCATCCGGGAAGCGTCCATGGTGGTGGAGAAGCTCCCGGTGGTGGTTCTCCCCTCTGGCAGGGTGCCGGGAAGAGTTCTCCTGATGCTCCCGATCTTGGAAGCGCTGCGGCGGCGGAACAGAGGTGAGATCGCGAAAAAGGGTTCTGTCCTCGAGGGTTTCGGGACGAGAGGGATATATATGCGAAGGGGGGCAGCCAGAGGCGGAGCAGGGGCCCCAGGCGCCCCCCCTGGCGCGGCCAGGGGTGGGGCCGCGCTAGGTGGCCGCCTGGTCCTCCCTTGGCTCCCCTCTAGCCCACCTTTCGTTCTTCGCGTAGCTTCCTGTACGCCGATTTTTCCTGTATTTTTCCTGGAATTTTTGGAGCACTTTTAATATGGGGGAAACCTGAAATAGAAAATCAGCAGAAAACAGGAATTGGCACTGTGGTGCACTGAGTTAATAGGTTAGTCCAAATATGATCAAAAGTGTATGGAAGTGCATCAATATCATAGCAATATCACACGAAAGAAGCATGGAGCAAGCAGAAATTATAGATACGTTTTGGACGTATCAACATCCCCAAGGTTAATTCCTGCTCGTCCTCGAGTAGGTAAATGATAACAAGCATAATTTCTGTGGTGACATGCTACCAACCATATAAGAACTTTTTAAGTAAAGCAATCAAGGCATGTAATTCAATTCAAGTCATAACAAGCAAGAGTCTATATTAGCATTGTAACAAGCAACATAAGAACATAAAGGTGCAAGAGCTCTCGCTGTCCGTGACTCGAATGTCTCCAAATGGTGTTTGCGTGCAAGAAAGGGGATAGGGATATACAAGAGAGTAAAACATAGTTTTTGTATTGTTGAGAACTTAATCTACTAAAGTTTCAAACTTGGTCTTCTTTGGAATCTTATCTTGACTCATCCCCAGACCACTAGCCAGGTACAAGTCAAAATGATCCACTCCCTTTCGATATTTTGAGCACTCATGCAATGGATGAGCGTAAGCAAGAAATTTGACACTTAGGATGGCAAAGAGAGAAAAATGATGAAGGGGGAAGACAAAAAAGGTGTGAAAGGCTCACATCAATGAGGACAATCATAGGCGAGAGAAAGCCAAATGATAGATATGATGTGAGGAGTAGGGATTGCCATGCAACGGATGCACATATGAGCTAAGGTAAGCTCTCCAATGGAACTAGTGGGGGTGCATCCAACTTGCTCGCTCAAGAAGACCTAGAGCTCTTTTGAGGAGGCTCATCATTGGAATATACAAGCCAAGTTCTATAGTGTGAAGGTCCCCACATAGCTATATGCATGAATGATAATCTCTACGGAGTACAAGGTATAAGATGGAGTACGAGTGTGGATTTCTCAAAAGGAATAGTAGTGTGCCCCCTTCTCTCTTTTTATTTCTTTTTCTCTTTTTTTCTATTTTTTTTATTTTTTTGTGGCCTCAATGGCTCTTTCTATTTAACTCTCATTTGTCCTCTTTGGGATCTTTTGATTTTGTCCTCTTTGGGATCTTTTCCTCACTTTAGGGGCAACACTCTATAAAATACAAGAAGTATAGAAGATCTTTCACACTTTACAAAAGTACTCAACATAAAGAAAATGAAACTATCATGATGTATGCAAATGTATGCCTCTGCCGGTGTAGCAGGATATGCAATGATACTAGCGCGTCATGTAGCAATGATTAGGGCAAGGCCCAACTAGCATGCGGCTCATCGATCAAGCAAAAGGCATGTATGACATGAAGATCAAGTCATGAGAAGATGGATGTTGCATGGCAATGTATCTCGGAAAGGCTATGGAAATGCCTTGATAGGTAGGTATGGTGGCTGTTTTGAGGAAGGATATAATGAGGCTTATGATGACAGAGCGTATCGTGCCAAGGATTTGGATGCACCGGCGAAGTATGCGCCAACTCTCGAGGTGAGAAAGGGCAATGCACAGTACCGAAGAGGCTAGAAAAATATGGCTAGGTGGAAGTGTCAACTTTCGAATACTCACATTAGTCCGAAGAACTCATGCACTTATTATCAGTAACTCTCAATCTAATTAGGAGGTTCACAAAGAGACAAGTACCCCGAGGAGGAGTGTATGGGGCTTTGGTTATCCTTGCGCATCCTCGACTCATGGTACGTGAGTGTACTCTAATATTCGATCCCTCCAAAGATTAGTGATCCATCTAGTAGCTAAAGTTCTCAACTATTTTGTAGGTTTTCGAAAATAAACACGGATTGCCCAAAATACGACATCTATCACTAATAGGCTAAAGCTCTTGACACCAAAAGTTCAGACATTACTCATTGCAATACCTCAAAACCATTGCAAGTTACTACTAAAATTAAATAGCAACCTCAATTACCTACTTTAAGTTAAGACACACAACTCAGTGCAACAGACAAACTCTCTTAACAAGATAAACATGAAAACTCAAGAGAGTTCAGCAACCAACTAAACAAAAGCTCTTTAAAAAGAAAAGCATGAAAACTAAGAGCTAAACATGACAACAGCTATGGAAAGACAAAGAACACACACATCAAAGATAAGCATGAAAATCCTATGTTGTGTTCTAGGTTGAAGTGGAGCGTGTTTCTCTCCCACACAAAGAAAGCTGGGTTCTAACTTGTTATGAACAGCAAGCAAAGCTAAAGAAAACTAAAAAAAGGAAACTAAGAGCAAGACGCTCCAAGCATAACACATAACGCATGAAGTGATATATAGTGGAGCGAAAGACGAACTGATAATTGTTGATGGAGAAGGGGATGCATGGGGGCATCCCCAAGCTTAGACGCTTGAGTCTTCTTGAATATTTCTTGGGGGTGCACGGGGGCATCCCCAAGCTTGAGCGTTTGACCCTCCTGAATCTTCTTTTATCATCTTCCCTCGCACACTTGAAAACTCCCTTCATACATAACTCATCATAATCTGATTAGCGAGGTTAGTACCCACAATAAAATAATTTTTCCCTACTAGAAATAAAGATAATCTTGATGAGCTACTGTTTCTCAAGATTGCCAAAAGGTTTTTGCAAAGAAAAAGCAAGCTCAAGGTTTGCAAAACAAAGAAAAGGCAAAACAGGACAGAATTTGTGAAAAACAGACCAGCAGGTAGTAAATAATTTTTTCGGGGCACTTCTGCAACTCAAATCAAAAAACTCAGAACAGACGCTCGAAAGCCAATTGTATAGAGCACGCTGTCAAAAAAATTCAGATCAAAAAGATGATCTGGCGATTTTATTCGAATTTTTCTGTCCAAGGACAGAATCTGTTTTCTGGACAGCACGTCACAACTTTTGAACTTTCTTGCAATCGGAGGCTAAACTTGGCACAAAGCTGAAAAGAAAAGATACAATGATGATGCTACTGTAGTAACAAACATCAAGACACAACAAAAGCAAAATAAAACCTAATTCGTTGTGGGCTGCCTCCCAAAAGCGCTTTCTTTTATGCATTTAAGCTAGGCATGATGCAAAAAGAGAAGATCAAGTTTTATCAAGAGTAAGAGAATAGCTAGCCCGTGTAACGGACTCAAAAGGCAACTTAATCTTCTTTCTAGGGAAGTGTTCCATCCCTTTATTGAGAGGGAATTGTAATTTTATATTCCCCTCTTTCATGTCAATGATAGAACCAATGGTGCGAAGAAAAGGACGTCCCAAAATAATTGGACATGAAGGTTCACATTCAATATCCATAATAGTAAAATCAACGGGAACATAATTGTCATTGACAATGATAAGAACATCGTCGATCTTCCCCAAAGGTTTCTTTACGGAAGAATCAACAAGACGAACACCAAAAGAACAAGGACCAAAAGGTTTCAATTCAAACATATCATACATTCTTTTGGGCATAACAGAGGTACTAGCTCCAGCATCACATAAAGCATAGCAAGAGAAGTTATTCAACTTAATTTTAATCATAGGATCCCAACTATCTTCTAGCTTTCTAGGTATGGAGGCTTCTACCCTAAGCTTCTCCTCCCTAGCTTTGATGAGAGCATTAGTGATATGCTCCGTGAAGGCAAGATTAACTGTGCTAGTGTGGGGATCTCTAGACATCTCGTGAAGAAAACCAATAACTTCAGAAAGAGTGCAATTATCAAAATCAAGGTCACTACTATCAAGTAAAGTGGTAGTGGTGTCCTTTAGGCTCACTTGTTTGGTAGCTTCTATGGTTATAGGAGTTTCTTCTTCTACGGTTGAGGTCATAGCATCACCATTAATAGGTCCAATGGGACTAGGAGTGCATTGGGTGCTAAGAGTTTGGATATCCTCAACAACTTGGATAGTAGCAATAGTGTGGTGGGTAGGAAGGATCTTAATTCTATCTTCTTCCTCCTTTTCTCTAGCCCATCTCTCTTTAAGTTTAGCCATCATCCTAATGTTTTCATTAATTTGCACTTGAATAGCATTCATAGGAGTGGTCTTCCTCTCCTCAAGAGGAGAAGTTCTAATTTTAAGAAACTCTACCTCATGGGCTAAATTGTCTACCTTTGAAGAGAGATTATCTAGTTTGTCTAGTTTTTCTTCTACACTCTTATTAAAGGCCTTTTGGGTAGTGATGAAGTCTTTAAGCATAATCTCTAGTTCAGAAGTGGAGTTCTTGGTGCTAGGATAAGCATTGTTGTTCCCATAGAAATTAGAGGGGAACGGTCTAGGGTTGCTACCAAAATTACTCCTATAAGCATTGTTATTGAAATTGTTTCTAGAGATAAAGTTCACATCTACTTGATCTTGAGCAATCAAAGAATTTAAAGGAACATCATGAGGATCAATAGAAGATTGCTTGGAAAGTAGAGACATGATCAAGTCAACTTTTTCATTTAGGGCAGTTCTTGACAAGAGATTTCATGCGTTCCCAAGCTTGGGCAACGTGTTCATTATCCAGTTGTCTAAAATTCATTATGTTACTCCTTAATTGGATAATTTTAGCAGGTGGATAGTACTTCCCAATAAAGGCATCCTTGCACTTGTCCCAAGAATCTATACTATTCCTAGGCAAGGATTGAAACCAGATTTTAGCTCCTCCTCTCAAGGAGAAAGGAAAAAGCTTAAGCTTAACAATATCACCATCTACTTCTTTGTACTTTTGCATATCACAGAGCTCAACAAAATTATTTAAGTGCAAAGCAGCATCATCTCCAGCACCGGAGAATTGATCTTTCATAACTAGGTTCAGCAGAGCAGGTTTAATCTCATAAGAAGGTGCTGAAGTGGCAGGTGTAGCAATAGGCGTGCAGATAAAGTCACTGTTGTTATGACTAGTGAAGGCACACAACTTGGTGTTCTCGGTGGAACCCATAGCAGCAGCAAGCAAGATAACTATTTTTGTGATTTTTGGTAAGAGACACTAAAGCAAAAACTGCAAGGTAAACTAACAAGACTAAAAAGCAAAGATAAAAGATAGCGTGCAACTCCCCTATCTTGAAGAGTGGAGTCCCCGGCAACGGCGCTAGAAACTTGCTTGATGGCTTCTCGCCCCTCGTTGGTTACCCCAAGTGGAAGGTTGAGATGTAGCGTAGCGGCAAATTTCCCTTGGCAAAGGTACCAAGGATCGAATCCCGTGAGACTCCGAGGGTCGACAAGTAGGTGTCAACGGCGCCAGAAACTTAGCGGTTGACGGGACCTGCACACAGATACAGATAACTTTGCTCCCAACGAGTACATAGAGGTTGTCAATCCCTCCGGCCTTGTTGTTTACAAAGAATCAAACACAAGAGATAATAATGATAGCTATGACTGCAACTAGGAAATAAAAACAGGAAGTAAATAGAAGGTGTGATCAGCGGTGGTAATATAGACCGGGGTCCCATGATGTTCACTAGTGATGTCTCTCTCCCAAAAGACGATAAAACAGCAAAGCGAGGTAAACAAATTACAGTTGGGCAATTGACAGGATTATGTGCGCAAACCAATGCTAACTATGCTGCAAAGAAAGGTAGAGGCTCAAAAGCATGGGCGGTACGCCAAGGCAAGTAGACCGAAATCCATCTGCATCTACTACTAATCATCCACCTTGAGATATCTGTCCAGAACATCTCGCTGGTATTAAGTTGTGAATCCCACCCAAAGTGTAAACTCAAAGCAACAGACAACTGCATTAAAAGAACTTTTCATAAAGTAAACAATCCTTGCACCCGCAAGTACAAGCACCGTTGTTTTCTCCCTTGTGGCAATAGCACATCCCCTAGACTCATGTTTTTGTCACTCAAGCTAGTCATCAGGGGGCATGAACCCACAATCAAGCATAACGCTCCCTCTTGGAGTTACTACCTACTACTTGGCCAAAGCAATAAAAAGCAACGGAGAACATGCAAGAATTACTCAAGAACAAAGATATAAAAGAGGTGAATCAAATATATTACTCAAACACAATCTGAACATAGTCTCATAATCCATCAGATCCCAGCAAACTCAGCAAAGCAACAGCAGAAAGATTACATATGTGCCTCGATCATGTAGGGCAGCTCACGAGGTCTAAACCATGAAGAGCAAAGAGGGGAGGAGAACATCACATAGCTACTGATCATGGACCCATGGTCCAAGGTGGACTACTCACGACTCATCCGGGAAGCGTCCATGGTGGTGGAGAAGCTCCCGGTGGTGGTTCTCCCCTCCGGCAGGGTGCCGGGAAGAGTTCTCCTGATGCTCCCGATCTTGGAAGCGCTGCGGCGGCGGAACAGAGGCGAGATCGCGAAAAAGGGTTCTGTCCTCGAGGGTTTCGGGACGAGAGGGATATATATGCGAAGGGGGGCAGCCAAAGGTGGAGCAGGGGCCCCAGGCGCCCCCCTGGCGCGGCCAGAGGTGGAGTCGCGCCAGGTGGCCGCCTGGGCCTCCCCTGGCTCCCCTCTGGCCCATCTTTGGTTCTTCGCGAAGCTTCCTGTACGCTGATTTTTCCTGTATTTTTCCTGGAATTTTTGGAGCACTTTTAATATGGGGGAAACCTGAAATAGAAAATCAGCAGAAAACAGGAACTGGCACTGTGGTGCACTGAGTTAATAGGTTAGTCCAAATATGATCAAAAGTGTATGGAAGTGCATCAATATCATAGCAATATCACACAAAAGAAGCATGGAGCAAGCAGAAATTATAGATACGTTTTGGACGTATCACCGTCTCATCTATGGGTCGTATAAGGGGCCGTAAACGGGCTAGAGTGGAAATCGTACGTTTTATGGGCTGACCATAATGGGCCGTTAATAGGCCGTATTTGATGATGCGATGAAAATGGTCCAACGTATTAACGGGCCACAAACGGGCCGACTGTAACCACGGGCTGAATTTGGCCCACAAGCAGAAAATGACAGTAATGGGTCGAAAGTAAACGAATGCTGGAAATGAGCCCGAGAATAAACGGCTCCTGAGAAGGCCGAAAGATAACATGGGCTACAAACGGCCCAATAGAATAATGGGCCGTAAATGGGTTTAAAGTGATACACTGTTCATTACGGGCCAGTTTTACCAGGGGCCGTTAATGGGCGACTGTTACTAAGGGCCTCATATGAGCCACAACACGTCATGGGCCATACATGGGCTGGAAGTTAAAACGGGTTGGAATTATATTGGACGGCCCAAATGACGCTACTGGGCCTAATTCGGATAGGCCGTAAACGGGCCCTGGTTTAGCGGGCTGTAAATGGGCTATACGCGAACATGCCGTTAACAGGCTTGCCGTGGGCCGGCCCGCCACCTTTTTACCAAGTCAAACGGGCCGGTATTTTCACAAGAATGGCCCTCTGTTGGGCCGTGCCACGTGTCGATGTATCATAGGCGCTTTGGGTCCAATGAGTAGATGAAGCTACTGGGCCTAATTCGGATAGGCCGTAAACGGGCCCTAGGTTAGGGGGCTATAAATGGGCTATATGCGAACAGTCCGTTAAGAGGCTTACCATGGGCCTGCCCGCCATCTTTTGACTAAGTCAAACGGGCCGACCTTTTCACAGGAATGGGCCTCTATTAGGCCGTTCCAACGGCGAGCCGACACATGTTCCCTCCAGCCAATGATGATTTTACACGTGGAAAATCCCCATTGGTCGGGGCTGTTAACGGGTTATTGGATCCAAAACCGGACCCGATAGCTTAACGGTGTTCCATTACGGTGGATGCCACGTGTCGGTCACCCTTGACGAAAGCACTTCTGTGACGCGCGATTTATCGTCATGGAAGTGGACACTTCCGTGATGATAATTTTGGTAATGTCATGGAACACTTCTATGATAGCACAGGTATGACTATCTTGATTCTGTCATAAAATCGTCATGGATGTACATGCATGACAGAAAACGTGACCTACTGTGACAAACACGTATCATCACAGAAGTGTATTTTTTGTAGTGGGAGTAATGAAGGTCGTCTTCTCCTGGTCCTTAACTACCATCTTGATCTGGTGATATCCCGAATACGCATCCAAAAAACACTAACACTCACAACCCGCCATAACATCAATGATCTGATCAATACGGGGGAGGGCGAACGGGTCAGCTGGGCAAGCCTTGTTTAAGTCTGTATAGTCCACACACATGCGCCACGTGCCATTCTTTTTAAGCACCAAAACCGGGTTAGCCAACCACTCAGGATGAAAAACTTTAACGATGAACCCGGCCGCCAAGAGCCGGGCCACCTCTTCACCAATGGCCTTCTGTCTCTCTTCATTAAAACGGCGAAGAAACTGTCTAACCAGCTTAACTTCAGATCAACATTGAGAGTGTGCTCAACGAGTTCTCTCGGTACACCCAGCATGTCTGAAGGCTTCCATGCAAAGATGTCCCAGTTCTCACGGATGAACTCGATGAGCGTGCTTTCCTATTTCGGATCCAGATTAGCACTGATGCTGAACTGCTTAGACGAGTCACCAGGAAAAAAGTCAACTAGCTTGGTGTCGTCCGCCGATTTAAACTTCAGCAACGGGTCATGCTCTGTGGTTGGCTTCTTCAAAGATGTCAAATCTGCCGGGTCAACATTATCTTTGTAAAACTTAAGCTCCTCTGTGGCACAAACTGACTCTGCGTAAGCCGCATCCCCTTCTTCACATTCCAAGGCTATCATGCGACTCCCATGTAATGTAGTGGTCCCCTTGTGACCCGGCATCTTGAGCTGCAAATAAACATAACACGACCTCGCCATGAACTTAGCGTAAGCCGGTCTTCCAAACAGAGCATGTTATGGGCTGTAGATCCTAACAACCTCAAACGTCAAAGTATCTGTCCTAGCATCATATTCATCCCCAAAGAATACCTGCAAATCAATTTTTCCTACTGGGTACGCCGACTTACCGGGCACAACTCCATGAAAGACAGTGTTGGACGGCCTAATTTTCTTGTCAGTTAATCCCATACGACCGAAGGTATTTTAATAAAGGATATTGACGTTGCTACCTCCATCCATGAGCACCTTAGTGAACTTGTATCCTCCGACCTGAGGCGCCACCACTAAAGCCAGCTGACCCGGATTATCAACTCGGGGTGGGTGATCTTCAAGGCTCCACCCAATGGGCTGCTCAGACCATCGCAAGTAACGAGGAACTGCCGGCTCAACAGCATTCACCGCCCTTTTGTGAAGCTTCTGGTCCCGCTTACACAGACTTGTCGTGAATACCTGGTACTGGCCGCTGCTCAACTGCTTCGGGTTACTCGGATAACCAGACTGCTGCTGATTCCCTTGACTGTTCTGCTGGTTGTTGCCACCTTGATTTCCCTGGCCTTGAAAACCAGAGTTTGAGCCGCTGCCTCCATGACCTGGACCATGAAAACCGGATCCTGAACCGCCGTTCGGTCCATAATTGTTCTAAATAGACTCCCTGTAAGACCTCATGATATTGCAGTCCTTCCACATATGCGTAGCCGGCTTTTCATTTGTTCCATTGCTTTGGACATGGCTGGTTCATCACCTCATCGATGTTATATCTTGGAGGCGGCATCCCCTTGCGACACTGGTTAAAATTCCGTGCCCCAGTATTAGCTACAAAAGTATCAGCCTTGCGTTTATTGCCACTGTGTTGATTGGCCGGGTTGTACTACTGTCCTCCCGGGTCATTACTCTTCTTTCCCTTTCACGATCTTTCAGCCTCAGACTCGGGGTCCTTGGTACTATCAGAGTTGGCATTTTACGAGAGCCACCATAAGCTCCCCCATATCGCTACAATGGCGCTTAAGCCGCCCCAACTTCAGCTTGAGCGAAGGGAAACGACATTTTTTCTCCAACGTTAATATCGCAGATTCGGCGTTGATCTTATCTGAAGAATGCATGATGGTTGAGACTCGGCGCACCCAACTGGTCGTTGACTCACCCTCGTTCTGAACACAAGAGTCTAGATCCACAATTGACATTGGCTACTTGCATGTATCCTTAAAATGCTTGATAAACTTGGCCTTCAGCTCCGCCCATGACCCGATGGAGTTGACAGGCAATCGTTTCAACAAGTTACAGGCCGTACCTTCCAGCATCATTGTGAAATACTTGGCACACGCGGCTTCGCTAACGTCTAACATATCCATACCCATCTCGTAACTCTCTATCCAAGCCTCAGGGGGTTGATCCGCTGTGTAATTGGGCACTTTACGAGGGCCCTTGAAATCCTTAGGCAACCGCTCGTTCCATATAGCCGCCATTAAACACGTCACGCCCCAAGCTCTAGAAGTCCTGCCTGTCTCCACCGAGGTTGCTGGGTAATATTGCACCGGCTGATGATTGGCCGCCTGAGCTGCCAGCTCGACCTCTCGACGCATCCTACCCTGATCCACCAGACCCTACGCATTGGCATCATGCCGCGCCTGGTTATGTCCGCGAGTCGAGTTACGGCGCCGCTCTGTGCTTGAAACTTCTGGCGAGTCAACATGTCTGCTGTAACTGGCACTTGGACGGGGAGTTGCATGAATCCGGTCTCGACTATGAGAATAAGCATGTTGTTGCTGCTGCGCCATTTGAAGCAGTTCCTGGGCCCTCCGGGTTTCCACTGCTACCGGCGTTTCGCCTTCAACTGGCAAAGCCACCAATCTCGTCGCTGCTGCTATCATGTTGTCCAGAGGGTTGGAGTAGTGACCCACCGGCGTCGCCGGGTAATGAGGCGATGGGTGGTTTGCGTACAGAGAACATGTCATGCGCTGGTGAACCGGCCCACCGGTCCTAGGCACGTCAGCCGTCCGCTTTACCGCCGGCTGGCTACTGCCCCTTGCTCCAGTTGTGCTAAAAATATTCCTTGGCTCATAAACGAAGGGGAGACGACTCCGTTGCTTTCTCCTCATAGCCTCATTAGCCGCGTTCTGATCCACCGAGAATCGGTAAGAATCCGCTTGAATCCGCTGAGCCCGGGCGTCCAAAACAGGCCGTTCCTCAGTCATCATGGCGTTCTCCGCCGCCAGGTCTTCTTTGGCCTACGCTATCTCCTGTCGCAGCTTGTCCATAACTGCCTTATGTTGATCCTGATTTTCTGGGGTTACCTTTGTCCCCATCAGAGTTGCCAGATCCTCCAACAGATCTATCAAGACTTGAGTCAGCGGGCGCGTTGATCCGCCTGTGCCTGCCATAGCTGCCCTCGTGCCAGGTGTTATGGCCCCGACGATTGTTGATCTGAGAGCCGGCTGGGTGTCAGTCATGAAAATCACCGCCCTACTCGGCGGCTCACAGAGGTCTGGAATACTGCTACCATCGGACGACCCCCAAGCCGTCCTCTCTGCATCTGGTACATTGAATCAGTCTCACCTGTGGATGACCCGCCATCGAAAAGAACGGTCGTCTCACAGTGAGATCCAGAGCTTCTAGCACCCTGGATGTATCCAACAAAGGCACGCTGAGCCGTCTCGAAGATGTCGGTGCAGGTGTCCGGCTCAGGGACCGGTTCGCTGATCTTGGCGATGAAGACGTGGATTCCGCCGAAGGGGACCCGGTACCCGTACTCAATTGAGCCGGCCTTGGGACCCCAGCCTTCGTCGTCGATGTAAAGCTTGACGCGACGACTCTAGGTCATGCGGCCAACATCGTATCCCTTGAGCCCTTCAAAATTGCCCTTCAAGAACTCAAAAAACCATAGGCCGCAGGCCCCACGGTGGGCGCCAACTGTCCTGGAGTTGTCACGGCAGATGTCCTAAGGGAATGACTTGATTGCGGAGCCATAGCGATGTGGTTAGCTTAAAGGGGTTAAACGGGACAAAAGACATGGGGAGTTTATACTGGTTCAGCCCCTTGCGGTGAGGGTAAAACCTAATCCAGTTTGAGGTGGAATTGTTGGGGTGTCGATTGCTAAGAAGCAGATGCGCTTGCCTAACTCCCGGTCTATTCTTTCTTGCCCTAAACCACTGCCGGGTCGTCACCTTATATACATGGGTTGACGCCCTGGCGGGCTCATACAATCTAGTCCGGCCTGCTGACTCTGGTTACATGCCTTACAATACAAGTCACATATATATGGCGGTTGATATTCACAGGCTTTAAGCCGCCTCAGGCCTTGGGCCCTCTCCTAAACCGCCATCTTTAACATGCTTTTGGGCTTGGCCCATGAACCGCCAACCCTGCCCCTCCTGGGCGGGTCATATCAAATACTTATATCCCCAACAGACCTAGTCTGCATCATTGCTTCTAAGATCTTTCAACTTATATTTCTCTAGGAACATATAAAAGTAAATGGGGAGCTACATCATGAGCTATTTGTTGGGGAACGTAGCAGAATTCAAAAAATTTCTACGCTTTCACCAAGATCAATCTAAGGAGTCATCTAGCAACGAGCATATTAGAGTGCATCTACATACCCTTTTGTAGATCGCGTGCGGAAGCGTTCGAAGAAGCGTGGATGAAGTAGTCGTACTCTTCGCGTTCTTCGACACCGATGATCCTAGCGCCGAACGGACGGCACCTCCGCGTTCAACACACGTCCGGTACAGCAACGTCACCTCCTTCTTGATCCAGCAAGGGGGGAGGAGAGGTCGTCGGAGATCCAGCAGCACGACGGCGTGGTGGTGGATGCAGTAGGAAATCCTGCAGGGCTTCGCCGGCGCCCT
This sequence comes from Secale cereale, assembly GCA_902687465.1. NCBI lineage: Eukaryota > Viridiplantae > Streptophyta > Magnoliopsida > Poales > Poaceae > Secale > Secale cereale. Next base: position 430,583,000 of record LR738714.1, read on the forward strand.
GCGGAGGAGTTGGAGGTGTGACGGGAGGGGGGAGAGGTGCCAGAGGCTTGGGGTGCAGCTTCCCTCTCCCCCCCACTATATATAGGGGCCAGGGGGGTGCACCGGCCCTGGAGATCCAATCTCCAGGGTGGAGCGGCGGCCAGGGGGGAATCTTGCCCCCCAAGGCATGGGGGCGCCCCTCCCCCTAGGGTTCCAACCCTAGGCGCATGGAGGGGGAGGCCCATGTGGTGTGCCAGCCCACCAGGGGCTGGCCCCTTCCCCCTTGCGGCCTAGGGGCCCCACCGGGATGGGTGGCCCCACCCGGTGGACCCCCGGGACCCCTCCGGTGGTCCAGGGACACTCCCGGTGACCCCCAGAGTTCACCCGATGGCCGAAACTGGACTTCCTATATATCATTCTTTACCTCCGAACCATTCCGGAACTCCTCGTCACGTCCGGGATCTCATCCGGGACTCCGAACAACATTCGGGTTTCCATGTGCATGTATCTCTACGACCCTAGCGTTACCGAACCTTAAGTGTGTAGACCCTACGGGTTCGGGAGACACGTAGACATGACCGAGACGACTCTCCGGTCAATAACCAACAGCGGGATCTGGATACCCATGTTGGTTACCACGTGTTCCTCGATGATCTTCATCATATGAACCACTGTGTCAAGGATTCACTCAATCCCGTATGTTATTCCCTTTGTCCATCGGTACGGTACTTGCCCGAGATTCGATCGTCGGTATACCCGATACCTTGTTCAATCTCGTCATGGCAAGTCTCTTTACTCGTTCCGTAATCCATCATCCCATGACTAACTCCTTAGTCACCTTGAGCTCATTATGATGATGTCTTACCGAGAGGGCCCAGAGGTACCTCTTCGTCATACGGAGTGACAACATCCCAGTCTCGGTTCGTACCAACTCAACAGACACTTTCGGAGATACCCGATGCGTACCTTTATAGCCACCCAGTTACGTAGTGACTATTGGCACACCCAAAGTATTCCTACGGCATCCGGGAGTTGCACAACCTCATGGTCTAAGGAATAAATACTTGACACCGAAAAGCTTATGCATTACGAACTATACGATCTCGTGCTAGGATCAGGATTGGGTCTTGTCCATCACATCATTCTCCTAATGATGTGATCCCGTTATCACTGACATCCTATGTCCATGATAAGGAAACCGTGACCATCTGTTGATCAACGAGCTGGTAACTAGAGGCTTACCAGGGACTCATTGTTGTCTATATATTCACACATGTATCGTTGTTTCCGTACAATACAATTCAAGCATGAATAACAAACAATTATCATGAACAAGGAAATATAATAATAATACTTTTATTATTTCCTCTAGGGCATATTTCCAACAGTCTCCCACTTGCACTAGAGTCAATAATCTAGTTACATTGTGATGAATCGAACACCCATAGAGTTCTGGTGTTGATCATGTTTTGCCCGTGGAAGAGGTTTAGTCAACGGGTCTGCAACATTCAGATCCGTATGCACTTTACAAATATCTATGTCTCCATCTTGAACATAATTCCGGATGGAGTTGAAACGGCGCTTGATGTGTTTGGTCTTCTTGTGAAACCTGGGCTCCTTGGTAATAGCAATAGCACCAGTGTTGTCACAGAAGAGAGTCGTCGGGCTTGACGCGCTTGGAATGACTCCTAGGTCGGTGATGAACTCCTTCATCCAGACTCCTTCCTGTGCTGCTTCGCAAGCAGCTATGTACTCCGCATCACATGTAGAATGCGCCACGACGCTCTGCTTGCAACTGCACCAGCTGACTGCTCCACCATTCAAAATATACACGTATCCGGTTTGTGACTTCGAGTCATCCAGATCTGTGTCGAAGCTAGCACCGGCGTAACCCTTTACAACGAGCTCTTCGTCACCTCCATAAACGAGAAACATATCCTTAGTCCTCTTCAGGTACTTTAGGATGTTCTTGACCGCTGTCCAGTGTTCCATACCGGGATCACTTTGGTACCTCCCTACCAAACTTATGGTAAGGTTCACATCAGGTCTGGTACACAGCATGGCATACATGATAGAACCTATGGCCGAGGCATAGGGAATGACACTCATCTTTTCTCTATCTTCTGCCGTGGTCGGCGACTGAGCCTTGCTCAATCTCATACCTTGCAAAACAGGCAAGAACCCCTTCTTGGACTGATCCATATTGAACTTCTTCAATATCTTGTCAAGGTATGTACTTTGTGAAAGACCGATGAGGCGTCTTGATCTATCTCTATAGATTTTGATGCCTAATATGTAAGCTGCTTCTCCAAGGTCCTTCATTGAAAAACTCTTATTCAAGTAGGCTTTAACACTTTCCAAGAATTCTATATCATTTCCCATCAGCAATATGTCATCCACATATAATATGAGAAATGCTACAGAGCTCCCACTCACTTTCTTGTAGATACAGGCTTCTCCATAAGTCTGTATAAAGCCAAACGCTTTGATCACATCATTAAAGCGAATATTCCAACTCCGAGATGCTTGCACCAGCCCGTAGATCGAGCGCTGGAGCTTGCACACCTTGTTAGCATTCTCTGGATCGACAAAACCTTCCGGCTGCATCATATACAACTCTTCCTTGAGGAAGCCATTAAGGAATGTTGTTTTGACGTCTATTTGCCATATCTCATAATCATAGAATGCGGCAATAGCTAACATGATTCTGACTGAATTTAGCATCGCTACGGGAGAGAAAGTCTCGTCGTAGTCAATCCCTTGAACTTGTCGATAACCCTTAGCGACAAGCCGAGCCTTATAGATGGTCACATTACCATCCGCGTCTGTCTTCTTCTTAAATATCCATTTGTTTTTTATGGCGTGCCTATCATCAGGCAAGTCCACCAAAGTCCATACTTTGTTTTCATACACGGATTCTATCTCGGATTTCATGGCTCCAAGCCATTTATTGGAATACGGGCCCACCATCGCTTCTTCATAGTTCGAAGGTTCACCGTTGTCTAACAACATAATTTCCATGACAGGGTTGCCGTACCACTCTGGTGCGGAACGTGCCCTTGTGGACCTTCGAAGTTCAGTAGTAACTTGATATGTTTCTTCATGATCAGCATCATCAACTTCCTCCCTTGTCGGTGCAGGCACCACAGGAACAATTTCCTGCACTGCGCTACTTTCCGGTTCAGGAGGGGTGACTGTCACCTCATCGAGTTCTACTTTCGTCCCACTCACTTCTTTCGAGAGAAACTCTTTCTCCAGAAAGGATCCATTCTTGGCAACAAAGACTTTGCCTTCGGATCTGTGGTAGAAGGTGTACCCAATCGTTTCCTTTGGGTATCCTATGAAGACGCATTTTTCCGATTTGGGTTCGAGCTTTTCAGGTTGAAGTTTCTTGACATAAGCATCGCAACCCCAAACTTTCAGAAACGACAGCTTTGGTTTCTTGCCAAACCAAAGTTCATACGGTGTCGTCTCAATGGATTTCGACGGAGCCCTATTTAAAGTGAATGCGGCAGTCTCTAAAGCATAACCCCAAAAAGATAGCGGTAAATCGGTGAGGGACATCATAGATCGCACCATGTCCAACAGAGTACGATTTCGACGTTCGGACACACCGTTACGTTGAGGTGTTCCGGGCGGTGTCAATTGTGAAACAATTCCACAGTTCCTAAGGTGCGTGCCAAATTCACGACTTAAATATTCACCCCCACGATCCGATCGCAAGAACTTTATTTTTCTGTCACGTTGATTCTCAACCTCATTCTGAAATTCCTTGAACTTTTCAAAGGTCTCTGACTTGTGCTTCATCAAATAGATATACCCATATCTACTCAAGTCATCTGTGAGGGTGAGAACATAACGATAGCCTCCGCGAGCCTCAACACTCATTGGACCCAACACATCGGTATGTATGATTTCCAATAAGTTGGTTGCTCGCTCCATTGTTCCGGAGAACGGAGTCTTGGTCATCTTGCCCAAGAGGCATGGTTCGCACGTGTCAAATGATTCATAATCAAGAGACTCCAGAAGTCCATCAGCATGAAGCTTCTTCATAGGTTTGACACCAATATGATCAAGGCGGCAATGCCACAAGTATGTGGGACTATCATTATCAACTTTACATCTTTTGGCATTCACACTATGAATATGTGTATCATCACGATCGGGATTCATCAAAAATAAACCATTGACCAGCGGGGCATGACCATAAAACATATCTCTCAAATAAATAGAACAACCATTATTCTCAGATTTAAATGAGTAGCCATCTCGCATAAGACGAGATCCAGATACAATGTTCATGCTCAAAGCTGGTACTAAATAACAATTATTAAGGTTTAAAACTAATCCCGAGGGTAGATGTAGAGGCAGCGTGCCGACGGCGATCACATCGACCTTGGAACCAATCCCGACGCGCATCGTCACCTCGTCCTTCGCCAGTCTCCGCTTATTCCGCAACTCCTGCTTAGAGTTACAAATATGAACAACTGCACCGGTATCGAATACCCAGGAGCTAGTACGAGCGCTGGTAAGGTACACATCAATAACATGTATATCACATATACCTTTGACGTTGCCGGCCTTCTTGTCCGCTAAGTGTTTGGGTCAGTTCCGCTTCCAGTGACCCGTTCCCTTGCAATAAAAGCACTCTGTCTCAGGCTTGGGTCCATACTTTGGCTTCTTCCCGGCAACAGGCTTACCGGGCACGGCAACTCCCTTGCCGTCCTTCTTGAAGTTCTTCTTACCCTTGCCCTTCTTGAACTTAGTGGTTTTATTGACCATCAACACTTGATGTTCTTTCTTGATATCCACCTCCGCTAATTTCAGCATTGAATACACCTCGGGAATGGACTTCTCCATCCCCTGCATATTGAAGTTCAACACGAAGCTCTTGTAGCTTGGTGGGAGCGACTGGAGGATTCTGTCAACGACCGCTTCGTCTGGGAGATTCATTCCCAACTGAGACAAGCGGTTGTGCAACCCAGAAATCTTGAGGATGTGCTCACTGACAGAACTGTTTTCCTCCATCTTACAGCTGTAGAATGCGTCGGAGACATCATATCTCTCGACTCAGGCATGAGCTTGGAAAACCATTTTCAGCTCTTGGAACATCTCATATGCCCCGTGGTGCTCAAAACGCTTTTGGAGCCCCGATTCTAAGCTATAAAGCATGCCGCACTGAACCAGGGAGTAATCATCACAACGCGACTGCCAAGCGTTCATAACATCTTGGTTTGCCGGGGCGGGAGCGTCACCTAGCGGTGCATCTAGGACATAAGTTTTCTTGGCAGCTATGAGGATGATCCTCAGGTTACGGACCCAGTCCGTGTAGTTGCTACCATCGTCTTTCAGCTTGGATTTCTCCAGGAACGCGTTGAAGTTGAGGGTGACATGAGCGTGGGCCATTTGATCTACAAGACATATTGTAAAGAATTTAGACTAAGTTCATGATAATTAAGTTCATCTTAATCAAATTTTAAGGAACTCCCACTCAGATTGACATCTCTCTAGTCATCTAAGTGATACATGATCCGAATCGACTAGCCCGCGTCCGATCATCACGTGAGACGGACTAGTCTCAACGGTGAACATCTTCATGTTGATCATATCTTCTATACGACTCATGTTCGACCTTTCGGTCTTCCGTGTTCCGAGGCCATGTCTGTACATGCTAGGCTCGTCAAGTGAACCCTAAGTGTATTGCTTGTGTAAATCTGGCTTACACCCGTTGTATGCGAACGTTAGAGCCTATCACACCCGATCATCACGTGGTGCTTCGGAACAACGATCCTTAGCAACGGTGCACAGTTAGGGGGAACACAATTCGTGAAATTTTAGTGAGAGATCATCTTATTTACTACCGTTGTTCTAAGTAAACAAGATGCAAAAACATGATAAACATCACATGCAATCAATTAAAGTGACATGATATGGCCAATATCATATTGCTCCTTCGATCTCCATCTTCGGGGCACCATGATCATCTTTGTCACCGGCTCGACACCATGATCTCCATCATCATGATCTCCATCATTGTGTCTTCATGAAGTCGTCACGCCAACTATTACTTCTACTACTATGGCTAACGTTTAGCAATTAAGTAAAGTAATTACATGGCGTTATTCAGTGACACGCAGGTCATACAATAATTAAGACAACTCCTATGGCGCCTGCCGGTTGTCAAATTCATCGACATGCAAGTCGTGATTCCTTATTACAAGAACATGATCAATCTCATACATCACATATATCATTCATCACATCTTCTTGGCCATACCATATCACATAGCACATGCTGCAAGAACAAGTTAGACGACCTCTAATTGTTGTTGCAAGTTTTACGTGGCTTCTAAAGGTTTTCTAGCAAGAACGTTTCTTACCTACGCAAAAGCCACAACGTGATTTGTCAATTTCTATTTACCCTTCATAAGGACCCTGTTCATCGAATCCGATCCGACTAAAGTGGGAGAAACAGACACCCGCCAGGCACCTCCGCGTTCAACACACGTCCGGTACAGCAATGTCACCTACTTCTTGATCCAGCAAGGGGGGAGGAGAGGTCGTCGGAGATCCAGCAGCACGACAGTGTGGTGGTGGATGCAGTAGGAAATCCTGCAGGGCTTCATCGGCGCCCTGCGGAGGAGTTGGAGGTGTGACGGGAGGGGGGAGAGGCGCCAGAGGCTTGGGGTGCGGCTGCCCTCTCCCCCCCCCACACTATATATAGGGGCCAGGGGGGTGCGCCGGCCCTGGAGATCCAATCTCCAGGGTGGGGCGGCGGCCAGGGGGGAATCTTGCCCCCCAAGGCATGGGGGCGCCCCCTCCCCCTAGGGTTTCAACCCTAGGCGCATGGAGGGGGAGGCCCATGTGGTGCGCCAGCCCACCAGGGGCTGGCCCCTTCCCCCTTGCGGCCTAGGGGCCCCACCCGGTGGTCCCGGGACACTCCCGGTGACCCCCAGAGTTCACCCGATTGCCGAAACTGGACTTCCTATATATCAATCTTTACCTCCGGACCATTCCGGAACTCCTCGTCGTCCGGGATCTCATCCGGGACTCCGAACAACATTCGGGTTTCCACGTGCATGTATCTCTAGGACCCTAGCGTTACCGAACCTTAAGTGTGTAGACCCTACGGGTTCGGGAGACACGTAGACATGACCGAGACGACTCTCCGGTCAATAACCAACAGCGGGATCTGGATACCCATGTTGGTTCCCACTTGTTCCTCGATGATCTTCATCGGATGAACCACTGTGTCAAGGATTCACTCAATCCTGTATGTTATTCCCTTTGTCCATCGGTACGGTACTTGCCCGAGATTCGATCGTCGGTATACCCAATACCTTGTTCAATCTCGTCATGGCAAGTCTCTTTACTCGTTCCGTAATCCATCATCCCGTGACTAACTCCTTAGTCACCTTGAGCTTATTATGATGATGTCTTACCGAGAGGGCCCAAAGGTACCTCTCCGTCACACGGAGTGACAACATCCCAGTCTCGGTTTGTACCAACTCAACAGACACTTTCGGAGATACCCGATGCGTACCTTTATAGCCACCCAGTTACGTTGTGAAGTTTGGCACACCCAAAGTATTCCTACGGCATCCGGGAGTTGCACAACCTCATGGTCTAAGGAATAAATACTTGACACCGAAAAGCTTATGCATTATGAACTATACGATCTCGTGCTAGGCTCAGGATTGGGTCTTGTCCATCACATCATTCTCCTAATGATGTGATCCCGTTATCACTGACATCCTATGTCCATGATCAGGAAACCGTGACCATCTGTTGATCAACGAGCTGGTAACTAGAGGCTTACCAGGGACTCATTGTTGTCTATATATTCACACATGTATCGATGTTTCCGTACAATACAATTCAAGCATGAATAACAGACAATTATCATGAACAAGGAAATATAATAATAATACTTTTATTATTGCCTTTAGGGCATATTTCCAACACTATTGATCTACAACATAGATATGCTAATACTCCCAGGACTAAGTTCATGATAAATTAAAGTTCAGTTAATCATTGTAAGTGCATCTAGTGCCTCCTAGTTGGTTTTGGAGTATTCACGACAAACGTGGTTGAGGGACTAACGTGTTTGTGAGAATTGCAGGATAACACAGGAAATAGTCCCTCACAGATTCGGCTTAACTTCCAGAGATGACCCCTAAAAATGTGTGAAGACATTGAAGACAGTGGTGGTGCGTGAAGACATTCACGTGAAGATAATGACACATGAAGACATTCATTGAAGACTATAGAATGCGAAGACATAGTTTCTTTCATAGTTCATTTTCTTTCTTGAGTCATAGGAACCACCGTACTGTTAAGTGGGGTCCAAGTGAACATAGTCGAACAACTGATGTGATGCTCAACCAAAACACCTATGTCTTCAAGCGAAGACAAATAAGAGCAAATCTTATCCAGAGCTGGATAAGTTAGCTTTACTTGGAGCTCAAGTAATGTTGCTGCGTGTGTTCTCAATCCGACCGTTGGACACATGTCAGTTCCTTAGTGACAAAGGGTCATTTCGGACATATCATGTCGGGTTCCCTCATGGCTATAAATAGCCCACCCCCTACACCATAAATTGGTGGCTGCTCAGAGTTAGTGCACGGCTTTTATCGTTTGAGAGCAACCCACCTCCGAAGTCTTTGAGAGAAAAGATCCTTGTGAGGACAAATCCCAAATCACCCTGAGCCAAAAAGATTTAAGCATCACTGAAGTCTTGTTGTCTGTGTGACCTGAAGACTTGTTACACTTGAGGATTGTGCTTCCTCCAGCCGGTTAGGCGTCACGTTCTGAGTTTCCTAGAGTGATTGTGGATCGCCAGTGAACGAAGTCTGTGAAGGTTCATAAGTCTACCTTGAAGACTTATCAGAGTGATTGGGCGAGGACTGTGTGTCCTTAGCTCAAGGGGAATACGGCAAGGACTGTGTGTCTTCAGTTTTGAATACCTAGCTGCCCTAACCAGATGTATAGTTGACACAGCAACTGGAACTGGTCTACCAATTCCTTGTCTTCGCCAAGCAACTGGTTCTATCCCCAACTTCCTTTACATTTCAGTTTGCCTTTGTGAAGTCATTGCTTGTTTGTCTGATCTGTTTGACTTCACTGTGTGAAGACTGTCCACTGTTTTGCTTCAGCTATATCTTCCATCTCGATCCATATTATCTAGCTATCAATAGTCATTATGTTATCTTCATGATGCTTGCTTGACTATCATCTGACTGGATATGTTTATCTTCCACTGTTTATCATATAGGTTTATTTCTATCATTTGTCTTCAAAGCCCCCCTGTTTTGAAGACTTTCATAATAATCACCTATTCACCCCCCCCCTCTAGTCAACAAGTTGCACTTTCAATTGGTATCAGAGCAAGGTGCTCCCTTGTTCTGTGTGATTCGGTTTAACCACCTGGAGTTTTAGCTATGTCGAATACAGGGATAATCAAAGTCTCCGATGTGTGTCCTGTCTTCGATGGCACTGATTACCCCTACTGGAAGAATAAGATGTGTATGCATCTTGAGGCTATTGACGTCGACCTCTGGTATGTCATCAAGAAGGTGTCACTCCTGCTGATGTCAAGAAGTTCATTCAGCTATATTCAACTGCCAAGAATATCATCTCTGATCATCTGACCAAAGGACAGTGTGGCCGTGTGAGTGCTCTAAAAACGTCGAAGCTAGTCTGGGACTGGCTCTCCAAGGTCAACGAAGGCATCTCAACCCAAAGAGACTCAAGGATCAGTGTTCTTCGCAACCTCTTCAACCGCTTCAAGAGAAACGACAATGAGAACTCCAACTCACATTTGATTACCTCACTGACATTACCAATGAGCTTCATGCACTCGGCGCCACTGAGATCACAAAGCATGAAATCGTCAAGACGCTCCTGAGATCACTTGACAGCTCATTTGACACCCTAGACCTGATGATTCAAGAACGTCCTGACTACAAGACTCTCGATCAGTCTGACGTACTTGAGAGGCTCAACACACATGAGTTTCAGCTATCTGAAAAATGAGACATCTATGAACCCAACTATGGCCGAACTCGCGCCTTGAAGGCAAAGGCTGTTTCTGAAGGAAATATGCCCTAGAGGCAATAATAAAGTTGTTATTTGTATTTCCTTATATCATGATAAATGTATTTTATTCATGCTAGAATTGTATTAACCGGAAACTTAGTACATGTGTGAATACATTGACAAAACAGTATGTCCCTAGTATGCCTCTACTAGACTAGCTCATTGCTCAAAGATGGTTATGTTTCATGTCCATAGACATGAGTTGTCATTTGATCAACAAGATCACTTCATTAGGAGAATGATGTGATGGACTAGAACCATCTGTTAGCTTAGCACTATGATCGTTTAGTTTTACTGCTATTGCTTTCTTCATGACTTATACATGTTCCTATGACTATGAGATTATGCAACTCCTGAATACCGGAAGAACACCTTGTGTGCTATCAAACGTCACAACGTAACTGGGTGATTATAAAGATGCTCTACAGGTGTCTCCGAAAGTGTTCGTGGTGTTGGCATATATCAAGAATAGGATATGTCACTTCGAGTGTCGGAGAGGTATCTCTGGGCCCTCTTGGTAACAAACATCATAATAAGCCTTGCAAGCAAATGACTAATGAGTTAGTCACAAGATGATGTATTACAGAACGAGTAAAGAGACTTGCCGGTAACGATATTGAACTAGGTATTGAGATACCGACGATCGAATCTCCGGCAAGTAACATACCGATGACAAAGGGAACAACGTATGTTGTTATGCCGTTTGACCGATAAAGATCTTCTTAAAATATGTAGGAGCCAATATGAGCATCCATGTTCCGCTATTGGTTATTGACCGGAGATGAGTCTCGGTCATGTCTACATAGTTCTTGAACCAGTAGGGTCCGCACGCTTAACGTTTCATGACGATCGGTATTACGAGTTTATGAGTTTTGATGTACCGAATGTAGTTTAGAGTCCCGGATAAGATCACGGACATGACGAGGAGTCTAATAATGTCCGAGACATAAAGATCGATATATTGGACGACTATGTTTGGACACCTAAAGGGTTCCGGGAAGTTTCGGGCATATACCGGAGTACCGAGGGTTACCAGAACCCCCGGGGGAATTAAATGTGCCTCATGGGCCCTAGTGGGAGAAGAGGAGGGGCGGCCAAGGCAGCCGCGTGCCCCCTCCCCCTCTAGTCCGAATTGGACAAGGAGGAGGGTGGCGCCCCCCCCCCCCTTTCCTTCTCTTCTTCCCTCATCCTTCCTTCCTCTCCTACTCCTACTAGGGAAAGGGGGGAATCCTACTCCCGATGGGAGTAAGACTCCCTAGGGCACGCCATAGAGAGGGCCGGCCCCTCCCCTCCCCCCACCTTTATATACGGGGGCAGAGGCACCCCATAGACACACAAGTTGATCAGTTGATCTCTCCCAACCGTGTGCGGTGCCCCTCTCCACATAAACACACCTCGGTCATATCATTGCAGTGCTTAGGCGAAGCCCTGCATCGGTAGCTTCATCATCTCTGTCACCATGCCGTCATGCTGACAAAACTCTCCCATGATGTTCTACTAGATCAAGAGCTCGTGGGACGTCATCAAGCTGAACGTGTGCTATAACCGCGGAGGCTCCGTACGTTCGGTGCTTGATCGGTTGGATCGCGAAGAAGTTTGACTACATCAACCATGTAACTAGACGCTTCTGCTCCCGGTCTACGAGGGTACGTAGACACACTCTCCCCTCTCATTGCTATGCATCTAGTAGATAGATCTTGTGTGATCATTGGAATTTTTTTGAAATACTACGTTCTCCAACAGTGGCATCATGAGCCAGGTCTATGCGTAGATGATATGCACGAGTAGAACACAAGTGAGTAGTGGACGATACTAGTCATACTGCTTACCAGCATGTCATACTTTTATTCGGCGGTATTGTTGGTTGAAGCGGCCCGGACCGACATTACGCGTACGCTTACGCGAGACTGGTTCTACCGACGTGCTTCGCACACAGGTGGCTAACGGGTGTCAGTTTCTCCAACTTTAGTTGAATCAAGTGTGGCTACGCCCGGTCCTTGTGAAGGTTAAAACAGCACATACTTGACGAAATATCGTTGTGGTTTTGTATCCATAGGTAAGAAAGGTTCTTGCTAAGCCCGTAGCAGCCACGTAAAACTTGCAACAACAAAGTAGAGGATGTCTAACTTGTTTTTGCAGGGCATGTTGTGATGTGATATGGTCAAGACATGATAAGTGATATGTTATTGTATGAGATGATCATGTTTTGTAAAGTTGTCGGCAACTGGCTGGAGCCATATGGTTGTCGCTTTATTGTATGAAATACAATCGCCATGTAATTGCTTTACTTTATCACTAAGCGGTAGCGATACAATAGTTGGCCAGACGACAATGATGCTACGATGGAGATCAAGGTGTCGCGCCGGTGACGATGGTGATCATGACGGTGCATTGGAGATGGAGATCAAAAGCACAATATGACGATGGCCATATCATGTCACATATTTTGATTGCATGTGATGTTTATCTTATTTTGCTTCTTATTTTGCTTAGTACGGCGGTAGCATTATAAGATGATCCCTTACAAAATTTCAAGGTACAAGTTATCTCCCTGAGTATGCACCGTTGCGAAAGTTCGTCGTGCCGAGACACCACGTGATGATCGGGTGTGATAAGCTCTACGTTCACATACAACTGGTGTAAGCCAGTTTTGCACACACAGAATACTCGGGTTAAACATGACAAGCCTAGCATGTACAGACATGGCCTCGGAACACTGGAGACTGAAAGGTCAAGCGTGAATCATATAGTAGATATGATCAACATAAGATGTTCACCATTGAAAACTAATCCATCTCACATGATGATCGGACATGGTTTAGTTGATTTGGATCACGTGATCATTTAGATGAGCAGAGGGATGTCTATCTAAGTGGGAGTTCTTTAGTAATATGATTAATTAAACTTTAATTTATCATGAACTTAGTCCTAAGAGTTTTTGCATATCTATTTTGTTGTAGATCAATGGCCCGTGCTACCATTCCTTTGAATTTTAGTGCATTCCTAGAGAAAGCTAAGTTGAAAGATGATGGTAGCAATTACACAGACTGGGTTCGTAACTTGAGGATTATCCTCATTGCTGCATAGAACTATTATGTCCTTGAAGCACTGCTGGGTGACAAGCCTGCTGCAGGAGCAACCCCGGACGTTATGAACATCTGGCAAGATCGTTCTAATGACTACACGATAGTTTAGTGTGCCATGCTTTACGGCTTAGAACCGGGACTTCAACGACGTTTTGAACGTCATGGAGCATATGAGATGTTCCAGGAGTTGAAGTTCATATTTCAAGCAAATGCCCGGATTGAGAAATAAGAGATTTCCAATCAGTTCTACAACTGTAAGATGGAGGAGAATAGTTCTATCAGTGAACACTTACCCAGAATGTCTGGGTACTACAATCATATGACTCAACTTGGTTGCAAAGTTGATAAAGATAGTGTTATTGATAGAGTTCTTCAATCACTGCCACCAAGCTATAAAGGCTTCGTGATGAACTATAACATGCAAGGGATGCAGAAGACAATTCTCGAGCTCTTCGCTATGCTCAACGCTGCGGAGGTAGAAATCAAAAAGGAGCATCAAGTGTTGATGGTTAAAAAGACCACTAGTTTCAAGAAAAATGGCAAGGGAAAGAAGGGGAACTTCAAGAAGAATAGAAAGACAGTTGCCACTCCCACGAAGAAACCCAGGTCTGGAGCCAAGCCTGAAACTGAGTGCTTCTACTTCAAAGGGACTAGACACTAGAAGCGGAACTGCCCCAAGTATTTGGTCGATAAGAAGGATGGCAAGGTGAACAAAGGTATATGTGATATACATGTTATTGATGTGTACCTTACTAATGCTCATAGTAGCACCTAGGTATTTGATACCGGTTCGGTTGCTAATATTTGTAACTCGAAACAGAGGCTACAGATTAAACGAAGATTGGCTAAGGACGAGGTGACGATGCGCGTGGGAAATGGTTCCAAAGTCGATGTGATCGCCGTCGGCACGCTACCTCTACATCTACCTTTGGGATTAGTTTTAGACCCGAATAATTGTTATTTGGTGCCAGCGTTAAGCATGAACATTATATCTGGATCTTGTTTATTGCGAGACGGTTATTCATTTAAATCTGAGAATAATGGTTGTTCTATTTATATGAGTAATATCTTTTATGGTCATGCACCCTTGAAGAGTGGTCTATTCTTATTGGATCTCGATCGTAGTGATACACATATTCATAATATTGAAGCCAAAAGATGCAAGTTAATAATGATAGTGCAACTTATTTGTGGCACTGACGTTTAGGTCATATTGGTGTATATCGCATGAAGAAACTCCATGGTGATGGACTTTTGGAATCACTTGATTATGAATCACTTGGTGCTTGCGAACCATGCCTCATGGGCAAGATGACTAAAACTCCATTCTCCGGAACAATGGAGTGAGCAACAAATTTGTTGGAAATCATACATACTAATGTATGTGGACCGATGAGTGTTGAAGCTCGCGGCGGGTATCGTTATTTTCTGACCCTCACTGATGATTTGAGCAGATATGGGTATATCTACTTAATGAAGCACAAGTCTGAAACATTTGAAAAGTTCAAAGAATTTTAGAGTGAAGTAGAGAATCATCGTAACAAGAAAATAAAGTTTCTACGATCTGATCGTGGAGGTGAATATTTGAGTTACGAGTTTGGTCTTCATTTGAAACAATGTGGAATAGTTTCACAACTCATGCCACCCAGAACACCACTGCGTAATGGTGTGTCCGAACGTCGTAACCGTACTTTATTAGATATGGTGCGGTCTATGATGTCTCTTACCGATTTACCACTATCGTTTTGGGGTTATGCTTTAGAGACATCTGCATTCACGTTAAATAGGGCACCATCTAAATCCGTTGAGATGACGCCTTATGAACTATGGTTTGGCAAGAAACCAAAGTTGTCGTTTCTTAAAGTTTGGGGCTGCGATGCTTATGTGAAAAAGCTTCAACTTGATAAGCTCAAACCCAAGACGGAGAAATGTGTCTTCATAGGATACCCAAAGGAGACTGTTGGGTACACCTTCTATCACAGATCCGAAGGCAAGATATTCGTTGCTAAGAATGGATCCTTTCTAGAGAAGGAGTTTCTCTCGAAAGAAGTGAGTGGGAGGAAAGTGGAACTTGATGAGGTAATTGTACCTTCTCCCGAATTGGAAAGTAGTACATCACAGAAACTAGTTCCAGTGATTCCTACACCAATTAGTGAGGAAGCTAATGATGATGATCATGAAACTTCGGATCAAGTTACTGCTGAACTTCGTAGATCAACCAGAGTACGTTTCGCGCCAAAGTGGTACGGCAACCCAGTTCTGGAAGTCATGTTACTAGACCATGATGAACCTATGAACTATGAGGAAGCGATGATGAGCCCAGATTCCGCAAAATGGCTTGAGGCCATGAAATCTAAGATGGGATCCATGTATCAGAACAAAGTGTGGACTTTGGTTGACTTGCCCGATGATCGGCAAGCCATAAAAAATAAATGGATCTTCAAGAGGAAGACCGACTCTGACGGTAATGTTACTGTTTACAAAGCTCGACTTGTTGCGAAAGGTTTTCGACAAGTTCAAGGAGTTGACTACGATGAGACTTTCTCACCCGTAGCGATGCTTAAGTCTGTCCGAATCATGTTAGCAATTGCCGCATTTTATAATTATGAAATGTGGCAAATGGATGTCAAAACTGCATTCCTGAATGGATATCTCAAAGAAGATTTGTATATGATGCAACCAGAAGGTTTTGTCGATCCTAAAGGTGCTAACAAAGTGTGCAAGCTCTAGTGATCCATCTATGGACTGGTGCAAGCATCTCGGAGTTGGAATATACGCTTTGATGAGGTGATCAAAGCATATGGTTTTATACATACTTTTGGAGAAGCCTGTATTTACAAGAAAGTGAGTGGGAGCTCTGTAGCATTCTTGATATTATATGTGGATGACATATTGTTGATATGAAATGATATAGAATTTCTGGATGGCATAAAAGGATACTTGAATAAGAATTTTTCAATGAAAGACCTTGGTGAAGCTGCTTACATATTAGGCATCAAGGTCTATAGAGATAGATCAAGACGCTTAATTGGACTTTCACAAAGCACATACCTTGATAAAGTTTTGAAGAAGTTCAAAATGGATCAGTCAAAGAAAGGGTTCTTGCCTGTGTTACAAGGTGTGAAGTTGAGTAAGACTCAATGCCCAACCACTGCAGAAGATAGAGAGAAAATGAAAGTCATTCCCTATGCCTCAGCCATAGGATCTATCATGTATGCAATGTTGTGTACTAGACATGATGTGTGCCTTGCTATAAGTTTAGCAGGGAGGTACCAAAGTAATCCAGGAGTGGATCACTGGACAGTGGTCAAGAACATCCTGAAGTACCTGAAAAGGACAAAGGATATGTTTCTCGTGTATGGAGGTGACAAAGAGCTCGTCGTAAACGGTTACGTCAATTCAAGCTTTGACACTGATCCGGATGACTCTAAGTCACAAACCGGATATGTATTTTCATTAAACGGTGGAGCTGTCAGTTGGTGCAGTTCCAAGAAGAGCGTCGTGGCGGGATCAACGTGTGAAGCGGAATACATAGCTGCTTCGGAAGCAGCAAATGAAGGAGTCTGGATGAAGGAGTTCATATCCGATCTAGGTGTAATACCTAGTGCATCGGGTCCAATGAAAATCTTTTGTGACAACACTGGAGCAATAGCCTTGGTGAAGGAATCCAGGTTTCACAAGAGAACAAAACACATCACAAGACGCTTCAATTCCATTCGCGATCAAGTCAAAGAGGGAGACATAGAAATTTGCAAGATACATACGGATCTGAATTTTGCAGACCCATTGACTAAGCCTCTTCCACAGGCAAAACATGATCAGCACCAAGACTCCATCGGTGTTAGAATCATTACTTTGTAATCTAGATTATTGACTCTAATTCAAGTGGGAGACTGAAGGAAATATGCCCTAGAGGCAATAATAAATATGTTATTTGTTTTTCCTTATATCATGATAAAAGTCTTTTATTCATGCTAGAATTGTATTAACCGGAAACTTAGTACATGTGTGAATACATAGACAAAACAGTATGTCCCTAGTATGCCTCTACTAGACTAGCTCATTGATCAAAGATGGTTATGTTTCATGGCCATAGACATGAGTTGTCATTTGATCACATCATTAGGAGAATGATGTGATGGACTAGACCCATCCATTAGCTTAGCACTATGATTGTTTAGTTTTACTGCTATTGCTTTCTTCATGACTTATACATGTTCCTATGACTATGAGATTATGCAACTCCCGAATACCGTAGGAACACCTTGTGTGCTATCAAACGTCACAACGTAACTGGGTGATTATAAAGATGCTCTACAAGTGTCTCCGAAAGTGTTCGTGGTGTTGGCATAGATCAAGAATAGGATTTGTCACTCGGAGTGTCGGAGAGGTATCTATGGGCCCTCTCGGTAATACACATCATAATAAGCCTTGCAAGCAAAGGACTAATGAGTTAGTCACAAGATGATGTATTACGGAACAAGTAAAGAGACTTGCCGGTAACGAGATTGAACTAGGTATTGAGATACCGACGATCGAATCTCGGGAAAGTAACATACCGATGACAAAGGGAACAACGTATGTTGTTATGTGGTTTGACCGATAAAGATCATCGTAGAATATGTAGGAGCCAATATAAGCATCCAGGTTCCGTTATTGGTTATTGACCGAAGATGAGTCTTGGTCATGTCTACATAGTTCTGGAACCCGTAGGGTCTGCATGCTTAACGTTTGATGACGATCGGTATTATGAGTTTATGAGTTTTGATGTACCGAAGGTAGTTCGGAGTCCTGGATAAGATCACAGACATGACGAGGAGTCTCGGAATGCCCAAGACATAAAGATCGATATATTGGACGACTATGTTTGGACACCGGAAGGGTTCCGGGAAGTTTCGGGCATATACCGGAGTACCGGGGGGTTACCGAAACCCCCCGGGGAGTTAACGGCCAGTTCTTTTGGTGGCTTCTAGAATAAGCTAGAATAAGTTGCCCCCTACCTAGCTTATTCTAGAAGCCCAACCAAATTTATTCTTTTAGAAGCTTACTAGTAAATACTTGACTGGTAGGCTTCTAAAACGGAATTTTTGGTCGGGCTTCTACAATAAGCTGGGAGGAGGCAGCTTATTCTGGAAGCCCAAAAAAGCCAGCAAAAGAACTCGCCCTAAATGGGCCTCATGGGCCCTAGTGGGAGAAGAGGAGGGTGGCCAAGGAAGCCGCGCGCCCCCTCCCCCTCTAGTTCGAATTGGACAAGGAGGGGGTGGCGCCCCCCTTTCCTTCTCTTCTTCCCTCCTCCTTCCTTCCTCTCCTACTCCTACTAGGGAAAGGGGGGAATCCTACTTCCGGTGGGAGTAGGACTCCCTAGGGCGCGCCATAGAGAGGGCCGGCCCCTCCCCTCCCCCTCTCCTTTATATACGGGGGTAGAGGCACCCCATAGACACACAAGTTGATCCGTTGATCTCTCCCAACCATGTGCGGTGCCCCTCTCCACAGAAACACACCTCGGTCATACCGTTGCAGTGCTTAGGCGAAGCCCTACGCCGGTAGCTTCATCATCTCTGTCACCATGCCGTCGTTCTGACGAAACTCTCCCGTGAGGTTCTACTGGATCAAGAGCTTGTGGGACGTCATCAAGCTGAACGTGTGCTGAACGCGGAGGCTCCGTACGTTCGGTGCTTGATCGGTTGGATCGCGAAGAAGTTCGACTACATCAACCGCGTCACAAGACGCTTCCGCTCCCGATCTACGAGGGTATGTAGACACACTCTCCCTTCTCGTTGCTATGCATCTAGTAGATAGAGCTTGTGTGATCGTAGGTTTTTTTTTGAAATACTACGTTCCCCAACAGTTTCCTCATCTGAAGAAGTATCTGACTGCACTTCTGACGATCCTGAAGACATTGGCAGAGAACTAGCGATGCTTGTGAAGAAGTTTGAAAGGTTCTCAAGGAAGAAAAACTTCGGAAAGTCTTCAAGATCCAGCTCAAGAAATGATGAAGCTTCCTCTCGTGACTACAAGAAGAGAACTTGCCACAAGTGCAAGAAACCAGGTCACTACATCTCTGAGTGTCCACTGTGGGACAACGAGAACAAGAAGAAGAAGAAGAAGAAGAAGAAGAAGAAGAAGAAGAAGAAGAAGAAGAAGAAGAAGAAGAAGAAGAAGAGCAAGGAATATGATTCTAATGACAAGAAGAAAAAGAGAATCCCAAAGTCTTCTTCCAAGTCTTTGTCAGAGTCTTCATCACACAAGAAGAGCTCGTCTGGCAAGGCTCGTGCTTTTGTTGGCAAGGAGATGGATTCAGAGGAAGAATCCTCTTCTGAGGAGGCGGAAGTGGAGTCTGACGAGGAGTCCGATTTAGGCGTGGCAAGCCTGGCTCTGGTTTCAGCATATGTCACCAAGTCCATCTTCAACACTTAAGACCATGGCCTCGTCACCAACACAAATGCCAAGGATGAGGATGACTCTACTCCCACCTTCTACTTCATGGCACGTGGTGCCAAGGTAAACTCACGCGATGCTTACTTTCGAACCTCAAGTGAAGATGACTCTGATTGTGAATCCAAACCTAGCTACAAAATACTTGCTAAAATTGCAACTGAACAACAGAAAGCTATGGAACATATTCAAAAACTGCTAGACAAAAGCGATGATCTGTTGGACGCGGAAATGACCCGATCTCAGTCCTTAATTGAAGACATCAAAAATCTTCATGTTAAGTACGAGGAACTTGAAAGTCATCATGAAACGCTCTCAACTATTCATGAAAAGCTTTCCTATGATTATCTTCAAAGGAAGCAAGAACTTGAGAAAGTGAGAGTGGCTCATAAAGATCTTCAAAAAGAGAACGAGTCACTTCGTGCTCAATAGATCAGTCCTGCTCAGGAAGGATTTGAACCACCATGTCTAAACTGCCTTGAGCGTGATAACGCTACCTCTGTTGCTGAATGTTCTACTGCTGCTACTACTGCAATATCTTCAACTGCTGATGTGGTAACTAACCCCTCTAAGGAGGATACGACTACTATTGCTGAAGAGAATGCCACGTTGAAGACATTGCTTGAAACAAGAATGTTCAAATGTCTTAAAGGGCATCCGACACTTTGTGATGTCCTAAAGAAACAGATTCTGAACCGAAACCCTAGGAAAGAGGGTGTTGGGTTCGAAAGGAAAATGAATGTTGATGGTTCCTACTGGAAGCCTGAGCAGTATCCCAAAACTACATGGGCTGTCGCAAAGGGTCCACCAGTAGATCCATCCACTTTATCTGGCTTCACTTGTGCTAACCCGATTATTATTGATGAATCATTTTATGCAAACTATAAACTGTTTAAGAATCAGAATGGTGAAGTGTTTGCCAGGTATATTGGTACTAACTGCAGGGATGGGCCACCTATGAAGAAGATCTGGGTGCCCAAAAGTTGTCTTGAGAATCTTCCTGTGAATGTCATCATGACACCGCCTGGGAAGAAGACAAACCCCAGACCAAAGGCTTCATATGGTCCAAAGGCTTCATACAGATAGAGGACTCAACAGAGTCACCCTAACGCCAATGTTTTGCAGGGAAATCATACTCAGACCTATGAATATGAGTGTGTTTCCTCAAACCGCTATGTACGTAAAACTAAGAACTTTTCTGCTTATTCATATAAGTATTATTCACCTCCTGCAAGACTATTTGCTAGGGCTCCTAAGCCAAAATTCTCAGATGTTGCACTTATACTTATTGCTTCTAAGCCACCCCTAAAGATGTGGGTGGTTAAGAAGAATTAACTTCTCTTGCAGGGAAGGGTCTCCAGCCGAAAATCATTTTCTGACGCCAATGCTGGGGACCTTAAACATCTTGTGGGATGCAAGATCAAATGTCCAAATGGTTTAACCATGTATTTCGTCCCATGGTTTCTTGACAAGCTTCCTATCTTGGCAAACAAGGACCTAAACTTTGATAGCATGCTTGTTCATCAAATGTTTATGCTTCACACTTCTCTTTGTGAAGACTATGCCGCTAACTGATCTGTAGGGTACTGCTTCGGAAGCCACTGAATGGATAATTGACAGTGGATGTACCAACCACATGATTGGTGATCGATGTCTTCTCATGGACTCAACTCTACACCCTTCTCCCAAAAGTCACATCACATTCGCTGACACTAGTAAAAGCAAGGTACTGAGACTTGGCAGAGTTGCAATCTCAAAGGATCAACACATGGACAAAGTAATTCTTGTTGAATCCCTTGGATAAAACTTAATGTCAGTCTCCATGCTATGTGATCTAAATATGATTGTGATATTTGGAAAATATCGTTGCCTTATGCTTATGGAATCGGACAAATCTCTAGTCTTTGAAGGACATGAAAAGGTGATCTGATTATGGTAGATTTCTCTGCAGGGCTAGAGTTCGCATTATGTCTTCTAGCAAAAGCTTCAGAGTGCTGGCTTTGGCATCGAAGACTTGGGCCATGCTGGCATGAGGAACCTACACACTCTCGTCAAGAAGAAGCACGTCATAGGCATCGAGGGCGTCAAGTTCAAGAAAAATCATCTGTGTGGTGCTTGTGAAGCTGGAAAGATGACTAGGGCCAAGCATCCCTCGAAGACAATCATGACTACATCATGTCCCTTCGAGCTGCTTCACATGGACTTATTTGGCCCTACTCACTACTCTACTCTCACTACTAGTGCTTGCTTATATGGTTTCGTGATCGTTGATGACTACTCTAGATACACTTGGGTGCATATAATCCTATTTAAGACTGAAGTGCAGGATGTCTTCAGACGCTTTGCAAATCGGGCCATGAACAACTATGGCATCAAGATCAAGCACATCAGAAGTGACAATGTAACTGAGTTCAAGAATACTGGGCTCGACACCTATCTTGATACATTGGGCATCACGCATGAGTTCTCTCCTCCATACACACCTCAACAGAATGGCATCGTCGAGCGCAAGAACCGGACTCTCATTATGATGGCACGCACTATGCTTGATGAATACAAGACACCAAGAAGGTCTTGGCCTGAAGCCATTGATACTGCATGTCACATCATCAACAAAATTTATCTTCATAAGTTCTTCAAGAAAACATCATATGAACTCCTAACTGGTAAGAAGCCAAACGTCAGCTATTTCAGAGTCTTTGGTGCTAAGTGCTGGATCAAAGATTCGCATCGCACTTCCAAATTTGCAACGAAAGCACATGAAGGTTTTATGCTCGGTTACGGAAAGGATTCGCACACCTATCGGGTCTTCAATCTCTTTCACTATAAAGTGGTTGAAACCGTAGATGTGCGGTTCGATGAAACTAATGGCTCGCAAAGAGAGCACCTGTCAAATGTGCTAGATGAATCTTCTCCAAGTGAATCTATCAAAAAAATGGGTACAAGAGAAATTATACCCACCGAGGAACCAACTGAAGATGAAATCATCATTTCTCCACCCAATAATCCTGAAGACAATGCTCAGCCTGAAGCCAAGACTGAACAAGAAGATAATCAACAGAATGAGCAAAGTCTTCGCCCATCTAATCCTCGGGTTGCTAATGAAGTCCAAATTGAAAAGATTCTTGATGGCATCAATGCCACTGGTCCACTCACTCGCTCAAAAGCAACTCAGCTAGCCAACTTCTGTGGTCACTATGCATTTGTCTCAATATCTGAACCCAAGAAAGTTGATGAAGCCTTGATGGAATCTGAATGGATTCAAGCAATGCAAGAAGAGCTTCAACAGTTTGAGATGAATAATGTATGGGAACCTGTAAAGCGTCCTGATCCACGGAAACATAACATCATTGGCACCAAATGGATCTATCACAACAAACAAGATGAGCACAGTCAAGTCGTCAGAAACAAGGCCCGTCTCGTTGCTCAAGGCTATACTCAAGTAGAAGGAATTGACTTCGATGAAACCTTTGCTCCTGTTGCTAGACTTGAAGCCATTCACATACTGCTAGCATACGCCAACCATCATAACATATTTCTGTATCAAATGGATGTGAAGAGCGCCTTTCTGAATGGGAAAATTGAAGAAGTGTATGTTGCACAACCTCCAGGCTTTGAACACCCAAAGCGTCTTGACATGGTTTACAAGCTCAAGAAGGCACTGTATGGCCTCAAACAAGCTCCTCGTGCATGGTATGACACACTCAAAGACTTCTTGAAGAGCAAAGGCTTCAAACCTGGATCATTGGAGCCCACACTCTTCACGAAGACATATGATGGAGAACTGTTCGTATGTCAGATTTATGCAGATGATATTATCTTCGGATGCATTGACAAAAAATACAGTGATGCGTTTGGATACATGATGCAAGAGCAATATCAGATGTCCATGATCGGTGAACTGAAGTTCTTACTTGGTCTTCAAATTCGTCAACAGAAGAATGGCATATTCATATCTCAATAGAAATATCTCAAAGATTGCCTGAAGAAGTTTGGAATGCAAAATTGCAAAGGGTACACGACGCCAATGCCAGCCAAACGTCAATTGGGCTCCGACGACAATGGTAAAGAGTTCGATCAAAAGGTATACCGCTCTATGATTGGTTCTTTACTCTATTTATGTGCATCTAGGCCTGATATAATGCTTAGCGTTTGCATGTGTGCCCGATTCCAAACGGCACCAAAGGAATCGCATCACCTCGCTGTGAAGCGAATTCTTTGATACTTGGCTCGCACCCCCACACTAGGATTATGGTATCCCAAGGGCTCTATGTTTGATCTTGTTGGATTCTCAGATGCTGATTATGCTGGTGACAAAGTTGATCACAAGTCCACCTCAGGCACATGTGACTTTCTTGGACGATCTCTTATCTGTTGGTCTCCAAAGAAGCAGAACTCAGTATCTCTCTCCACAGCTGAACCTGAATACATTGCTGCTAGATCTTGTTGCGCTCAGCTTCTCTGGATGAAGCAAACTCTCAAGGATTATGGCATCAACATGGAAAAGGTGCCTCTCTTCTGTGATAACGAGAGCGCCATCAAGATTGCTCACAATCCCGTTCAGCACTCGAAGACAAAACACATTGAGATTCGTCAACATTTTCTCAAAGATCATGTGATCAAGAAGGATATTGAAATCATACATGTCAACACCGAAGAGCAACTGGTAGATATCTTCACTAAGCCGTTGGATGAGAAAAGGTTTTGCAAGTTGCGGTGTGAGCTAAATATCCTAGAATCCTCAAATGTCATGTGATTGGACACACATCCTAACGCTTATGCATTTTGACGATTTAGATTTGCAACACACTAAGTAATGTATGTCTTCAATTCATGAAGACTTACTCTCTGAGTGTGAATACATTAATGTGGAATTCGACTTTGGAGCGCCACGATAATTGTGCACCGTGTCCTGGTCTAATACTTCCTATACTGTGGGTAAAGCCACCACCAAACTTTTCTGAAGATTTCATTTGGCGTCATGGTTGCCTTATCTTCATACTGGGTTTGTCTTCAATAGTGGTTGTCTTCAAGACTCATTGTCTCAATGTTGATTTATTTGGTTTCTATGATATGTGTGTGTGTGTGTGTGTGTGTGTGTGTGTGTGTGTGTGTGTGCGCGCGCGTGCGCGCTCTGTCCTCTACAACATTCACTTATAGTTATGTCTATAAACCTTTTAATCTAAGTGAATGTGATCAGACCCTGATCCTCTCTATGCTTTATCTCTCCAACTCTCTCTATCTCTTCATATGCATTCTATTGACGCTTGTTGAATGTCTTCACTGTGTCCTTGTGAGCTGAAGATATAGAGACAATCATTTAAGACTATTTTTAATGCTATATCCCTTTTTGCCTGAAAACCGGATAAAACTGAAACGTCCATCCAACATATCAGGCGCGCGTGGGATCGTGGCTCAACTCTCCATAAGATGCATGCCAGCCACGTGTCGCTCAAATGTGAACGCCATGGGTACCTGCGTAAATGCGCTGCACCGTCACCCCTCCTTATATATACTCCACCCTTGCGGTCATTATTTCCTCTCCCACCTCTCGCCATCTCGTTCAACCCTAGCGCCTCCACTAGCTCCAGTCGACGCCGGAGACAAAGCGCTTAGCTGCCACGACTTCTTCGACACCGTCTTCCCGCCGGCCGTGGACCTCGTCTCTCCGCCGACGTCGTAGGTGTCTTCCGCCGCCAAGTTAGGGCACAAAAGATCGTTCTGCTCGGCATCCTAGTCTTTCCGTCTAGTAGTTCTTCATCGCGGTAAATAGATCTCTCTTTTTACCGTTGTTTTGATCCGTTAAATCCATAAAACTTCACCACAAGTGGTTTCTGTGCATCTGAGAGCTGTTTCCTTCTTTCCTTCTCTCATATGTTGCAAATATATTCACTTATGCTTCACTACTAGTTAGATTCCTCACTTGTACTTATTCCTGGATTCGTACAAATCTGGAACCAACTCACTCCATATAAGTGAATGTCTTCGCATTGTGAGGTCAATGTCTTCAATCCTACTTAATCTTCAAAATCTTCTAAGAATGCATATGACCTCTTCCCCTTCCCTCGCATCTCTAATACTGTCACAGGTACATGCCCATGGGAGAATCCCTTGGTTCTCATAGTCTTCATTCATTTGCAAAATTCTTACAGCGTCACATTGAATCTCCTGAAGCTAGTTCCTGTCTGACCAGTTGTCGGAAGACAAACTGCTTTGTGAAGCCCTTATGTCTGAACCCAATGGCTTCTGAAAAACAGTCCAAGAAGGGTGGCAAGCAGAGACGTACTGACACCGCCAAAGGTCTTCCTCCTGATTTGTTCACCATGTAAAAATCTGACCAAGAAGAGACCTATGGAGAACGTAAATCCCGTATCCAATGGATTCGAAGATATTGGGCAGAGCAATGGTTTATGTACAAATTTGTAACTCCTGAGTATACTTCAAATAATGCCATTCGCCCTCCATGGGGTGATATCATCTACAAGAAGCTCCAGCCCAAGATTTTGTCTGAAGCCATTGCCAAGAGCTTCTATCCATGCATGGTCAGAGGACCAATGCCTTCAAAAGCTGACCCATCTAGTCTCCGATGGTGTCGTGATGATGAATTGTTTTAAGAAAACTACAAATTTGCCAAGAACTCAACAACTCAGAACAGGAAATAACTGGGCATTAACTTCAATCCTGGCCCATCTCGGCCCCGGTCTGATGGATCACGCGAAGCAAATGAAAATCGCATCGGCCCCTTCAATGGCCTTGATGGATTGCTATCCCAGATTGCTGCTCAAAGAGCAACTGTGGAAGATGTTGCTGAAGACATGGAACCTGAAGCTGTTCCTGAGTCTGTGAAGCCCAAGAAGAAATCAAAGGCTTCCAAACCTGCTGCTACCCCAAAAGCTTCAAGTGTGAAACCCCTGAAAATTGTACCTCCTGAACCCAGTGTGCAGTCTGAGGATCACTCTCGCATCTCTCAGAGGTCAAAGCAGCTTGTGAAGCCATCTGGCCAAGGACTCACTCCTGGTAGCATACTGCGTAATGATGATGATATCATTGACCTATCCAGTGATGAAGATCTTGCTGATGATGCACTTGAAATGCTAATTAAGAGCAAGCAACAGGCCGAAATCTTCAATTATTTTCCCCTTTTTGACGCTGATATCATCAACAACTTCATTGATGAATGGTTTGAGGATACATCTCTTTCACTTGATGATCTTCAGCTTCTGATTGATATCAGTGTGACCTTCCAAGGATACATTGCTCAAGAACTGACTGTTGCACAGAAGGTTATTGAGAAAAAGAACAAAATTGATCATGAGAAGGCTCTGTTCAAGAAGCACATGGCAAGCCTCGGTGCAAAAGAAGTTCAAGGCTTCAAGACTATGATGACAGACCTCAAGGCTGAATTTTCCAAACGCCGTGAAGTTGCAAAGGGCTCAAGGGAACGTCTCAAGCACTATGCTGAGAAATGCGTCCAAGCCCACAATGAAGCTGTGAAGAGGAAAGCTCTTGGCCATCCAGGCATTGACCCCAAGCTGGCTGCCAAGAAGACAAAGAAGAAGAAGAAGCCTGTTGATGAAGACACTAAATCACAAAGGCAGGAAAGACCCAGCATTGTCTTCCCTGACAGCATGGCTAGCCCGAAGCCAAAGATCTTATCAGCAGCCTCTGCTCAAAAGAAGACGAGGCAGGATGAAACTGAAGCCAAGAAACGCAATCATCATGATGCCTCTGCTGCTGCTCCCTCCAAGAAGAAGCAAAAGCTAAAAGCTTCACAGCAGCCTCACATTTCCTCCACAGAGTCGTTGGTGGTCGAACCAATTTCTGTTGCCTTGCCTGCTTCCTCCAACCGTGAACGTCGTCTGGTTATCCATGAGCCTGCTCCCTCAGAGGCTCATCAGACTGAAGAAATTCCAGCTGCTGACTCACCTACAGCTGAAGACATTGGTCGTGATGACAATGTTAATGATGATGAAGTCCTTCCCCAACTTGAACCCCAACCAATTCAATCACCTGCTCTCACGAGCAGTGAACTCATAAGCATTGGCGGTCCCACGACGCCAATTGCTCAAGATGAATTTTGGGAAGAGCAACACCCGAACACCCCTCTACATGAAGTCATTCCTCGCACTCCGTCGTCTCTTGTTACCACTCCGGTACTTGATTCTTCCACCGCCACACCTGAAGAATACATGGAGCAGACCAATGCAAATGCTTCACCAATTTCGTTGCCCAAGTTTAAAAGGCTTCGCAAAGGTCGCAGGCCTCACGCCTCCATGTCAAGCATTCCTGAAGATGGAGAACAAAACTCAAGATCAGTGGCACGTCAAGTGTTTCCTGATGCTATTCCTTCAGCGTCTTCTCTTGAATCTGAAGACAAGGTGGCTGAAGATACTCCGGCTGCATCAGTCGATGAAGAAGAAGAAACTCATGAAGTCACTCCCCCTCCCCAAGAAACTGTTGTTCAAGAAGAGGTGCCCGTCATGCAAGAACCAATCCACCTAGATACTGTTGTGCATGAGTCCACTCTCCCTGAAGCCACTGAACCTGAAGCAAATGTGGCTGCTCCATCAATGAACACTGAAGGCAATGACACTGTCATGGCTGAAGCCAATATGCAACATGAAGTCGTTGCTACTCCTGAAGTAATTGCTCCTGAAATGACTGCTCCTTCTTATGTGCCTTACACCATGGCCCAATCCTACAATAAAGATCATGTGCTTATACCTGTCAAATGGCCTCTTTTGAAGCCTCCTGCTACCCCAGGCCCGCAATATGATTATCATGTGGAGCGTAGGCCTCAGACCCTGAAGCCCAAGCCCAGATTGCCTCAGCTTCCCGGCACTGCAACAACACAAGGATCATTCAGTGTGCAAAGCTTCAGGGCAAACAACACCTTCTTTGGTTCTGATAAAAACCCATACAAGAAGCCAAAGATCTCTTCTGATCGGTTCTGGAGCTTCCAGCAACGAAGCTATTACCCTTGCATTATGTACAATTAGGACCGGATTTTTCCACACCAACGTCTTAATTGTGATGCCATTGCTGGACTGCCCTGCCTTGAAGAAGCCCTTGACTGCTTCAGAGAAGTTCAGACACTACTTGAGCTTACTTCCCTTCCCACTCCTGGTGAGTTGTATGAACCAGGCTGTTCTCTATATCAGAAAGAGCTTCAATGAATCTTCAAGAAAGCTGAGCCCAACATGAGTGAAATGCTTATCATGATGAAACCATTGCCTTTGATGTTGATCTTCCAAAGGAATTCTTCGTCAAGGACCTCGAGTACTTGCCTCGCACCATATACCATATTCTAAGGCGTACTCTCTGGCCTATCAAGGGACACTTGCCTGAAGCTACTCTGGAAGGGGTCATGAAGACTTTTGTCTTCTATATTTTCAATGGCATCCGCTTCAATACTCATGACTTCTTCATTCGCCAACTGGCTGCATCTGGTGTTGATTTGTTTGGCCTCAAGCTCTACGCTCCTTGGATTATGAGGCTCATTAAGCTTCCCTCAACTGTCAACTATCAAGCCTCTGCATGCAATCATGTTGTCTTCTTGCCTGAGGTTGATACGTCTTATGAAGCCATCTATCCTGAGCCTGCCAAGCAACCACTTCAACTGCTCAATGTTGCTCACCAAAGCTTCACGCAACATGTTGACAGTGTGTATGTGCCAAATGCAAATGTCACTGCTTATCCTCTGGCTGGGCATCTGCGCCTCCCGCATCGTGCCAACACTGATGCCACTGGTAGCACCATTGCTCAACGGTCGAAGAAGCGTTCTCGTGTCCTAAATGAACGAGAGCTTCTTGTTTCGCTTAACCAGAAGCAGGATAGGCATCATGATTGGATGAAGCGGCAGATGCAAAGTCTTCTCACTGATGTGAATCACATTCATAACTTGGCTACCAAGAATTCATTTGTTGAACATGATGCCTGTCGGCAATTCCTGGAAGAACCTTACCTTGCTATGCTCTGAAGCTGATCTTCAAGCAGATGGCTTCTCTGAGCACTTCATGTTTGACTCAAGTCCTCCACAAGCTGCGACTTGGCGTCCAACCCCATCTATTGAAGAATGTGAGTATTCATCTTCGGCTGCAACTGTTGTTGCTCGTGCCATCGATGAAGAAGACGACGCCACTTCTCCAGCAATCGCTTCACTGAATCACGATTCTGTGTCAGGCCCCTCTGCACCACCAAACTCCAACGTTGACCCGACTGCACCAGCGTCTTCACCGCCGGGGAATGCATAGATACTCTATGTCTTCAAACCTTGTTGGTCCTTACTGACAAAAGGGGGAGAAGCATATGAGTTGATACTCTTCAAGTGGGTCCATATATGGGCTGGGTGCATTATTTTTTGCTTAGTTCTTACAACTCTCGTTTTGAAACATTCGGATCTTGAGTTGTAACACTTAAAACTTGATAGTCATCTGCTACATTTGTCGTTGTTTCTTCTGCTTGGTTAAATATCTATCCTATGCGCATGAAGTCATTCAGCATATGCCCATTTCCCATTATGCATATCATTATCTTAACTAAATTCTTGTATGCATGATGGTTTGTCTTCATAAGATTGAAGGAGATCTCCACAAAGCAAAACCTGCCATGTGCCTTTGCATTCAAAAGCAAATCTACTATGTGCACATCTTTAGGGGGAGCCCTCTCAATCTTATGAAGCCATTGACCGTGTTATCCATAATTTCACATATTTTATCCCCGTTGAAAACTTCAACATGTTTGTCGTCAATCACCAAAAAGGGGGAGATTGTAAGTGCATCTATTGCCCCCTAGTTGGTTTTGGAGTATTGACGGCAAATGTGGTTGACGGACTAACGTGTTTGTGAGAATTGCAGGATAACATAGGTAATAGTCCCTCACTGATTCGGTTTAACTTCTGTCACATCCCTAGTTTAGTACTTGCATTAGGACTAGCTAGAGTGTGCATCATGTTTACTTATCAAAGAAACTTGAAATGGGAATGACAGAAACCCCAGCACCCCTCTTCTAACAACTAGGGTTTGATAAAATCTTTTCCAATGTACCCAAAATGCCCTTCAAAAATGTCCATCATTTCTGCCTTGGTCTTAAACCTCTGCCAAAAATGGTGCAAAATTTTCTAGGACATCCAAGGTCTCTGGATTAAATCATATGGTATTTGCATTTGGGCATTTAAATGCTATAAAATATTTTAAATGCTCAAATAATCATAAACTATAATGTTCCATGCTGTTCATATTATATACAGTGGGCATGACAAGTTTTATGAGTTATAAAAATGTTCTGGCATTTTATTAATTAAACAAAGTTGCAAAAGAAATGAAACAGAAAAGAAATAGGAAAAGGGAGAGAGAGAAAGGTTACCTGACGCCCACCCGGCCCACCTGCCGGCCCAGCGCAGCTGCCGCTCCAGCGAGCTGCTTGGCTCGGCCAGGCAGGCAGGCAGGTGCTCGACGGCGGCCGCAGCATGCGCCACGCAGCTGCCTGCCGCCCTGCTTCCTCCCCTCGCCGCCCTGGAGGCTTGGATCGATCGTCCACCTCGCCCCCGACCTCGCAGACACTCCCCACTCTCCCCAGCTCCTCTCCTTCGCCCTCCCCGCACCATGGCCGATGCCGCCGTGCTCGCACCGTCGTAGTAGCCGCGCCCACCGTCGTCCCTGAGCCCCGTCGCCGTGTCCGTCGTCTCCGCCGTCCTCGACTACTTCGAGCAGGCCGAGCCCCGAGCGCTCGCCCGCCCTGGAGACGCCCCCGACCCCTTCTTCCCCAACTCCGGCCGTGGAGATCCCCCTCGCCGTCCCGCTCAGCTCTGACCGCCCCCAAGCTCGCTCCGGCGTCTGCTGCAACCTCTGTGAGCCCTGCTTCGTCCTCCCCCTCCCCGTTGGCTCTCTCCTGCCCTGGAACGCACCGCACGAAGCTCACCTGCACGCACCGCCGCGGAGCTCGTCGCCGACGAGGCTCCAGCCATCCAATGGTCCGGCCACCGTGCCTATCAGTTTCACTGTCACGCGTAGGTGCTGTAGGACCACTCCACGCTCCTCTACGAGCACCGCACCGTCGTTTTCGACTTCGCCGAACTCTGGCAGCCGCTGGACTCGTTGCCGGCGTCATCTCCGGCGACCCCGAGGCCAGCCACCACCTCCATTCGATGCGGTTTGCCTCCAGCTAACCGTAGGTGTGCTCCGCCGTCGTTTTGGCACCCGGAGCACGAAACCCGCACCTCACCGCCGTGTTTGGCCTCGCCGGCGGCTAAACGCCGGCGAGTTGGGCCTGTTTGACCACGGGTTTGACCCCCCTGGGTCACTGACATGTGGGCCCTGCCTGCTAGTCAAACCTAGATTAAGTGTTAATTTAATTCTAATTAGCTAATTAGTTAACTATGACACTAACCAGTGGGTCCCACTGGTCAGGTTTGACCTGGGCCGCCCTGTTGACTGACTGACGTCAGCATGATGTCATGCTGACGCAGTAAAGGATTTTCTGGGATTTTTAGATTTAAAAATAATTCAGGAAATTCCAGAAAATGCCTAAACTTCAAAAAATCATATAAATTCAACAGTAGCTCAGATGGAAAAGATTTATATATGAAAATTGATCATAAAAATCCAATCTTTCCAATGGCACTGGTTTCATGCATGTTTGAGCAAGTTAACCTTGCTGTATACATTAAAACATGATAATGCACTTAATTAAATAATAGCTAAAGTGCCAATTTGAACCTTTGATTCAAATAGGCTCAAACCCTTCTGGTTATAGTTGCATTAGCCCAAAACACATGCATCTTGCCATGTCATGAGCATGCATCATATTGTTGCATTTGTTTGTCTAATGATTGTATCGCTGGTATTCTCCGTGTTAGGTCCTGCTCCCGAGGATACTGCTGCGTATCCAGCTGAAGAGCAGTACCCGACAACCACTTTGTCAGGCAAGCAATCATTGATCATTCCGATACAAATCCAATCTCTTCGCTCCTGCTCTCTTTTACTGCATTAAGGCAACAGCGTGTGAACTGCTACTTGCTGCGGTAGTTAAACCCTATTCCCTTGCATGACCTGTCATTGCCACAGTAAATAGTTGAAACCCACTAGCATGTGTAGGAGTTGATTGAGCCATGTGATGTGTGATCCACCATGCTATTTGCTTATGTTGCCTGCTATGCTTAGAGTTGTGTCTAGTCTGGTTCATCTGGGTGATGGATCAGAGTGAAACAATCTTTTCGATAAAGAGAAAGAGGTGTGGAACACGTTTGGTTAAGGTATCGATGAAAGGCCATGTAGGAGTACGTGGTGGGTTGTTTCATTGGAACCATACATAGGACCCGAGATCTGTATGTGTGGTTCAAGTTCCAGTTACTACCATGCATTGGGCCCGAAACCAATGGACCCTCTCGGCTTATTAATTACCCTTGATCTCTGTCCAGGAGTTGCAACTAGTTTCTGGTGTTTATAGTTCACTGGAGGTCGTGCACAGCGCTGACCCTCGGGGTGGGTTGTGATGCGACAGGTACGTGGCACGGTGTACCGGTTGCCCGTTTGGTGACTCGGGAACCCTATACACATCGTTTGGGGCCGTGAGCGACACCCCGGCCGGATCTCCCCACGGATGGAACCCAAATAGGCGATAAACCTAGACGAGAGACTTGAGTAGTTAGTCAGGTCGTGGCCGACACCCACGCTGGGCTTCCACTTGAAGGTTGCCGAGTACATGTCGAGTAAACGGCGATAAGTGGTGAAAGCGTGTGTGAAGAGGTACACCCCTGCAGGGTTATCAATCTATTCGAATAGCCGTTGTTCGCGGTACGGACTACTTGGTTACTCTTATAGTTCATAGACAAGTTGATGGATACTACTAAAAGCCTCAAGATAAGTGTGAGTGCCGTGGATGGCCCTTCCGTAGGATGACGGAAGAGGATCCTCGGTAGTGTATTGTTGTGGAGAGTAGAGGACTCGTGTTCGTAATAACATCTTGCAATCCGTTGAGAGTTGTAGTATAGGTTAGCCAAGAGTCAAAGCTGGCTTTCTGCTATAAACTCCACTGCCCCCTGTTGATAATGTTGCATGTATGATAGGTTCTGTGGTAAGATGTAATGCCCAGGATGGGACTATATCTCCTACGTGTCGAGGCACGACTTGAAGATATAAGCCCATTCTGGAATGATCTCAAGTTTGGTATCTTTGCACGACTCATGTAAAAGAGGGATTAAATTGCAAAAGGAGATAGTTGGCTTACACTCGCTATTTCACACAATACATTACATAAGCAAACATCATTCAAAACATCACAACCCGACTACGGGTGAAGATCCAAAAGACAGGATACCAAAACAACATAAAGTCACAGGTTCAGATCGAATCCTAGTAGAAACCACTACTGATCGTCGAGACGTCACAAGCATATGCTACTCTCTTCATTGAGCTCCCAGTGGAGTACTTGAACCAGCTCCTGCATCAAACTCGGCTGAACCTGCATCTGGTGTTGTAGTATCTGTGAGCCACGAGGACTCAGCAATCCCATAACCATGGGTATCAAGACTAGCAAAGCTTTATGGGTAGGAAGGAGGTAAAGTGGTGAGGTTGCAGCAGCGGCTAAGCAAAAATATGGTGGCTAGCTTACGAGTACCAGAATAAGATGAGCATCTACGCAAACGGTCGCAAAAGTAGTGATCGCTAAAGATCCTGAACTACATACGAGTCAAACATAACCCCACCGTGTTCTCTTCTCAAAGTGAAAAGAGACAGTCACGGTTACTCACGCAGTTGTGTGTTTTACTTCGGATCCTGTGTCAAGTTTTCTACAACCGGACATTAACAAATTCCAATCTGCCACATAACCACGGGCACGACTTTCGAAAGATTATAACCCTGCAGGGGTGTTCCAACTTAGCCCATCACAAGCTCTCACGATTAGCTGAAGTGATAAATATAATATCATCACCCCTTATCTTAGGGAAATCCGATTAGGCTTGGCATCCCGGTAGCACAAGACATTTCGACAATGGTAAAACTAGTCCAGCAAGACCTCCCGGCGTGCCGACACCCTGATAGTAGCTGCGCGTATCTCGTCTCAGGCCACGTCCGGATGAGCAATACGTACAACAACCGAAGACCCCAGATAACTGGGTGGCACCGCAAGTGGCTCTAGTTTGGGACCAACACCATCAGCACTGGCCCCCCCTGTTATGTAGAATTAAGAACCCGGGGACATGACCCCCTATGCAATTAATTAATTATTTAAGTTGTTATTATGAGCAAATTAAAACCAATGTTGGGCCTTGCTGGAGGAGTTTTATTCAAAGTCGAGCTGTCAAGGGGTCCCCATCCACCCATCGTGTAAGGAACGCAAAATCAAGGAACATAATGCCGGTTTATCGGCGCCTAAGTTGGCATGAGTGGAACAAAACACCGAGCAAAAGGCCAAGCCTTCCACCCATGCCCAGTATATAGGTGTGTTAATAATAATTATAGATATCGTGATATTCCAACAACAAGTTCCCTCCTGGAACGATCTTCATCTTCACCTGCAACTAACAATGCTATAAGAGGGGTTGAGCAAGCGGGTAACATAGCCAAACAGTGGTTTTGCTAGGAAGGTTTTAAATGTTAGAGGTTTCATGGCAACAAGGAGAGGCTGACATAAAAGATGGGTAGCGCGACATGTAACGATAGCATCGAGACAACTAAGCATGGCAATGGTAGTAAAGGTATCCAAGGGTATGATCATCTTGCCTGGGATTCCGCAAGGAAGAAGAACGGATCCATGAAGTAGACGGAGCAACATAGTCGAGCGAATCCTCACAGCTCCGGAACGAAACCGAAGCTAACAAGAGAAGCAACCGGAAAGAAGCAAACAACACGGTGAACACACAAGCATAAACATGGCATACGATGCACATCCAAGTATGATGCATGTCCGGTTTAAATATGCATGGCATGGCAATGTGCACAAACAAAACTACAAGTTAAGTGGAGCTCGATATGCAACGAGTTGCATATTGACGAAACACCACATTTTATTTATTTAGTTGACTCTAGTTTATTTACAAGACAAGATTAAAAGTTTGTTAACATGGCAAGAGGTGAAGCAAAAAACAAACTACCTATTTAGACATTTTAAATGAGGCCGGAAGAACAACAACAATTCCGGAAAATCCCCATGAGCATGTTTAGCAATTATTAAAGCAACAACAATTAAACATTTTAGTGTTGTTAACATGATGCGGATGGCATGATCAAGTTTTATGCAATTTTTTATTAGAGGTTGACAAGAGAGATATGAAGCACTTGTCACCGTGGTGGAAGGAAAAGGGTGCCACAGCAACGATACGAAAATGATGCAACGCAACATCCCGGTTCCGATAACTCGTTGAGAGACCGGTGCAAAAGATGATGGAGAGCGAGTCGAACGAGATGAACAAGGTGGGGTGATCCCGTTGCCGGGTTCCCACGGGTCGGCGACGAGGCAACCAAGGAACATGCCAAAAGACGAAACGGGCACGGTGCACACAAGGGACACATTTCATACAACACAAGCATTCGACGGGCATCATCTCGGGGTTATACCTTCGGGACAAACATTCTCGGAGGGGTTCAAGTCGTCGAGGGAAGTAGTGGAAGTAGACGTTCTCGCGGGTCGTAGAGGAAGTAGTGGAAGTAGACGTTCCGAGGCGGTCGTAGAGGAAGTAGCCGTTCTGTTTCGTAGATGTTCACGTTCGGAGAGGTACACGCGGTCTTCGGCGACGGTAGTGATACACGGCGACGGTAGTCGTTCACGGAGCTCGTTTTTCCGTAGATGTTCGGGTCGTCGTGGTACTCGTTCGGGTCATGTAGAGGTACTTGGCGTCCGGGGTGCTTCGGGCATCGCGGTACTTGGCGCTTCCGGCGACGGTAGTTGTACATCTCATAGTGGAACTTGATGCATCCAAGGTCTTCGGTCTCACACTTGGCAAAAGAAGCGGTTCCTGGACAATCCCAATAGCACAAGGCAACAAAAAAAACACAGGCACGGTCTCAGTCACGGCAACATCTCGGAGCAGCGAGGAGGAGAAGCCGGGGCGGACGATCTCGAAGCGGCGCTGGGGCCATGGCCTTGGCGACGGAGGGAGGGCGCTGGACGCAGGGAGCTCCGGCTGGCTCGAGGGGGCTCTGGCGCTGGAGGGCGCGACCACGCGAGGGAAAGGCGGAGGGCGTGCTGCGGCGCTGGCTCGGGGCCAGAGGACGGGGCGCTCGGGGATGCTGGAGGACGCGTCCATGTAGGCGGTAGAGAGCTCCAACGGCGGAGGAGGAAGGCCTCGGCCTGGAGGGTGCAGGGGAGCTGCGGCCGGGCGCTGGAGGAGGTCTTGGCGCCGGGAGGGGCGGCTCGGCGCACTGGACAAGGCGAGGGACGGAGGAGAGGGCGCTCGGGGCCGGAACAGGGAGGCTTGGGGCACTCGCGGTGCTCGAGGGCTCCTGCAGCCTCTGGCCGGCGGCGGCTTTCTGGAGGCGAGGTGCAGAAGCGCTGGACGACGCTCGAGGTGGCGGGCGCGCGACGGGGCGCGCGGAGGGCGGTGGCCATGGGAGGAAGGCGCGGAGAAGAGGCACTCCTGGCGAGGCGACCTGGCGGTTCGGGGCGAGAGGAGGGAGCGGGGCTCCAGGCGTGGGGTAGGAGGAGGCCCGAGCGGCGCTGGAGGGAGATCGAGACGAGGGGAAAGGAGCGATGGCTCGGGGTCGCTAGCTCCCTGGCGGCGCGAGGGGGGAACTGAGGGAGGAGCGCTGAGCGCTAGGGTTACGGGAGTGGGAACGGGCTGGTGGGCCTTAGGGAGGCCGGAGGCTGGGCCAAAAGGAGGCCGGCTGGCTTCTTCTTCATATTTTTCCAATTATAGGAAAAAATGCAAAGAAAGAGAAGGATGGTAGAAAAGGTTAGATAAGAGATTTAGTCACGGAGTTAAATTCCTGGACTCACACAAAATGTAAGGAATTAAATAAAATTGTTGGAGGGTTTTTGGAAGAACCTCGATAACGGGAAAAGAAATATAGTGAGGTTTTTGATGGAGAAACTTGGAGTGAAAAAAATAGACATGGGGAAAAATATGCACGTGTGTTGGGTTAATTCCAAATAAATGGAATATTTATATAGCTCCCTAATACTAGGAGGATATGTTATAAAGACAAGTCACATTTCCCTCGATTTAAATGGATCAAAGGTCCACACAATTTATTTAGGTTGAGATGCAAAATATTAATGACATGATGGCATGATGACATGATGTAATGCAAAATAAATAAAGCAAGCACAAAGACACACACGGAAGAACCCGGAACATCTGGAATATTCTGGAATCTTCTAGGACGTCGGTCTTCGGGCGTCACAACTCTCCCACACTAACAGAGGATCTCGACCCGAGATCCTAGAGATAGCACCGGGTAGAAACGAAAAAGAAGAGGT
The DNA here is from genome assembly GCA_902687465.1 of Secale cereale. Lineage (NCBI taxonomy): Eukaryota > Viridiplantae > Streptophyta > Magnoliopsida > Poales > Poaceae > Secale > Secale cereale. The sequence goes on from LR738714.1 coordinate 430,621,018, forward strand.
AAAAAAAAGTTGCTTCTTAGACAAACGAGTGAAACCAAAGAACCTTGAGAGGTTGAACAATCTTGAAGGAAATAATACAACGGAGATGAACGAAGATGAAAACACCCCGTTAGAAAAGAGGAACAAGGAACATTATGAGAACCTTGTAGGTTGAAGACATGAAACAAGAGCTTACGAACCAAAAGAATACGGAACCGCAATGGTATAGCCAAGGAAATAAGAATGACAGAATTTGGACAGCACTCCGTCTGAAAATCAAAGGAATTAACAAGAGTTGCCAAGTTGGGATGATACTAGATGAAAACAACAACATATAGCCTCCGGAACATTGAAAGAATGGCACAAGGGGTAAGAAAGATTCAGACAGCACTCCGGTTAAAAAGAGAGGCAAAACTTGGTAAGATGAGAGAACTTGGATGAAGAATACAACACTCCGGTTAATAGACAAGCAAGGGAAGAATATGATCTTGAAAAGAAACAAGATGATGGTCAAAGAGAGCAACATCACAATGCCTCCGGAATGAAAGAATAACATATAAATCAATGAAAGACTTGAACGGAGAAGAGAATGACAACTTCTCTCAAAATGAATTTGAAAGAGCATCTTTACCAAGATGGGTTGAACGGAGTTGTTGAAAATTAATCAACAACAAAAACGAATAAGCTTGACGTGGGCTTATGGAAAACATCTCAAAATTATGAGGTGACAACCGGCCACTAACAGAAACGAATTGCTTGGATTGAGATCAACAAGGAGACGATAAACTTATTTCACCGGAATGATAAATGAAGAACTTGGGTCATTTATAAGCACCATAATAGCAACAATTCTCAAGGAAAGCTTTTAGGTGAATTATAACCCAAGATAACTCCAACAAAATAAATTGAATGGTTGGAAAGATCTCCTGAAGAAAGAAAATGATGGGTTTAAATATCTCATTCTTGATAACTCGTGAATCATAAAACATGAAGGAATTGACAAGAATGACATAACACCATCTGAAAAGATAAGGTAGAAGAATTGCAATTGGAAAGCATGAAAAGTGAAAGATGAAAAGAATAAGATTCAAGGCCTGTGATGAATTAGATGGAGCTTTGAAATGATAATTGAAATAACTTGGAGCTCCGGAAAACAAGATGAATAACTTAGAACCGAGAATATGATATGATGAACAAGCTCCAGACAAAAGAATTAAATCACCTTGAAGGAATAAGAATAAGAATTATGTCATGCATCTCCTTCACCAATTTAAATTGATGACAACCAAAGGATTTGGCATACTACTTATTCTCGTTGCAAAGAATTAAAGAGAGATCTCGCACAAGCTTGGGAATAATCTTGAACGAACCACCGGTAGGATTGTGAAAAGAACAAATGAATTAAAACGATAACAACGGAAGGGTAATCTTGAAAGAACCACCGTAAAATATGGAGACGAACGAAGAGACATCAATGAAGAATATTTGGAGGACGAAGTTGAAAACTGAGAACGAAGAAATATTCTGAAATGATGGCCTTCGGAGGATTACAAAGAAAAGAATTCATGAAATGCTTTGGATGGGTATAAAAAGAATTCTTCACAATCGGAACAATAATAAGGATGGCATGAAGCTAGAACCACGAATCTTCAAGAAGACGGGCCAAGATTTAAGAGGAACTCTTCTCCGGTCTCCAAATGTTGAGAATGAAGACGAGAAATGCCATAAGAATTGTTGAGCACTCCGGAATGAAGAATCAAAAGGTTGAAACAATGATGAAAGAATTTGAAAGCGATCTTGGAGAAGGTATATGACTGATGGAAATCATACTTACGTCACAATTCGAAAAGAATTTTAGAATAACTCCGGAAAGATTAGAAGAGTCAGGTAAGATCCTGGGAAAAGACCTGTGGGTTAGGGCCCACTAAAGAAATCACCATTGAAAAAGATTGCTTAAGATATATTGCACCGGTTGAATTAAAAAGGCTTGAATAAGATGATAATCCTCAAAATATCTTGAAAGGATTAAGAATGGAAACACGAATCTTCTGAGATATGTTCAACACTCCGGATATGAATAAAGAGATGTGAATAAATAAGAGAGCCTTCAGATAAGAAATTTCCACATTGGAAAACATGTGAAACAAGAGGCACAGATATGATCAATACGGAAGCTTGGATTTAGTCCACCGGAGAAGAATATCGAAGGAAAAGAATGAAGAAATATCACATGAATAAAAAAGGATATTTCATTTGAGAATTGCTGGCTCCATAAGAAAAGGGTGGGAGGGTGGGGAAAACGAAGACAATTTGGGATGAATGAAACAGACACCGTCAGATTTCTCAACGACGTCTGTATGGAATAACTTGAAGAGAAGGCACACCGGTTGAAAAGATTAACATGAAAATCTCGATGGTCAACAAGAATTAGCACTCCCACAAAAATATGAGAACACCGATTAGGAAAGGTATGGAATCAACATTTGACATCGAAGCAACTCGAATACCAGAATCAAATCAAAACAAAGGATAGATATGTTTATGAAGAAGATTATGTTGCAACATATCTATCCGAACAGAGAATTGAACGAATGAATTCCGCAGGTACATCAACTAGTCGAGAAGCCACTTGGAGAACAAAAGATAAATAAAAGCAACAAGGAACAGATAGAACAAATACAAGATAGAAGCTTCGTCTGACATATTCATGCTGAAAGCTCATGGAACGTGTTACAAAAGGGTTTTGCAATCCCCGGATCAGCATAGCCAAGGACCCTTTAAGATGCAACTCCCGATCGGAACAAGCCCATAAAACCACTTCACTCAATGCAGAACCCCGAACTTCATATCGTGCATCCGTTGGAAGAATGCCTAGAACTACTAGATGAACTCACCTATTAATTTCCGAAAGTTTCCAGTTATGCAATCAGGTGTTGGGGATACAGGGTAAGCAACGCGCACTCAACTCTAATCCTACATGCAGCTGTATCCATCCTTCAACACATAACCAGTTGTTCTCGGAAACCGTTTATCTCGGACCTTCGAAACGCATCTACTATACAAGCTATGGCAATACTCCCGAACTACCTCCCCAGTACAGGGTGATGTCGGGGTTATCTTGCCACTAACCGCATAGGAGAGTTTTCGATGTCGGCCGTCTTAAGTATTCTAGTACTGCCGCGATGGATTTGTGACGACAACACCTCGGAGCTCAACTCCCCGGGACACTGCCACAACCCCTAATGACAGGAGGCATCGAGAACAATGTTCTCGTCAAAAAGACATCGAAACAATCCAAACAATACTCGCGAGAACCTAAAAAAAATTTGGTGCATTTTTTAGAGTAGAAGAGATAAGAGTAATCGTCAGGAGTCCTCACCAGAGTGAAAAGGGATGAGAAGCAAACAGAAATCCTACTCTGCGATATATATATATATAGGACTCAAAACATTTTCAAGTGTGTGCCTAGACTCAACCGTCAATGATTCGATCAATCAGTGGGGGCTTCTAGGTCGGAGAAGGCTCTAATACCAACTTGTCATGCCCAGGATGGGACTATATCTCCTACGTGTCGAGGCACGACTTAAAGATATAAGCCCATTCTGGAATGATCTCAAGTTTGGTATCTTTGCACAACTCATGTAAAAGAGGGATTAAATTGCAAAAGGAGATAGTTGGCTTACACTTGCCACTTCACACAATACATTACATAAGCAAACATCATTCAAAACATCACAAACCGACTACGGGTGAAGATCCAAAAGACAGGATACCAAAACAACATAAAGCCACAGGTCCAGATCGAATCCTAGTAGATACCACTACTGATCGTCGAGACGTCACAAGCATACGCTACTCTCTTCATCGAGCTCCCAGTGGAGTACTTGAACCAGCTCCTGCATCAAACTCGGCTGAACCTGCATCTGGTGTTGTAGTATCTGTGAGCCACGAGGACTCAGCAATCCCATAACCATGGGTATCAAGACTAGCAAAGCTTTATGGGTAGGAAGGAGGTAAAGTGGTGAGGTTGCAGCAGCGGCTAAGCAAAAATATGGTGGCTAGCTTACGAGTACCAGAATAAGATGAGCATCTACGCAAACGGTCGCAAAAGTAGTGATCGCTAAAGATCCTGAACTACATACGAGTCAAACATAACCCCACCGTGTTCTCTTCTCAAAGTGAAAAGAGACAGTTACGGTTACTCACGCAGTTGTGTGTTTTACTTCGAATCCTCTGTCAAGTTTTCTACAACCGGACATTAACAAATTCCAATCTGCCACATAACCGCGGGCACGGCTTTCGAAAGATTATAACCCTGCAGGGGTGTTCCAACTTAGCCCATCACAAGCTCTCACGATTAGCTGAAGTGATAAATATAATATCATCACCCCTTATCTTAGGGAAATCCGATCAGGCTCGGCATCCCGGTAGCACAAGACATTTCGACAATGGTAAAACTAGTCCAGCAAGACCTCCCGGCGTGCCGACACCCTGATAGTAGCCGCGTGTATCTCGTCTCAGGCCACGTCCGGATGAGCAATACGTACAGCAACCGAAGACCCCAGATAACTGGGTGGCACCGCAAGTGGCTCTAGTTTGGGACCAACACCATCAGCACTGGCCCCCCTTGTTATGTAGAATTAAAAACCCGGGGACATGACCCCCTATGCAATTAATTAATTATTTAAGTTGTTATTATGAGCAAATTAAAACCAATGTTGGGCCTTGCTGGAGGAGTTTTATTCAAAGTCGAGCTGTCAAGGGGTCCCCATCCACCCATCGTGTAAGGAACGCAAAATCAAGGAACATAATGCCGGTTTATCGGCGCCTAAGGTGGCATGAGTGGAACAAAACACCGAGCAAAAGGCCAAGCCTTCCACCCATGCCCAGTATATAGGTGTGTTAATAATAGTTATAGATATTGTGATATTCCAACAACAAGTTCCCTCCTGGAACGATCTTCATCTTCACCTGCAACTAACAACGCTATAAGAGCGGCTGAGCAAGCGGGTAACATAGCCAAATAGTGGTTTTGCTAGGAAGGTTTCAAATGTTAGAGGTTTCATGGCAACAAGGAGAGGCTGACATAAAAGATGGGTAGCGCGACATGTAACGATAGCATCGAGACAACTAAGCATGGCAATTGTAGTAAAGGTATCCAAGGGTATGATCATCTTGCCTGGGATTCCGCAAGGAAGAAGAACGGATCCATGAAGTAGACGGAGCAACATAGTCGAGCGAATCCTCACAGCTCCGGAATGAAACCGAAGCTAACAAGAGAAGCAACCGGAAAGAAGCAAACAACACGGTAAACACACAAGCATAAACATGGCATATGATGCACATCCAAGTATGATGCATGTCCGGTTTAAATATGCATGGCATGGCAATGTGCACAAACAGAACTACAAGTTAAGTGGAGCTCGATATGCAACGAGTTGCATATTGACGAAACACCACATTTTATTTATTTAGTTGACTCACGTTTATTTACAAGACAAGATTAAAAGTTTGTTAACATGGCAAGAGGTGAAGCAAAAACAAACTACCTATTTAGACATTTTAAATGAGGCCGGAAGAACAACAACAATTCCGGAAAATCCCCATGAGCATGTTTAGCAATTATTAAAGCAACAACAATTAAACATTTTAGTGTTGTTAACATGATGCGGATGGCTTGATCAAGTTTTATGCAATTTTTTATTAGAGGTTGACAAGAGAGATATGAAGCACTTGTCACCGTGGTGGAAGGAAAAGGGTGCCACGGCAACGATCCGAAAATGATGCAACGCAAAATCCCGGTTCCCGTAACTCGTTGGGAGACCGGTGCAAAAGATGACAGAGAGCGAGTCGAACGAGATGAACAAGGTGGGGTGATCCCGTTGCCGGGTTCCCACGGGTCGGCGACGAGGCAACCGAGGAACATGCCAAAAGACGAAACGGGCACGGTGCACACAAGGGACACATTTCATACAACACAAGCATTCGACGGGCATCGTCTCGGGGTTATACCTTCGGGACAAACATTCTCGGAGGGGTTCAAGTCGTCGAGGGACGTAGTGGAAGTAGGCGTTCTCGCGGGTCGTAGAGGAAGTAGTGGAAGTAGACGTTCTGAGGCGGTCGTAGAGGAAGTAGCCGTTCCGTTTCGTAGATGTTCACGTTCCGAGAGGTACACGCGGTCTTCGGCGACGGTAGTGGTACACGGCGACGGTAGTCGTTCACGGAGCTCGTTTTTTCGTAGATGTTCGGGTCGTCGTGGTACTCGTTCGGGTCATGTAGAGGTACTTGGCGTCCGGGGTGCTTCAGGCGTCGCGGTACTTGGCGCTTCCGGCGACGGTAGTTGTACATCTCATAGTGGAACTTGATGCATCCAAGGTCTTCGGTCTCACACTTGGCAAAAGAAGCGGTTCCTGGACAATCCCAACAGCACAAGGCAACAAAAAAAACACAGGCACGGTCTCGGTCACGGCAACATCTCGGAGCAGCGAGGAGGAGAAGCCGGGGCGGACGAGCTCGAAGCGGCGCTGGGGCCATGGCCTTGGCGACGGAGGGAGGGCGCTGGACGCAGGGAGCTCCGGCTGGCTCGAGGGGGCTCTGGCGCTGGAGGGCGCGACCACGCGAGGGAGAGGCGGAGGGCGTGCTGCGGCGCTGGCTCGGGGCCAGAGGACGGGGCGCTCGGGGATGCTGGAGGACGCGTCTATGGAGGCGGTAGAGAGCTCCAACGGCGGAGGAGGAAGGCCTCGGCCTGGAGGGCGCAGGGGAGCTGCGGCCGGGCGCTAGAGGAGGTCTTGGCGCCGGGAGGGGCGGCTCGGCGCACTGGACGAGGCGAGGGACGGAGGAGAGGGCGCTCGAGGCCGGAGCAGGGAGGCTTGGGGCGCTCGCGGTGCTCGAGGGCTCCTGCAGCCTCTGGCCGGCGGCGGCTTTCTGGAGGCGAGGCGCAGAAGGGCTGGACAACGCTCGAGGTGGCGGGCGCGCGACGGGGCGCGCGGAGGGCGGCGGCCATGGGAGGAAGGCGCGGAGAAGAGGCACTCCTGGCGAGGCGACCTGGCGGTTCGGGGCGAGAGGAGGGAGCGGGGCTCCAGGCGCGGGGTAGGAGGAGGCCCGAGCGGCGCTGGAGGGAGATCGAGACGAGGGGAAAGGAGCGATGGCTCGGGGTCGCTAGCTCCCTGGCAGCGCGAGGGGGGGGAACTGAGGGAGGAGCGCTGAGCGCTAGGGTTACGGGAGTGGGAACGGGCTGGTGGGCCTTAGGGAGGCCGGAGGCTGGGCCAAAAGGAGGCCGGCTGGCTTCTTCTTCATATTTTTTCAATTACAGGAAAAAATGCAAAGAAAGAGAAGGATGGTAGAAAAGGTTAGATAAGAGATTTAGTCACGGAGTTAAATTCCTGGACTCACACAAAATGTAAGGAATTAAATAAAATTGTTGGAGGGTTTTTGGAAGAACCTCGATAACGGGAAAATAAATATAGTGAGGTTTTTGATGGAGAAACTTGGAGTGAAAAAAATAGACATGGGGAAAAATATGCACGTGTGTTGGGTTAATTCCAAACAAATGGACTATTTATATAGCTCCCTAATACTAGGAGGATATGTTATAAAGAGAAGTCACATTTCCCTCGATTTAAATGGACCGAAGGTCCACACAATTTATTTAGGTTGAGATGCAAAATATTAATGACATGATGGCATGATGACATGATGCAATGCAAAATAAATAAAGCAAGCACAAAGACACACACGGAAGAACCCGGAACATCTGGAATCTTCTGGGACGTCGGTCTTCGGGCGTCACATAACACTTGCTGAGTACCTTTGTACTCATGTTTGCTTAATAACTGTTGTAGAGGAGAACCCTGCCCCTGCTGATGGGTTCTACATAGACGTTGACGTCGACGAGTAGCTTGACACCCAGACGGAGATCTGGAGCTTGTGAAGGGCCTTGTAGATAGTCAGGCTACACCAAGCCTGTTTTATTTTCTAAGTTGTCTGTACTCAGACATGTAGCTTCCGCTTGTGCTTGTATGACTGTATGACTTGAGTGTTGGGTCATGTGACCCCTACCTGTATGGATATGTTATGTATGGCCCTTGGAGCCTCTTAAATAAAGTACTTTGAGTCATAGAGTTCTGTTGTGATGCAATGTTGTATTTGCACATATTGAGCATATTGTGTGTATGGTTGAAATGCTTGGTATGTGTGGGATCCGACACCTAGTTGTTTTCCTTTGGTAGCCTACCTTACAGGGAAATGCCTCCTAGTGATTCCAATGAGCCTTGGTAGCTTGCTACTGCTCGGAACACGTAGGCTGGCCGGCATGTGTCCTTCTTCGTTCCTGTGTCTGTCCCTTAGGGTTAATGTCACGCGTTGTTCCTTTAAGTCCATGTAGCTTGCTACGACCTGGGTTCATACGTTGATGACCGACACGTTCGTTGCTGGGTCATGGATGCCTGTCTCTGTAATCTAGTGCCAGTTTTGGTTTATAACTAGCCATGTCGGCCCGGGTTCTCTGTCATATAGATGCTAGCAACACTGTCGTATACGTGTGCCAAAATACGCAAACGGTCCCGGAGCAAGTAAGGTGGCACCCGTGGGGTTACCGTGCGTGAGGTCGCAAAGTGATATGACGTGTTACAGCTAGATCGGTGTGACTTAGGGTCGGGGTGCTGACAGCGTTGGCATCAGAGCTGGACTGCCTGTAGGTTTCTCAAGCCAAACTGGTCGATGTTGAGTCTAGAAAAATTCTTAGTTATATGTAGGGGAATTGATTGTGGAAGGGAACGTAAGGCTCTTTTTACTCCTTTACCTTATGCCCTTCTGATCTGAGTAAGTCTATTCTTTCTACAGGGATTTAGGACTAGGCCTCTCATCCTTACTAGGTTCACGTGTTACTAATCTGTAGACTCTTAGGATTGTTGGTTTCAAGCCTCAGTTCAGTTTCTATCCTTTTAGTATGATGATTGTTGGACCCGGAACCTTGAAATGGAATTGTTGAGTTGCTATGCTATCATTTGTATGATGTCTCAAATCTTTGTTTGAGCATTTACAGTTGTTATGCTGCCCGATTTCTTCCAGAAACACTAATGCCTTTGCATTACTTCGTGTTTCAGATGTCTGGCCGCACCCCTCACCAAGTGGTTCGTTTGACTCGGTGCATTAATGTGCCCGGTCACACGGCCATGCTAGTCCGTGTGCTGACTGAGACCGGTTATCGTTGGTATCCTGAGTACACCGTGGAGGAACAGTACCGGGATTTCAATCAGAGTCAGTATTTCTGCACAGTCCGGATATACCCCTCATATCCCGGAGCTAATGACCCCATCCATTGGTCTTATGGACTTGGGGTTACCATCGAGATGGCAGTGCAGGATGCCGCCTATTCGATGATGACCATTCTCCGGGCTAGGCATGCCCTGTTGCTGAACACTGAGTTCTGTTACATGCCAGCCTCTCTTCCCGGAGAGGAAGGCTACTACACTGGTCTGTATACTGATGCTGCTCATGAAGAGCCACTGCTTCAGACTACTGTTCAGTTGCTGGAGGATAGGGACCGTGAGGTCCGTGCCCTCCGAATGGAGCTGTATAACACTCGAGCCGCCCACTGGACTACTTTGACACGGCTTGCACCTGTTGTGCATGCCGGATATCTGGACATGCGGGATTTGTACCCCGTGCGGACTCGTCTGCCTGATCGCATGGATTGGCGTGACGTTGGGGGTATTACACCTCCACGTGGGCGTCGGTTACCACCAGCATCGGGACCGAGGCCACATCCATGTCCTTATGGTCCACAGCCTTCGAGTGCTCGCGAGTTTCAAGATCCGTCTGTTCCACTTCCAGGCTACGGTGGTAATCTTTACGAAGATTACTACGGGAATGTCTGAGCTAGACCGTGGTAGTAGTAGTATTGTAGTAGTTGTATTCCCACAGTCCTGCGCGTCTTGTGGAATATGACTTAGTGTGAACTGAGTTCCGGAGGTGTAGTTAAATAATGTATAGGAGCTTGGAATGCCTCTGATGGATGTATCGTCTTTCACCGCAGTTGTACTTTAGCCTTGGCTTGTACTAAACTATGTATGGTGTGAATGACCACTGGTGTATATATAGCAGTTTCTATATTACCATGCCGTACGGATGAACATCTTTGCATTCCGTGTTATCCGTTACATTCTGCACTCCTATGTCAAAAAATTTGCCATCCTTGTCTAAACCGTTGTTTTGTTTTCCTAGGATGGTCAACACTCGCAACACTCCTGCTGCCCAGGAGCAGGGTGAGGCTAGTGGGGCTAGAGATGGGAATCTGCCCCTGCCACCCTCCTTGGCGAAAGTTATGCTCGAGGCAGAACGGAACAAGAGAGAGACCAACCGTCTGCTGGAACGCATAGAGCAGAACACTGGGTTCTGCCAGAGGAATGACGTGGTGTCAATCAATGACTTTATCAAGATGTGTCCACCGAAGTTCCATCACTCCACTGAACCTCTGGATGCGGATGACTGGCTACGTAGTATCACCCACAAGCTACACTCTGCCCGTGTGGCCGAAGCTGACAAGGTTACCTACGCCGCCTATCATCTTGAGGGCCCTGCCAGTCTTTGGTGGGAAAACTTTGAAGCTATGCGTCCTGCTGGCCAAATCACTACTTGGGTCGAGTTCAGTGAGGCATTCCGTGAACATCACATTCCGGAAGGTCTCATGGATCGCAAGCGGGAGGAATTCTGCAATTTCACCCAGGGCCGTTTAACTGTGGATGGCTATAGCCGCGAGTTTGGCAACTTGGCATGCTATGCACCTGAGGAAGTATCCACCGATGCCAAGAAGCAGGCAAGGTTCCGCAAGGGACTCAGCCCTGAACTCCGCCGAGATCTACGTCTGCACGAGTGCACTTCCTTCCAGAAGTTGGTAAACAAGGCTATCAGTGCTGAAACGGGCCAGACCGACTTCGAGGCCACACGCAAGCATACTCGAGACTTTGGTTCCTCATCCGGCTCTGGCTCTCACAAGCGCCGTGTGTGGGTTCCTAACACTGCTCTGCCACCCAAGTACACACCGAGGCCATCCTATGAGGCGCCTCGCCCAACTCAATAGTATGCACCTGCTAAGACCTATGGAGGACCACCTTCCAACTTTGCTCCACGCACTGGCACGGTGACTTGCTTCAAGTGTGGAGAACCGGGACACTACATGCGTGAGTGTCCCCAGAACCAACCAGGAAAACCCGTTGGCCGTGGTAAGACAACCGGCATGGTGAATTATGTCAAGCCAATCCCCACTACACGTGGTCATGTCAACTATGTCTCTGCTGAGGAAGCTTATGAGGATCCTAACGTCGTCCTTGGTACGCTTCTTGTTAACTGCCATCCGGCATCTGTTCTTTTCGATACTGGAGCATCCCATTCGTTCATATCTGAGAGCTATGCTCGAATGCACAACATGACTTTTTGTGACATGCCTACTCCCATGGTTATTCAAACTCCTGGTTCAAAGTGGCAAACCTCTAGTGTAAGCCATGGAAATGAAATCCTTGTCGATAGACTTGTTTTCCTTGCATCTCTAATCGCTCTCAAGTCCTCGGACATAAACATCATTTTGGGTATGGATTGGATGACAACTCATTACGCCAAGATTGATTGCTATACTAGGACCGTTCAACTTACACACCCATCCGGCAAGATAGTCAATGTCTTGACCCGAATGGCTGAGCGTCAGCTCTACTCTCTTAATGCCAGCCCTCTACCAGAACTCGAAGATATCCCGGTAGTCCGTGACTTTCCGGATGTTTTTCCAGAAGAACTGCCAAAAATTCCACCTGACAGAGATGTCGAATTCGTGATAGATCTTATCCCTGGAACTGTCCCAATCTCTAGGAGACCTTATAAGATGGCACCCCTAGAATTAGCTGAGCTTAAGAAACAAGTCGATGAGTCCTTGCAAAAAGGTTTCATCCGTCCTAGTTCTTCCCCTTGGGCTTGCCCCGTCCTCTTCGTCAAGAAGAAGGATGGAACGGAGCGAATGGTTGTAGATTACCGACCTGTCAATCTGGTCACCATAAAGAACAAGTATCCGCTCCCCAGGATCAACGACCTGTATGATTAGCTCGCTGGATCCTCAGTCTTCTCTAAGATGGATTTGAGGTTGGGTTACCATCAAATCAAAATCAAGAACGGGGACATTCCTAAAATGGCTTTTGTTACTCGTTATGGCCAATATGAGTACACCGTCATGTCCTTCGGGTTAACCAATGCCACAGCCACCTTCTCCCGCTAATGAATTCTATATTCATGGAGTACTTGGATAAATTCGTTGTGGTATACCTCGATGATATACTCATCTATTCCAAGAACAAGGAAGATCATGCCGAGCATTTAAGGCTGGTATTGACGAAACTTCGAGAGCACCGCCTTTATGCCAAATTCTCTAAATGTGAATTTTGGTTGCCGGAAGTAACCTATCTAGGGCATGTGATCTCTGGCAAGGGTATTGCTGTCAATCCCGAGCGAGTTCAAGCCGTCCTTGATTGGACTCCCCCTGAATCGGTCAAGCAAGTTAGGAGTTTTCTTGGCTTAGCGAGCTATTGCCGACGTTTCGTCGAGAATTTCTCCAAGGTTGCTAAACCTCTAACTGAACTTCTTAAGAAAGATAAAAAGTTTGAGTGGACCCCACAGTGCGAGTTCAGTTTTCAAGAACTGAAAAGACGCCTGACATCTGCACCTGTACTGGTACCACCAGACTTTTCCAAGGATTTTATAATCTACTGCGACGCCTCGCGACAAGGACTAGGTTGCATACTCATGCAAGATCGTCAAGTGATTGCATACGCATCTCGACAGTTGCGTCCACATGAGGATAACTATCCGACTCATGATTTAGAGCTTGCAGCTGTAGTCCATGCACTCAAAACATGGCGACATTACCTCCTTGGTAATCGCTGTGAAATCTTCACTGATCATCAAAGTTTGAAGTACATCTTCACCCAACCGGATCTAAATCTCAGGCAAAGACGTTGGGTTGAGTTGCTCACAGATTACGATTTAGGAATCACTTACACCCCTGGGAAGGCCAATGTCATGGCTGATGCACTAAGTCGTAAGTCTTATTGTAACAACTTGATGTTACAACAAGGACAACCACTTCTCCACGAGGAATTTCGTAAGCTTAACCTTCACATTGTTCCTCGAGGATTCCTTTCCACCTTGGTGGCGAAACCTACCCTTACGGATCAGGTCACCAAAGCACAGAAGGTTGACCCGGGAATTTCCGGTATTAAGAGGAACATCAAGAAAGGAGTTGCGGGATGTTTCTCAATTGATGATCAAGGAGTCGTACTCTTTGGCAACCGTTTAGTGGTTCCTAAAGTACGAAACCTGAGACGTTTGATCCTTAAGGAGGCTCATGAATCTCCTCTCACAATTCATCCCGGTAGTACCAAAATGTATCAGGACCTACGTCAGAGATTCTGGTGGACTAGGATGAAGAGAGAAATTGCTCAATTCATTGCTAACTGCGACATTTGTCGTCGAGTCAAAGCAGAGCATCAACGGCCTGCTGGCACCCTTCAACCTTTAGCTGTTCCTGAATGGAAATGGGACAAAGTCGGTATGGACTTCATTACCGGGTTTCCCAGGACCAGGAAAGGGAATAATGCTATCTTCGTCGTTATCGACCGCCTCTCTAAAGTAGCTCATTTCCTGCCTGTTCGAGAGAGTATTACCGCTAGCCAGCTAGCAGACTTGTATGTCTCTCGGATAGTATCACTTCATGGTGTGCCGTTGGAGATTAACTCAGACCGTGGAAGTCTTTTCACTTCACGATTTTGGGAAAGTTTCTAGAATGCTATGGGAACTCATCTCTCCTTCAGTACCGCCTTCCATCCCCAGTCAAGTGGTCAAGTGGAACGAGTCAATCAAATTCTGGAAGACATGCTTCGAGCCTCTGTCATCTCTTTCGGTATGGATTAGGAGAAGTGTCTTCCATTTGCCGAATTCGCTTATAACAATAGTTATCAAGCCAGCCTGGGTAAAGCCCCCTTCGAAGTTCTATATGGACGAAGGTGTAGAACACCTCTTAACTAGTCAGAAACCGGGGAAAGACAATTCTTTGGCCCGGATATGATCCAGGAAGCAGAAGAGCAAGTTCGCATCGTTCGTGAGAAATTGAAAACAGCTCAGTCTCGCCAGAAGAGCCAATATGATAGTCATCATAAGGCTGTGACTTTTGAAGTCGGCGATAAGGCTTACCTTCGGGTTACCCCTCTTAAGGGAACCCATCGCTTCGGTGTCAAAGGCAAATTGGCCCCTCGTTACATCGGTCCTTTTTTGCATTCTTGCCAAACGAGGAGAAGTTGCCTACCAATTGGAACTACCTCTGCACCTATCCAGAGTTCATGACGTGTTCCACATTTCTCAACTCAGGCGTTGCTTCTCGGATCCTATCCGCGGAGTGGACCACGAAACGCTTGATCTCCAGGACAATCTCACATATCGAGAATACCCCGTTCGTATTCTTGATCAAACCGAGCGCACCACTCGACGCCACAATATCAAGTTTCTCAAGGTTCAATGGTCACATCATTCCGAGAGTGAAGCTACTTGGGAAAGGGAGGATCGTCTTCGACTTGAGTACCCCACCCTCTTTCCGGAGGAACCCGAATCTCGGGACGCGATTCTTTTAAGTGGGGGTGAGTTGTCACATCCCTAGTTTAGTACTTGCATTAGGACTAGCTAGAGTGTGCATCATGTTTACTTATCAAAGAAACTTGAAATGGGAATGACAGAAACCCCAGCACCCCTCTTCTAACCACTAGGGTTTGATAAAATCTTTTCCAATGTACCCAAAATGCCCTTCAAAAATGTCCATCATTTCTGCCTTGGTCTTAAACCTCTCCCAAAAATGGTGCACAATTTTCTAGGACATCCAAGGTCTCTGGATTAAATCATATGGTATTTGCATTTGGGCATTTAAATGCTATAAAATATTTTAAATGCTCAAATAATCATAAACTATAATGTTCCATGCTGTTCATATTATATACAGTGGGCATGACAAGTTTTATGAGTTATAAAAATGTTCTGGCATTTTATTAATTAAACAAAGTTGCAAAAGAAATGAAACAGAAAAGAAATAGGAAAAGGGAGAGAGAGAAAGGTTACGTGACGCCCACCCGGCCCACCTGCCGGCCCAGCCCAGCTGCCGCTCCAGCGAGCTGCTTGGCTCGGCCCGGCAGGCAGGCAGGTGCTCGACGGCGGCCGCAGCGCACGCCACGCAGCTGCCCGCCGCCCTGCTTCCTCCCCTCGCCGCCCTGGAGGCTTGGATCGATCGTCCACCTCGCCCCCGACCTCGCAGACACTCCCCACTCTCCCCAGCTCCTCTCCTTCGCCCTCCCCGCACCATGGCCGACGCCGCCGTGCTCGCACCGTCGTAGTAGCCGCGCCCACCATCGTACCTGAGCCTTGTCGCCGTGTCCGTCGTCTCCACCGTCCTCGACTACTTCAAGCAGGCCGAGCCCCGAGCGCTCGCCCGCCCTGGAGACGCCCCCGACCCCTTCTTCCCCAACTCCGGCCGTGGAGATCCCCCTCGCCGTCCCGCTCAGCTCCGACCGCCCGTAAGCTCGCTCCGGCGTCTGCTGCAACCTCTATGAGCCCAGCTTCGTCCTCCCCCTCCCCGTTGGCTCTCTCCTGCCCTGGAACGCACCGCACGAAGCTCACCTGCACGCACCACCGCGGAGCTCGTCGCCGATGAGGCTCCGGCCATCCAATGGTCCGGCCACCGTGCCTATCAGTTTCACTGTCACGCGTCGGTGCTGTAGGACCACTCCATACTCCTCTACGAGCACCGCACCGTCGTTTTCAACTTCGCCGAACTCCGGCAGCCGCTGGACTCGTCGCCGGCGTCATCTCCGGCGACCCCGAGGCTAGCCACCACCTCCATTCGATGCGGTTTGCCTCCAGCTAACCGTAGGTGTGCTCCGCCGTCGTTTTGGCACCCGGAGCACGAAACCCGCACCTCACCGCCGTGTTTGGCCTCGCCGGCGGCTAAACGCCGGCGAGTTGGGCCTGTTTGACCACGGGTTTGACCCCCCTGGGTCACTGACATGTGGGCCCTGCCTGCTAGTCAAACCTAGATTAAGAGTTAATTTAATTCTAATTAGCTAATTAGTTAAGTGTGACACTGACCAGTGGGTCCCACTGGTCAGGTTTGACCTGGGCCGCCCTGTTGACTGACAGACGTCAGCATGATATCATGCTGACGCAGTAAAGGATTTTCTGGGAATTTTAGATTTAAAAATAATTCAGGAAATTCCAGAAAATGCCTAAACTTCAAAAAATCATATAAATTCAACAGTAGCTCAGATGGAAAAGATTTATATATGAAAATTGATCAGAAAAATCCAATCTTTCCAATGGCACTGGTTTCATGCATGTTTGAGCAAGTTAACCTTGCTGTATACTTTAAAACATGATAATGCACTTAATTAAATAATAGCTAAAGTGCCAATTTGAACCTTTGATTCAAATAGGCTCAAACCCTTCTGGTTATAGTTGCATTAGCCCAAAACACATGCATCTTGCCATGTCATGAGCATGCATCATATTGTTGCATTTGTTTGTCTAATGATTGTATCGCCGGTATTCTACGTGTTAGGTCCTGCTCCCGAGGATACTGCTGCGTATCCAGCTGAAGAGCAGTACCCGACAACCACTTTGTCAGGCAAGCAATCATTGATCATTCCGATACAAACCCAATCTCTTCGCTCCTGCTCTCTTTTACTGCATTAAGGCAACAACGTGTGAACTGCTACTTGCTGCGGTAGTTGAACCCTATTCCCTTGCATGACCTGTCATTGCCACAGTAAATAGTTGAAACCCACTAGCATGTGTAGGAGTTGATTGAGCCATGTGATGTGTGATCCACCATGCTATTTGCTTATGTTGCCTGCTATGCTTAGAGTTGTGTCTGGTCTGGTTCATCTGGGTGATGGATCAGAGTGAAACAATCTTTTCGATAAAGAGAAAGAGGTGTGGAACACGTTTGGTTAAGGTATCGATGAAAGGCCATGTAGGAGTACGTGGTGGGTTGTTTCATTGGAACCGTACATAGGACCCGAGATCTGTATGTGTGGTTCAAGTTCCAGTTACTACCATGCATTGTGCCCGAAATCAATGGACCCTCTCGGCTTATTAATTACCCTCGATCTCTGTCCAGGAGTTGCAACTAGTTTCTGGTGTTTATAGTTTACTGGAGGTCGTGCACAGCGCTGACCCTCGGGGTGGGTTGTGATGCGACAGGTACGTGGCACGGTGTATCGGTTGCCCGTTTGGTGACTCGGGGACCCTGTACACATCGTTTGGGGCCGTGAGCGACACCCCGGCCAGATCTCCCCACGGATGGAACCCAAATAGGCGATAAACCTGCACGAGAGACTTGAGTAGTTAGTCAGGTCGTGGCCGACACCCACGCTGGGCTTCCGCTTGAAGATTGTCGAGTACATGTCGAGTAAACGACGATAAGTGGTGAAAGCGTGTGTGAAGAGGTACACCCCTGCAGGGTTATCAATCTATTCGAATAGCCGTTGTTCGCGGTACGGACTACTTGGTTACTCTTACAGTTCATAGACAAGTTGATGGATACTACTAAAAGCCTCAAGATAAGTGTGAGTGCCGTGGATGGCCCTTCCGTAGGATGACGGGAGAGGATCCTCGGTAGTGTATTGTTGTGGAGAGTAGGGGACTCGTGTTCGTAATAACATCTTGCAATCCGTTGAGAGTTGTAGTATAGGTTAGCCAAGAGTCAAAGCTGGCTTTCTGCTATAAACTCCACTGCCCCCTGTTGATAATGTTGCATGTATGATAGGTTATGTGGTAAGACTTGCTGAGTACCTTTGTACTCATGTTTGCTTAATAACTGTTGCAGAGGAGAACCCTGCCCCTGCTGATGGGTTCTACATAGACGTTGACGTCGACGAGTAGCTTGACACCCAGACGGAGATCTGGAGCTTGTGAAGGGCCTTGTAGATAGTCAGGCTACACCAAGTCTGTTTTATTTTCTAAGTTGTCTGTACTCAGACATGTAGCTTCCGCTTGTGCTTGTATGACTGTATGACTTGAGTGTTGGGTCATGTGACCCCTACATGTATGGATATGTTATGTATGGCTCTTGGAGCCTCTTAAATAAAGTACTTTGAGTCACAGAGTTCTGTTGTGATGCAATGTTGTATTTGCACATATTGAGCATATTGTGTGTATGGTTGAAATGCTTGGTATGTGTGGGATCCGACACCTAGTTGTTTTCCTTTGGTAGCCTACCTTACAGGGAAATGCCTCCTAGTGATTCCAATGAGCCTTGGTAGCTTGCTACTGCTCGGAACACGTAGGCTGGCCGGAATGTGTCCTTCTTCGTTCCTGTGTCTGTCCCTTAGGGGAAATGTCACGCATTGTTCCTTTAAGTCCATGTAGCTTGCTACGACTTGGGTTCATACGTTGATGACCGACACGTTCGTTGCTGGGTCATGGATGCCTGTCTCTGTAATCTAGTGCCACTTTTGGTTTATAACTAGCCATGTCGACCCGGGTTCTCTGTCATATGGATGCTAGCGACACTGTCGTATACGTGTGCCAAAATGCGCAAACGATCCCGGGCCAGGTAAGGTGGCACCCGTGGGGTTACCGTGCGTGAGGTCGCAAAGTGATATGACGTGTTACAGCTAGATCGGTGTGACTTAGGATCGTGGTCCTGACAACTTGCAGAGATGACCCCTAAAAATGTGTGAAGACATTGAAGACAGTGGTGGTGCGTGAAGACATTCACGTGAAGATAATGACATGTGAAGACATTCATTGAAGACTATAGAATGCAAAGACATAGTTTCTTTCGTAGTTCTTTTTCTTTCTTGAGTCATAGGAACCACTGTACTGTTAAATGGGGTCCAAGTGAACATAGTCAAATTCCTGATGTGATGCTCAACCAAAACACCTATGTCTTCAAGAGAAGATAAATAAGAGCAAATCTTATCCAGAGCGGGATAAGTCAGCTTTACTAGGAGCTCAAGTAATGTTGCCGCATGTGTTCTCAATCCGACCGTTGGACACGTGTCAGTTCCTTAGTGACCAAGGGTCATTTCAGACATATTATGTCAGGTTGCTTCATGTCTATAAATAGCCCACCCCTACACCATAAATTGGTGGCTGCTCAGAGTTAGTGCACGGCTTTTGTCGTTTGAGAGCAACCCACCTCTGAAGCCTTTGAGAGAAAATATCCTTGTGAGGACAAATCCCAATACACCCAGAGCTAAAGAGATTTAAGCATCACTAAAGTCTTTCTGTCTATGTGACCAAAAGACTTGTTACACTTTAGGATTGTGCTTCCTCTAGCCGGTTAGGCATCACATTCTGAGCGTCCTAGAGTGATTGTGCATCGCCAGTGAACGAAGTATGTGAAGGTTCGAAAGTCTACCTTGAAGACTTACCAGAGTGATTGGGCGAGGCCTGTGTGTGCTTAGCTCAAGGGGAATACGGTGAGGACTGTGTGTCCGGGACTGTGTCCTCACGTTTGAATACCTAGCCGCCCTAACTAGATGTACAGTTGACACAACAACTGGAACTACTCTACCAAATCCTTATCTTCACCAAGCAACTGGTTCTATCCCCAACTTCCTTTACATTTCAGTTTGCCTTTGTGAAGTCATTGCTTGTTTGTCTGATCTGTTTTACTTCACTGTGTGAAGACTGTCCACTATTTTTTTCAGCTATATCTTCCATCTTGATCCATGTTATCTAGCTATCAATAGTCATTGTGTTATCTTCATGATGCTTGCTTGACTATCGTGTGCCTGGATACGTTTATCTTCCACTGTTTATCATATAGGTTTATTTCTATCATTTTTCTTCAAAGCCCCCGTGTTTTTGAATACTTTCATAAAAATCGCCTATTCACGCCGCCTCTAGTCGATAACTTGCACTTTCAATCATATTACTAAAGAACTCCCACTTAGATAGACATCCCTCTAGTCATCTAAATGATCACGTGATCCAAATCAACTAAACCATGTCCGATCATCACGTGAGATGGAGTAGTTTTCAATGGTGAACATCTTATGTTGATCATATCTACTATACGATTCACGCTCGACCTTTCTGTCTCCAGTGTTCCGAGGCCATGTCTGTACATGCTAGGCTCGTCAAGTTTAACCCGAGTATTCCGCATGTGCAAAACTGTCTTGCACCCTTTGTATGTGAACTTAGAACCTATCACACCCGATCATCACGTGGTATCTCAGCACGAAGAACTTTTGCAATGGTGCATACTCAGGGAGAACACTTGTACCTTGAAATTTTGTAAGTGATCATCTTATACTGCTACCGTCGTACTAAGCAAAATAAGAAGCATAATAAGATAAACATCACATGCAATCAAAATATGTGACATGATATGGCCATTATCATCTTGTGCTTTTGATCTCCATCTCCAAAGCATCGTCATGATCTCCATCGTCACCGGCTAGACACCATGATCTTCATTGTAGCGTCGTGGTCGTCTCGCCAACTATTGCTACTACTACTATCACTAACTCATAGTGATAAAGTGAAGCAATTACATGGCCTTCGCAATTCATACAATAAAGAGACAACCATAAGGCTCATGTCGGTTGCCGATAATTTACAAAACATGATCATCTCATACAATAACGTATAACTCATCATGTCTTGACCATATCACATCACAACATGCCCTGCAAAAACAAGTTAGACATCCTCTACTTTGTTGTTGCAAGTTTTACATGGCTGCTACGGGCTTAGCAAGAACCATTCTTACCTACGCATACAAAAACCACAACGATTTTTTTGTCAAGTATGTGTTGTTTTAACCTTCACCAGGACCGGGCGTAGTGTAATGCCCCAGATACACCCGCCGGTGGTCGTTACTCCTGGCGGGATCTAGACTGGCCTCACATATCAATACTAGTCTTTTCTGCGCACTTTGTCCTCACTCGTGCGCACCCGGGAGCAACTTCCCGGTCGGTCACCCATCCTGAAACTACTCCAAGCTGAGCACGCTTAACTTTGGAGTTCTATCCGAATGGGCTCCCGGAAAAGAAGGAATTCCTTATTGATATGAGTAGTCTATCATCCCTAATAAGCCAGGCCATCACATACACCCTCACTCAGAGGAACCGACGTCCTCGTCGGGCCACAGGAACGTTCCCTCTTGGCACAACCGTCTGTGCTTCCAGGACAGCACATGTGCCATGTCGTGTGCCATGACGGGTCACAAACGTCATGCACAACATGACTGCAAACTGTCCGCAAACATCCGTGTAACCGCGAGGGTCGGCTCTGATACCAACTTGTAACGCCCCAGATACACCCGCCGGTGGTCGTTACTCCTGGCGGGATCTAGACTGGCCTCACATATCAATACTAGTCTTTTCTGTGCACTTTGTCCTCACTCGTGCGCACCCGGGAGCAACTTCCCGGTCGGTCACCCATCCTGAAACTACTCCAAGCTGAGCACGCTTAACTTTGGAGTTCTATCCGAATGGGCTCCCGGAAAAGAAGGAATTCCTTATTGATATGAGTAGTCTATCATCCCTAATAAGCCAGGCCATCACACGTAGCTACACTTGATTCAACTAAAGTTGGAGAAACAGACACCCGCCAGCCACCTATGTGCGAAGCACGTCGATAGAACCAGTCTCGCGTAAGCGTACGCGTAATGTCGGTCCGGGCCGCTTCATCTAACAATACCACCGAATCAAAGTATGACATGCTGGTAAGCAGTATGACTATTATCGTCCACAACTCATTGTGCTCTACTCGTGCATATCATCTACGCATAGACCTAGCTCATCATGCCACTGTTAGGGAACGTAGTATTTCAAAATTTTCCTATGATCATGCAAGATTTATCTACTAGAAACATAGCAATGAGAGGGGAGAGTGTGTCTACGTACCCTCGTAGATCAAAAGGGGAAGCGTCTAGTGACGCGGTTGATGTAGTCGAACGTCTTCGCGATCCAACCGATCCTAGCACCGAACATACGGCACCTCCGTGTTCAGCAAACGTTCAGCTTGATGACGTCCCACAAGCTCTTGATCCAGTTGAGCTTCAGTTTCGTCAGCACGACGGCGTGGTGACGGTGATGATGAAGCTACCGGCGGACGGCTTCGCCTAAGCACTGCAACGATATGACCGAGGTGTGTAACTGTGCGGAGGGCCACCGCACACGGCTATAATCAACTTGGAGTGCCTTAGGGGTCCCCCTGCCCACGTATATAAAGGAGGGAGGAGGAGGAGGCCAGCCCTAGAGGGGGCACGCCAAGTGTGGGGAGTCCTACCAGGACTCCCAAGTCCTATTAGGATTCCCCTTTTCCTTTTCGGTGTAGGAGAGAAGAAAGAGGGAAAGAGAGAGGGAGTAGGAAAGGGCAAGGGGGGCATTTCCCCCTTTCCCCTAGTCCAATTCGGACTGATGGGGGGGCGCTGTCGGATTTAGGGTTCCGACAAAACCCTTAAGGTTCGAACTATGGGGTGCGCACGAAGACCTCTCCTTCCGCCCTAGCCCTTCTACTCGACAGTTCTAGGCCTAGCTCGTCAGATCCAATGAACAAGAGACACAAGATTTATACTGGTTCGGGCCACCATTGTGGTGTAACACCCTAATCCAATGTGTGTGGTAGATTGCCTTGTTGGCAGAAGAAGAACTAGTACATGGATGAACTGCCTCCTGGGGAGAGGTGTTCTTGTGCTCGGATGAGCTTGAGGTGTGTGGCCTTCTATCTGATCAACTTGGGATGAGATCAACTCTGTCTCTGGCTTGATGAGATGATCCCAATGGTGGTGGCTAGTCCTATTTATAGTGGCCAGGGTTCTCTTCCCAAATATTGTGCGGGAAGGAATCCCACAACGGCCAAATTTGAAGGGGAACAGCTAGTACAAGCTATCCTGACTAAAGGTGGTCTTCGCTGCCAAAGGCTCTGGTGGTGACGCCGCCGTGGGCTCCACGATGACCTCCGTCCTGCCGTCCTGCTGGTCTTGGTCTTGTTGCACTGATATCGAAACCTTTGCCTTGCACCTCGGGACTCCGCGCCTGCACCTGCTCCTTTAGCACCGAAGAGGAAACTAGCACTCTGCGCCCGCTGGCGCCCGCATGGCTATAGTCGTCACCACTCACGTCATGAGGACCTCGTGAGGTGCCCCTCGCCTTGATATCTCCGATCCTCATGAGCCGGCCTGGCGAGGCCGCCCCAGGGGATGTCCTGCGCCGTCTGCCTCGCGAGGCTTGGCCCCTCGCGAGGGTCTTGAGTGTTGTTGAAGAAGTTGGGCCACACTAGGCCGCCTTGCGAGCCACGCTTTGGGCCGCAGGCAGGCAAGGCTGGGTACCCCTATTCCCAGAACACCGACAGTAGCCCCCGGGGCCACGGTGCGCACGGGATTGGCTTCGCGGCGAAGCCAAGGGCCAAGTGCGGAGCGCCGTGGGCCCTCAAAGCCTGCGGCCTTGTCTGACGCGTGGCGGTTGATGGGAAGTGGGCGTCTCCACTTCCCCACGCAGCCTCGGCGGCTGCGCGACTTGACAGGTCCCTGCGTGCATAGCAAATCATCATTACCTGTGATTTCGGGGGCCGGCGGTTGGCCTTCTCCTAGCTATAAATAAGGCGGCGAGTGGAGCCTCCGCCGCCCATCTCCTTCCTTTGCTCTTCTCGCCCCTTCTTCCCTGTGTTGTGCTCGATCGTGCTGCTCATGGCGCTGATTCGACGATTCTCTGCTGCCGAGAAGGGGAAGACCCCTCATGAGGAGCCAGCGGTACTTCCCCCGAAGAAGAGGCCGCTCCGTCCTCATGGCGCCATCATGAAGCCGGAGGTGACGAGGTCTTGGCACGATCGTCCTCCCCCTGGCTATCTGTTGCCCCTTTATGCCAACGAGGCGGAGCTGGCGCTCAGTGTTGCCCGCGTCGTGGCCGCACTGACCGCACCGTTGTCGTGCATGCTTCTGTCCCGAGAGCTCATGTCGGAGGCTCCTCCCGTGAGTTTGTGGTGTAGGCAGCGATGCCTCCCAGATCTTGGATTCGCCTCCCGCCATTCTTTGCTACAGATGTGCCGCCGAGGGGGCCGCTCGGGCTTTGGTCGCGACACGTCGAGTGCCGGGACTCGGCGATGAGGGCGGAGGTCGAGGTCATCTCCTCAGGCAAGGTATTCATGACTCGCGGATGGGGCGAGGTCGCCCGCGCTTGCGGCTCGGGAGGCGCCCTTGCCATCCACTTCGAGTTCGACGGCGTCTCGATGCAGCACTTCAAGGTGTTCGACGAAGAAGGACGCCGCCTGGAATGTTGCCCCGGGAAGGGCAACCAAGAGTATGCTGCCGGCGACGCGCCGGATGTCGATTCCGCCGCCAGCTTATCTAGCGGCAGAGATGGCCTCCGGAGGTCTAGCAGCTTCTCTGAGTCCGCCGAGTCCCTAGAGACAAGTGACGATAGCTACGCACCTCCGAGCTCGCAGTGCGCCCGAAACGCGTCGGGCTTGCGAGCCCGTCGCTGGTGGTGACTCGCCTAGGGTTGGAGGTGGCCCGCTGTTGATGGCGTTGTAGTTGGGGTCTTCTGAAGACCCTTGGTGGCGTTCCCTGCGAGGATTCAAAGCCGGCCGCATGGGGGTGTGTAAAGAACTTGTAATGCTTTTGCTTCTATCCTACCATTTCATCAGCGCACTCTGTTCGCGAGCCCTGTTTCAGCAATATCGCCACCCTTTTTACCCTTTCGGTTGCATAGTGCTCTACGCCGACGGGCCCCAGTCCCAAGGCAAGCTGCAGCCGTCGCTGGTATGCCAGGTCACGATGCCGTGGTCAAGGCCAGGAGGTGAGCGGCCCGAGGTCCGGTAAGAGCTCCCGAGGCGCGATGCTCAAGAGGTCCCCCTTGGCGTGCAAGCGGCTTCCTGAGGTTAAGAAAGCGTGACAGTATTGCTGAAATGTTACTATCGAACCTTGTTGAGTGAACATGGGTAATGCATCGAGGGATCGATGACTTATCTTGGCGACCGTGGGGCGGATCCTCGTACAACGCGCCTGGCTCGTTCATTAGGCTGAGATTTCGTGATTCCCTCCTGCAGGCCCTGGGGTTCTGCGTCGGCAGGGCCCGGCCCGCACATACATCAGCCGCCGCTGGCCCTGACCGGAAACCAGGACAAGACTAGGGAGTGAGGGGCTACGAGTCTAGTTAGTCCCTTGGGTCGCGATTCCCAAGGGTCCCCCTTGACGTACGAACAGACCTGAAGGAAGGGAATGCTAGACTCAGGCCTTGATGTTCTGCGTCGGCAGGGCCCGGCCCACGCGTACCTCAGCCGCCGCTGGCCTTGACCGGAAACCAGGATAAGACCAGGGAGTGAGAGGCTACGGTTCCAGTTAGGCCCTTGGGTCGCGATGCCCAAGGGTCCCCCTTGACGTACGAACAGGCCCGGGCTCTCTGGTCCGACCCCCCCTCCTTTCGCGCTTCTCGGTGCTCTGCGTCCTCGGGTCCCGACCCTCAACCGAAGCTCAGCTGCCGTTGGTATGCCAGGTCGCGATGACGTGGTCAAGGCCAAGGGTGAGGGCTGGAGAGTCAGTGAGAGCCCCTGAGATGCAGTGCTCAGGGAACCCCCCCCCCTTTAACGCGCAAGCGAACCATGTGAGGAGGGGAGTCCGGTGGGACTGCCTGTTGCCGTGCTCCTGAGACTCCGGTGGGTTAGCCTGCAGCAGAACAACTTAGGGCCATGCCCGCGTCAAGCTTCCGATAATCCCGCTGGGAGACGAAGGAACCGAGGACCTAGTGAGGTGACGCTGGCGGAGCGGGCCGCGGATCAGAGCTTGGTTCCTCGGGTTTGTCAGCATTGCTCGGACGGACCCGAGCACAAGCGCCGTGCCAATGTACGCAACTCCATAGAGATGCGCAGATGTCCGTTGGGTGGTGGTGGAGACCCAGAAGTGTGATGGTTAATTGATCGATCTGTATGTAATATGACTTAGGACGATAGCACTAGCTTTGGTAAAATGCAAGGGAGATACACGCCACCAGGGTAAGCCTGTGCAGCCTGGGGGTAGTGCAGCCCAAGGGGCGCCCCCAAAAGGTGACCAGAGATGCGAAAATATGCACACCACAGGGACAGACCCGTGCGGCCTGGGAATGATGCTGCCTGAGGGGCACTCCTAATTGAACAAAAATCGAAAGATGTCACCTGGCATAGTTGTTGAAGTAGTGTCGGTGTAGCTGAGGGTGCTCGGCGAAGGCACTGCTCCTTGTGTGCCGTATGGCCTCGGCTCCTCGCGAGGCTCCGGGGCTCCCCAGATCTCGCGGAGGGCCGAGTCCAACTCCGCTTGGATCTCCTTGTGCTTGGCCTCACGAGCCGCCAGGACTTCCCGCATGTGGCGCTGGTGCAGGGTCACCTAGTTCGGTAGGCCAAAGGGCATGCACATGTAGCTGTGAGGGGGACCCTGATACCGGCCCACCTGGGAATGCCAGTAGAGCTCCTGAGACGTGATCCTGTTGAGTGCCGGGACATTAATGCAAACGCGCAGCCCGTCTCCTGAGCCTAGGCCGACGACTGCCCTCGGAGGAGCCGGGTGGCGCTCGCCTCGCATGGCTCTCAGCTCCTGTAGGTCTTCGATGGTCTGGTTGATGAACTCCTGAGCGCTTGGCGCCTCACGCCTTGAGGCCTCCGGAGGGAAGTGTGCAGCGAAGCACCCTTCCACATGGTGCCCGAGCGCCTCCCTCGTGACGTTGGCTAGGTCTGAGGCCCTCCAGAGGAGAGCCACTGAGCCCAGCCAGAGAGGGGCGTCGGGCGCGCCTTCCTATGCGAGAGGGGGAGGAGGCCCTGTGGTGCTGCCTTCCTGTGCTGCGTCCTCATGAGGCTTCAGAGCCAGCAGCTGCTTCTTCTTCTTGGGAACGACCTCCGGTGGGTAGATGATGTTGTCGCTGTCCGGATCCTCAACCGCCGCCGCCTGGTAAGCGCGCTCGAGCGAGCACACTACGTCCTTTTCCTCGCAGGCGATGGTGATGACGCCGCCGCTTCCAGGCATCTTGAGAATGTTATAGCCGTGGTGAGTTATTGCCATGAACTTGGTCGGGGCCGGATACCCGAGGATGGCATTTTAAGGGATATGGATGTGGGCGACATCAAAGTCGATGAGCTCGGTGTGGTAGTTGTCACGCTTGCCAAAGGTTACAGGTAGGCGAACTTGCCCCACAGGAGTGGTGGAGCCATCAGTCACTCCGGAGAAGAGCTTGGTAGGTAGCAACTGCTCGTAGGGTACTTGGAGGCTGTCAAATGTCTCGATGGACATGACATTAAGCCCTGCGCCACCGTCGATGAGGGTCTCGGTAACTTGGACATTGCTGATGACGGGAGAGCAAAGTATCGGGAGAGCGTCAGCCATAGCTGCGCATTTGAGCTGGTCTGCTGAACTGAAGGTGATGGGACACCTGGACCACCTGAGCGGACGGGTGGCCTCGAGCTTGGGGAGAGCCGCGTTTACTTCACGGACAAACTGCTTGAAGAGGCGCTGAGAAGCCGGGGCCTGTGCTCCGCCCAAGATGCAAGCGATGGCACGCGGCTCCTGGAAGCCCCCAGCCCCCTCGTCCTGGTCGTCGTTCCTCCTTGGTGGCAGCAGAGGTGGTAGGCCGGCCCGGCCCTGAGGACGGTCCTCTCGGGGCTGATCCCTCCAGGCGTCCTCGCGAGGCTGGCCATGCCAACGTTCCTCCCGAGTATGATCACGCCACTCCTGTCGGGGTCCATGGTCGTCCCAGCGTCCTCTGGTACGACCTCCCCCGCGGCCGTAGCCACGGCTGCTGCGCTCGGGGCGTTGGACGACGCGTCCTTCGCAGAGAGCCCGGAGCTCCTGATAGTCATGGGTGTTGTGGTTGTGCACGTTGTGGAAGGCGCAAAATGCTCGACCATTCTTGGGTGGCTCCGGGTAGTCGGGGCCGCGCTTCATCTCTGGTTCAGCTGCAAGCACTACCGCTCCCTTGCGCGTTACGTCCTTGCTCTTGGCCTTCTTGTCTTTGGTTTCAGCAGCAGGGAGCTCGACGAGCGAGAGGCGCCCCTCCTCTAGCCTGGCGCACTTGGCAGCGAGGTTGAACAGCTCCAAGGACGTGCACAGATCTTCAAGGATGGCAAGCTCTTCTTTCATCATGACGTCGCGGACACCATCCGAGAATGCTGAAACGATGGCCTCATCCGTGACCTTAGGGATCTTGACACGGACACTGTTGAAGCACTGGATAAACTTCTGCAGGATTTCTCCTGGTTGTTGCTTGATACGCCGCAGGTCTCCCGCGGCCAGGGGATGATCTCGAGTGCCCTGGAAGTTGGCGATGAACCTGTCGCGCATCTCGCTCCAGGTGGAGATCGATCCCGCGGGCAGGTTCAAGAGCCATGAGCGCGCGCCATCCTTGAGGGCCATGAGGAACCAGTTCGCCATGATCTTCTCGTTGCCGCCGGACGCCTCGATGCTCAGCTCGTAGAGCTGGAGGAACTCCGCAGGGTCGGGGGTGCCGTCGTAGCATGGAGGCAGGTCGGGCTTGAACTTCCCAGGCCAGTTGACGTTGCGCAGCTCGGGAGCGAGGGCCTTGCAGCCTGCGGTCCACACGGTGCTTGCTGGGGTGATGGGACTTGGTCTTGGTCTTTGCATGCCACCGCGGCGGGGGCGCACGGTCTCGACGCTGTGGTGGAGGGAGCGCGGGTGCTCCGCCACGGGGCTGCTGGATCTCATGGTTGCTTCCTTCCTCGTGCGCTGGCACCGCGCGTGGGCGGTCACGCCGCGGGGCCAGACACCTTGGGTCTTGGACGATGCCTTGACGCTGGGGTATTAGTGGAGCTTCTTGGGCCTCGTTGTCCTCATGGGGAGGCGGACAAGGCAGGGAAAGGGACAGCGCGGAGAGCCCCCAGCGGCGCTGACGAGCTCGGCGATGCGGTCGAGCCAATCTTCGTACAAGTTGTCGATGGGCGGCAGCGCAGGAGCTCTCGCGCCATGAGCAACGCAGCCTGCGCATCCGCGGGTCCGCGGTGAGCATGGGACGAAGAGATCGCTGGAGTTAGCGATGGGGTAGAGGTGCGTCCATCACGTCGCACAGATGGGTGTAGAGACGATGCCTTCTGTTCTTGCCGCGCCGGACCGGTGACAGCGTTGGCAACACGCGATGGAGAACGATGGGGTGGGCCGCCGGCAGGAGCGATCTGAGTGACGCGGGCGGCAAGGGCAGCCCGTCGCTCAGCACGGGCTTTGCGAGCGTCGGCCATGGACTGCTGGAACGACGGAGCACTGAAAGACGGAAGGGATGTTTCAGCGCACCCCTACCCAGCGCGCCAAATGTCGGATTTAAGGTTCCGACAAAACCCTTAAGTCTCCTTCCGCCCTAGCCCTTCTACTCGACAGTTCTAGGCCTATCTCGTCAGATCCAATGAACAAGAGACACAAGATTTATACTGGTTCGGGCCACCGTTGTGGTGTAACACCCTAATCCAGTGTGTGTTGTGGATTGCCTTGTTGGCAGAGGAAGAACTAGTACATGGATGAACTGCCTCCTGGGGTGAGGTGTTCTTGTGCTCGGGTGAGCTTGAGGTGTGTAGCCTTCTATCTGATCAACTTGGGATGAGATCAACTCTGTCTCCGGTCGGATGAGATGATCCCAATGGTGGTGGCTAGTCCTATTTATAGTGGCCAGGGTTCTCTTCCCAAATATTAAGCGGGAAGGAATCCCACAACGGTCAAATTTGAAGGGGAACAACTAGTACAAGCTATCCTGACAAAATGTGGTCTTCGCTGCCAAAGGCTCTGGTGGTGACGCCGTCGTGATCTCCGCAATGACCTCCGTCCTGCCATCCTGCTGATCTTGGTCTCGTTGCACTGATATGAAAACCTTTGCATGGCGCCTCGGGACTCCGTGCCTGCACCTGCTCCTTTAGCACCGAAGAGGAAACTGGCACTATGTGCCCGCTGGCGCCCGCCTGGCTTTAGTCGTCACCGCTCACGTCATGAGGACCTCGCGAGGTGCCCTCGCCATGATATCTCCGATCCTCACGAGCCGGCTTGGCGTGGCCGCCCTAGGGGATGTCCTGCGCCATACACCTCGCGAGGCTTGGCCCCTCACGAGGGTCTTGAGTGTTGTTAAAGAAGTTGGGCCACACTAGGCCGCCTTGCGAGCCACGCTCTAGGCCGCAGACAGGCAAGTCTGGGTACCCCCGTTCCCAGAACGCTGACACACACGCCTCCTTCCCTTTGGCCTGCCTCCTCTATTCCCGTATGGCCCAATAAGGCCCAAATACTTCTCCCGGCGAATTCCCGTAACTCTCCTGTACTCCAAAAAATACCTGAATCACTCGGAACCTTTCCAATGTCCGAATATAGCCTTCCAATATATCGATCTTTACGTCTCGACCATTTCGAGGCTGTTTGTCATGTCCGTGATCTCATTCGGGACTCTGAACAAATGTCGGTCATCAAATCACATAACTCATAATACAAATCATCATCGAACGTTAAGCGTGCGGACCCTACGAGTTCGAGAACTATGTAGACATGACCGAGAAACATCTCCGGTCAATAACCAATAGCGGAACCTGGATGCTCATATTGGCTCCTACATATCCTACGAAGATCTTTATCGGTCAAATCGCATAACAACATACGTTGTTCCCTTTGTCATCAGATGTTACTTGCCCGAGATTCGATCATCGGTATCATCATACTTAGTTCAATCTCGTTACCGGCAAGTCTCTTTACTCGTTCCATAATACATCATCTCGTGACTAACTCATCAGTCATTTGCTTGCAAGGCTTATTATGATGTGTATTACCGAGAGGGCCCAGAGATACCTCTCCGATACTCGGAGTGACAAATCCTATTCTCGATCTATGCCAACACCACAAACACTTTCGGAGACACCTGTAGAGCATCTTTATAATCACCCAGTTACGTTGTGACGTTTGATAGCGCACAACGTGTTCCTCGGTATTCGGGAGTTGCATAATCTCATAGTCAGAGGAACATGTATAAGTCATGAAGAAAGCAATAGCAATAAAACTAAACGATCATAGTGCTAAGATAACGGATGGGTCTTGTCCATCACATCATTCTCTAATGATGTGGTCCCGTTCACCAAATGACAACACATGTCTATGGTTAGGAAACATAACCATCTTTGGTCAACGAACTAGTCAAGTAGAGGCATACTAGGGACACTCTATTTTGTCTATGTATTCACACATGTACTAAGTTTTCGGTTAATACAATTCTAGCATGAATAATAAACGTTTATCATGATATAAGGAAATATAAATAACAACTTTATTATTGCCTCTAGGGCATATTTCCTTCACGTATATGTGGACTTATATAGCCGATAGAGGATAAGTATGTACTCAAGAAGGTTCTATTTAGTCGAGTTTGCAGTGGACCCCAAAGGAGGCCATTGGGTCCTCAATGCATATTATATTCATGCATGTCGGACAAGAGTACGAAGGACAACTTGCTCAAAGCTTCCAGTCAAGCTATATCATAGATGCATGGCGGTAACAACGGGCAAAGGGAAAGAAAGTTTCACTGCTAGTTTCTTATGAGCAAGAAAGTGCTGCGACAACCAAATGATGTGAGTGGGGAGCTCCTCAAGGGGATGGATACAAGAGGTCTAAAAGAAATGATGTGAGGGAAGTTCAGGTGAGTAGACGCTCGGTTGTGTGATGTAGTTAGGGACTATGCACAAATGATAGTGGTGTGATTCCATTGTCATATGAAGCGTTAATTTGAGATAAAAAAGACGATGGTGTGAAACCATCGTTAGGCAGGGTTGGCGTGATGCCAATGACAATGGTGTGATTCCATTGTGATAAGAAGTATCAGTGTGATG
This sequence comes from Secale cereale, assembly GCA_902687465.1. Classification (NCBI taxonomy): domain Eukaryota; kingdom Viridiplantae; phylum Streptophyta; class Magnoliopsida; order Poales; family Poaceae; genus Secale; species Secale cereale. The sequence continues at coordinate 430,652,845 of LR738714.1, forward strand.
ACAAATAGTAGGTGTGAAGCCGGCAATGGTAGTGTGATTCCATCAATATACGAAGCCAATGTGAGGCTGACAAGCACAGTGTGACGCTTTTGCTAGACATGTGGTGGTTGGAAGCCGTCACAAGGTGGGACAGACGATGGAGGCAATCTACGTCATTATAAGATTGAGATGTAGATAGGTTAAGATTAAGCTGGAGAATCTTAAAATTAATCTTGCAATTATCCTATGCACACTATATATTCATGCATGTCAGACATGAGTAGCTAGTGCATCTTCCCCAAAACTTGTCATCAAGTTGTATCATAACTGCATGGTAGTAACAAAAGTCAAAAAGGGAAAGTAAGAAAGCAAAGTTAGGGTTAGCATTAGTTTTGCAAATCTAGTGTGCAAGGAAGCTATCTAAGCATGAGCTGTGCATGAGGAAAGAACTCACCATGGTTAGGCCGGTTTGTAAAGGCCTATAAATAGGCATGCACATAGCCATTTGGAGAGAGAGAGAGAGAGAGAGAGAGAGAGAGAGAGAGAGAGAGAGAGAGAGAGAGAGAGAGAGAGAGAGAGAGAGAGGGAGAATTTGCCTAAGTTTTAGGGCTAGTGTGATGTGGGTGTCTTTGAAAGTGTGTGAAGCACATCTCAAGGAGTTGAGTGATTCAAGTCCAACACAAGCATGTTATGCCAATTAGTTATGTTTATGGCTTCATCTATGTTGGGTGGCCATTTTTTTTGGCGAGAATGGGTGGCCATATATGGCTTCACTGTTTATACCTGTACTTGTGAGTGTCATGCTTTGAATTAATCTAATGCAGCATGGTTTAAAATGCATTTTTTTAACACAACACAAATGCCGATGCTAACATTACATGCACATATACTCAACCCCATGAATGCACATATGCACATCCTACATCTATGAAAACCTCCGAGATACTGAACCGACACTACATCTTGAGGTCGACAAAATCACCACAAACACTTTAGTAGTCAACGGGAACGTCTCCCATATTCAAATCAAGTTAAATCTTACCAAACTCTAGAATCTAATGGATGTAAGGTATATATCAGCCAAGATTGATGTTGAACCACTAGCATATGCATGCCTCAGTTACAACGCACGAGCACCTATAAAATACTCCTTCTGTTCCTAAATACAAGTCTTGTTAGATATCTCAAACGGACTACAACATACAGATGTGTGTAGACATATTTTGGAGTGTAGATTCACTCAATTTGCTCCGTATGTAGTCACTTGTTAGAATCTTTAGAAATACTTAAATTTGAGAACGAAGGGAGTAGTTGAATAAAGTTACATTCTTCCTAGCAAAAAATGTTGCAGTCGGTGCATGGTAGCCGTCTAGCCATGTATTTGTGCAGTTGTACAGTTGTCACGGTGCCTGTCGGCTTACGACGCCAAGTTGGCAACTGTCACTTGGCCGCTAGCTGCCTACTGGGGGCGGCTCAATTTGAGTCCGTTGTTGGCGGCCGTGCGTACACCTTCTCTTCCTTGGGAATGATCATTAAGCTTTGTCTAAGAAATTAGCCAACAGCACGATGTAGGTAATGATTAGCTTGTAATCATGTATGTGCAATACTGCAATCTATTGATGAAGGACAGCTCGAAAGATACACATCCACGGTTGCGTGTCGGGCCGTTTAATTGATGTAGACAATCATTTTCAAAAGTTTTAATACATGCAGGGGAAGAAAATTGACAGTTTGCAATTTATCTCTTTATTTGTGAAAGTCCTATTCCAGTTCCGAGCTCAAATGCGTTCAGGATGAACATTAAATTCAAAATAATAATAATAATAATATATTTTAAATTTTTTGAAATATTTGGTGGCAAACATTGACAAATTTCTTGGATACTTGCAAAAATATCATCATAAAGGAACATTCTTGGAAGTTGTCACAAAATAACAAAATCAGCACTTCAAAATAACACTTTTGGATGTTCTTTTTCGCCACCAAAGTTCTTTCTTGACGAAATTTTGCAAACATCTAGAAAATTTGTCATTGTTTTCCACAAAAGAAAACTTATTTTTTAATGTTTTTAATTTATTCTTTTAGAATTTACTGTTCACCCGAGCTCAGAGCTCATCTGAGCTCGGGCTGAGAAACATAATGTCCCCAAGCTATATACATTACTATCATTTTCATTTATCTTGAGGAAAGATAACTCGAGTACTTCTGCCATGGCGCCAATCAAGATTTTTTTGCGGGTTAGAACCAATCATGATTTCACTTTTGCTAAACCAAAAGTAAAGGTTTTGCATTTTTTCATTTAGATTAAAATTTGTTTCGAGTTAATTATGGTAAGCTAAGCAACAATAAATTTATAAAGACACAATTACAATAAGTCCGCCCGTCATGGAACATTTTGCACCCTAAAACAAGACACTGGTACATCAACGGGCCATGTACAGGGGGTTTACATGCGCGTTAAAGATGTGTGTGTGTGGGGGGGGGTGTTAATTAGAAAGAGTAGGTTATTTAGCACAATTAAAACATGACAAGTAAGCTGATCCGTAAAGTTCCGTTGGTTTAGTCCGTGTGTCTAGCATTTTTGCTAGTCGAGGTAGCCTTAGAGCAACTTCAATGTGGCTACCCATTTCGTCCGCGGCCGTCCGTTTGGGTCGGCGCGGACAGGAAAGGCGGCTCAACGCGCCGACCCAAACGGACACGCGTTCGTTTTTCGTCCGCAGGCGACCCATTCCCGACCCATTTTTAGCCAGATTTGCGTCGGCGCGGACACACGACGGACGCGCGCGCTCGCCAACTCCTGTCCCCGGACCCGCTAGTCTGTGGCACATTGGCCCCCCTCCCCCGGCCAAGAAGCAACCCTCGCCCCCGCCTCCTCCGTCACCGCCGCCGCCGCCCATTTGTGCCGGCGACTCTTCCAGCTGCCGCCGCCTCCACATCCGCCCCTGCCTCCAGTTGCCCGTCGCCGCCGTTTTGCTCCCGGGAAGCAAACTGGTTCCCGCCGCCGCTTCCCCCACCGCCCAGTCGCCCGCGACCAAGAAGACGCCTCGTCGCCCCCGCCACATACGACCGACACGCTCGTTCGACGCCGTCACACTCGTCGGAAGCCGGCAGGGCAGCTAGCTGGTCTGTGGGCGCCGCACCTCCCCTCGCCGGCCGTCTCCTTCTTCGACGGCCGCAAGCTGTTCGACAGTTTGCCAAGGTACGAAAATGGACTCCGCCGACGAGTTCTTTTTCCACAATTTCATTTGCGACTCCGACGATTCGTCGTCCGACGACGAGGAGGGGATATTGGCTGTCGTGTTGGTCCATCACCACCTTAACAACCAGCGGCCGTTGTTCCGTGGCTCCATTCTGGGCCACCTTCCGGCGTTGAATCATAACCCGGAGAGCGGGCATTTCCTTCTCTGAAAGAACTACTTTGATACAACAAACCCATTGTTCAAACATCACAAATTCTGCGGCCGGTTCCATATGAGTATGCATGTTTTCAATCGTATTAGAGAGGGAGTGGTCGGCTATGATGACTACTTCGAGTGCAAAGAGGATGCCGTCGGCAAGATTGGTTTCTCCTCTTATCAGAAATGCACCGCCGCCATCCGAATGCTTGCATACGGAGTGCTCGGTAATCTCATTGACGAGTACGTCCGTATGAGCGAGTCTACATGCCTAGAGTCCCTGTATAAGTTCTGCAAGGCTGTGATCGCTGTGTTTGGCCCTGAGTACTTGAGAGAGCCGACAACTGAAGATACAGCCCGTTTGTTGGCGATGAATGCTAGCAGGGGCTTCCCGGGGATGCTTGGCAGCATAGACTGCATGCACTGGGAGTGGAAGAACTGCCCTTCTGCTTGGCAAGGGAAGTATAAGGGACATGTCAGGGCTTGCACTGTCATACTAGAGGCCCTGGCATCTCAAGATCTCTGGGTCTAGCACTCTTTCTTTGGCATGGCTGGATCACACAATGATATCAACGTGCTTCAGCGCTCGCCGGTGTTTGCTAGGCTTGCCGAAGGCAACAGCCCACCGGTGAACTTTACTGTCAACGGCCACAACTACGACAAAGGGTGTTATTTGGATGACGGTATCTATCCTCAGTGGACCACTATTGTTAAGACAATACCCAACCCTGTCGGAGAGAAAAGAAAAAGATTTGTCCAAGAGCAAGAGAGTGCTAGAAAGGATGTCGAGCGTGCCTTTGGTGTTTTGCAATCTCGATGGGGCATCGTTCGGTATCCCGCTAATACTTGGAGCACGCAGAAACTATGGGAAGTGATGACTGCTTGTGTGATCATGCACAATATGATCATAGAAGACGAGCGCCCGGAACGTCTGTACGATCAAGGCTTTCAGTTTCAGGATGAGAATGTTGTGCCTGAGCATGGAATAGCGACAACATTTGAGCAGTTCACTCAGTTTCATGAAGACATGCGTGATTGAGAAACTCACGTGCAACTGCAAAATGATTTGATTGAGAATATGTGGACTCATGTTGGCAACATTTTATTTTTATTCGTTTGCAAAATTATGTGAAACATTTTATTTTTATTTGACCTGTAAAACTATACTATTTATTTGGGCGGCTAAACTATTTTGCTTGTTAAATTTTCACAATATGTTGAATGCAATGTAAAATTGGGTGACCAGCCGGCCATGTCTGCACATATGGGTCGTCGCGTTGAGCGCGCTGCCGACCCATATGAAAAACAGGGCGGACGCCGGGCGGACGACCGACCCAAACGGACAAAAAACGAACGAAATCGCCGTCCGTTTGAGTCGGCCCGTTGAAATTGCTCTTAGGCACCAACTCAATGACATTACTTGTTGTTCCCTCATTGGTGACTTTGACTTCACCTAGACAGCCACGAGCTTACCGAAACCATGCCGGCTCCGCCAAACGGCCGACCGGACTGTCTCTTGACAAGGCATCTCCGAGACTCTGGTTTTGCCGGTCACTGGGGAAAGCACACATCTACAACTTCACCCCTCCACGGTGACAAAAAATACGTAGCTTCTAAAATGTTATTATGACAAATCAATCAAATACAGTACATACTTTTTCCAAAACAAAAGGGTATCAATTGGACGCCAATTCTTGTAGACATACAACAAAGAAGAAGTTTGCAGCACTCGTGCCGTGGCACATTTTTTGCTGGATGAACACCGCCACGAACGATTATTTTTCCCTTCACAAGCTCTTCCGTTTTACAGGCATACACCCACCGAATGATCAGAACGAAGTAGTATATGCCAAAGATTTTAATGAATATCGAGAGACAGAAAATGAACAAGAAACTAGCCGAGGAGCCGAATCAGCCGATATCCTCTGCCTAAATCTGAGATAAACTCTGCACCTCACCAGCCTGCATGAACAGTCTGACCCAGAAGTCCATCTCGTCGTTGCTGGACGACGGCGATGCACTGTCTGCGCCCAAGGTGACCTCGGCCTCCATGGCGGAACCGGAGCTGTCCACCGTCATTGCCAGTGTCTCCGACCAAAAGCTGTCTTCAATCTGAAACTCCTCCGATGTAAAGCTGTCCGTGTTCTCCAACGACGACGGCATCGAGTAATCGGTGGCGGACGACGAGATGGGCTGCTCCGGTGACGACACTGGCACGGAGGCCGGGCCATCGGCTGTGCTCGCTGCAGCCACAGGCTTCTTGGCTTTGGGCTTAGGCACTGCCTGGCCGGACGGCTTGGACGAGGACTCGAGTCGCTTCTTGAGGTGTGTGTGCCAGACGTTCTTGATCTCGTTGTCCGTCCTCCCAGGCAGCCTGGCGGCAATGGTGGACCATCTGTTGCCGAGCATGGCGTGGAGCTGGATGATGGCGTCTTCCTCCTCGCTGGTGAAGTTGCCGCGCTTGATGTCGGGGCGCAGGTAGTTGATCCACCGGAGGCGGCAGCTCTTGCCGCAGCGCAGCAGGCCGGCCTGCTTCGGCAGCGCCCGCCAGTTGCTGTGGCCGTGTTGCTCGATGTGAGCGACCAGGGTCATGTCCTCCTCCGCCGTCCACGGGCCCCTCTTGAGCCCCAACTTCTCGCAGCACGGAGACCTCCCCATAATAGCTACCTTGCTCACTCCTCTGCTCTTCTCGGCCGATTACTCAAATCTCTGTCGCTGTGTGTGTGATGGATGGATTGTTCAGTGTGTTGACGCTTGTCCGAAGGAAATGGCTGCCTGAGCTGCTAGGACGAATACGGCTGGTGCTGTGTAGAATTGAGGGAGGGTTGCGCTATTTGTACAGGCGCGCGGCGATGGCGAAAACGTGGTCAATTGGAGCAGGTTCCGAGCAGTTGCGGCCACACCATTGGCTGACAAAGCGAGGGAGAATTGTGGCGTTATATCCAAGTGGTAGTGTTCTTTTTCTATTGTTTGCATGATGATGGAGTCCACGTAGTACGTTGCTTGCTTCCTTGTTTATTGCCCGGCTTCTTTCTAAGTACAGTGGAGCAAAGTTTGTAAGTAGTGTACATGCGTGTGTGCCGTGCTTTGTCGGTTTGAAAAATTAGGAAGGTGATGTGCTTTTGGTTCCATGGTTAAGCACGAAGATTCTTGTACAGTTAATTTTCACAATTGTTTCCTGTTATTGGTGAATAAATCATCCTCTAGCCACCAGAGAGCAGCATACTAGTTTCAGTTCCTGCATAGACAGCTTTATCTAGCAGCTTACCTTTCTTTCTTAGTCTGACTTTTTTACTGTTCATATAACAGAAAATATAAATACATACCATTTCCGTCGAAAAAGTATACTGCTAGACAAAAAAAAGTATACTGCTAGACTAAAGTATATTTAGTTGATAGTTTCACCAATAGGAAGTGTGCACATCCGAATTACGAATGCAATAACTGAAAGTTTCTGAGTTGAAACTTCTCGCCTTCATCCCGTTTCATAGATAAAGCAACCGTCCATACACACACCATTCAGACATAGTACGAAAATCATTGGCTCGAGAAACAACACAATCGTGAGTCATGCCCAAGAAAACATAGGAGGAATAGGAACAAAAAAGGCACCTAGTGTGTCATGCCCAAGATGCGATTCTATCCCGATCACGTGAACATCTCGTGATTGGGGCACAACCGCATTTCGGGCACTTAGCAAGATGGATATCATTACATCGTACCATTACATACATAGATGAGGGATACATACAAGTCATACAACTCCACATAATACAACACATTATACCCAAGACACCCGACTACGGATGAAAACATGAAAAACACAACGACATACATCTGCTATCACAGGCTGTCGACCAGGAACCTAGCCCAAGATCGACGACGAAGAAGAAGAAAGAACTTCAACACAAGTAAACATCGCTCTCACGTCAAGTCATCGGAAACCTGCACCTGCAACTGTTGTTGTAGTATCTGTGAGCCATGAGGACTCAGCAATCCCATAACCATGGGTATCAAGACTAGCAAAGCTTAATGGGTGTGGAAAGGATACGTGGTGAAGGTTGCAGCAGCGGCTAAGCAAAGTATGGTGGCTAACATACGAGTACAAGAATAAGATGAGCATCTACGCAAACGGTCGCAAACTAGTAATGATCGCTAAAGATATTGAACTACCTACGAGTCAAACATAACCCCACCGTGTTCTCTTCTCAAAGTGAAAAGAGACGGTCATGGTTACTCACGCGGTCGTGTGTTTTATCTCGGATCCTCTATCAAGTTTTCTTCAACCGGACATTAACAAATTCCAATCTGCCACATAACCACGGGCACGGCTTTCGAAAGATCATAACCCTGCAGGGGTGTCCCAACTTAGCCCATCACAAGCTCTCGTGATCAGCAAAAGTAAAAGTATTACCCCTTATCTTAGGGACAATCCGATCAGACTCGGAATCCCGATACACAAGACATTTCGACAATGGTAAAACAAGTCCAGCAAGACCTCCCGGCATGCCGACACCCTGATAGTAGCTGCACGTATCTCGTCTCAGGCCACGACCGGATGGGTGATCCTACGGGAGCCAGATACCTCGAGTTTCCCTGTGACGGCCCCGCATAACCCTCGTTTGGGACCAACACCATCAGCACTGGCCCCCCTATTATGTAGAAAGAATCATCGGGACGCGACCCCCTATACAATTTAATTAATTAATTAAGTTTTTATTATGTTGCAAATTAAAACCAATGTTGGGCCTTGCTGGAGAAGTTTTATTGAAAGACGAACTGTCAAGGGGTCTCCATATACCCAACCGCGTTAGGAACGCAAAATGAAGGAACATAACGCTGGTTTATCGGCTCCTAAGGTGGAATGAGTGAAACAAAACACCGAGCAAAAGGCCAAGCCTTCCACCCATTGCCAAGTATATAGGTGTGTTAAATTATAATAATAGATATATTGTGATATTCCAACAAGTTCCGACATGGAGCAATCTTCATCTTCACCTGCAACTAACAACGCTATAAGAGGGGCTGAGCAAGCTGGTAACATAGCCAAACAACGGTTTGCTGGGAAGGTGTCAAAGGTTAGAGGTTTCATGGCAACAAGGAGAGATGCTAACAATAGATAGGTAACGTGACATATAGCGACCGCATCGAGACAACTAGCATGGCAATGATAGTAAAGGTATCCAAGGTGATGGTCATCTTGCTTGAGATCCCGCAAGGAGGAAGAACGAGTCCATGAAGAAGAAGCCACGAAGACGAACCACGTGTAGACGAACGAATCCTCACGATCGCAACGGAATATGAATCAGCGAGAAGAAGCACACAACAAGGTAAACACACCACTCAAGAGCATGACATAAAGCTCAACCAAGTATGATCCAAGACAAGTCTATATGTAGACGGAATATGAATCAGCGAGACATAACGAATCCTCACGATCGCAACGGAATATGAATCAGCGAGAAGAAGCACACAACAAGGTAAACACACCACTCAAGAGCATGACATAAAGCTCAACCAAGTATGATCCAAGACAAGTCTATATGATGCAAAACATGGCAAGGGATGAAGCATACAAGAACATCACACAAGGCAAGTTTAAATGAGGTCGGAAACCACATATAACAATTCTGATAAGTTCTCATAGGCACATTTTGAAATTGGTCCAGATCTGAACAAACCTTAAGTTCAAGTTGTTAAACAGAAATTTAACATGCACCATGATGATCTACTCGAAATTCTAGTCAAATTACATATAAAATCTATTTAATTCGGAGCTACGGCCTAGAAGATATGAGCAAAACAAGACAAGCATGCCAATTATGCCAGATGCATCCAAACAACAAGCAAACACACTCCAAGCATGTAAACACCATGATATTATACATCTTCATGCAAAAACACACAAGTTTCATATAGAGCACGCTCAAAACAGAGCAACGGTTCAACACATACACACAAAACAAGATATAACAATAAGCTGTCCAAAACAGCAACATGGCACTTAGTTGACATCCAAACAACATGATACAATAATATTTCATGGCAACAAAGGGCATGGCAAGCATGTACATGTCCAGCACTACAAGCATGACCAAAGAGCTACTACAAAACACCACTAGAACATGCTCAAAACATCATGGCAAGATTGCAAAAAATTACAGATTCACAGACTTAGTGAAAATAAGCTAGACATGGAAGCAACAACGACAAGTAGGCATGTTTGCAAGCTTTTGCAACTCAACTCAGAGCATATCATGGCATGTGAATATAACCAACAATATAAAGATATGTTTATGAAGCTACTCATGGTAAGAACATGGTCATAGGATGCATAGATCACTAGCAATTCACATGGCAAAACTGAACTTGCTGATAACAGGCTGACAGAAATATTTTATAGCAATTTGAGAGCAATAAATAAATAATCTACAGCAACCTATAATGGCAAATAAGGGCATGGATGGATAGAGCATAACATGGACAACAAGACTTGAACATTGGGCACTCCAAAACAAGCATGTATTTGAGTGGGGCATCAAGCAAACATGGCATCATGTTATAACAATTTTAGACTTAGCAGTTTTTTAACAAGTCATAGAAATCAACAACAGCGAGAATGGACAACAAGACTTGAACATTGGGCACTCCAAAACAAGCATGTATTTGAGTGGGGCATCAAGCAAACATGGCATCATGTTATAACAATTTTAGACTTAGCAGTTTTTTAACAAGTCATAGAAATCAACAACAGCGAGAATGTCACTTTGCAAGCTTATTACAATCACCACAAGGCATATCATGAAAAGTGGATTGCACCACAACAAAGATGACATGACTGTGCTTCTAAAACATATTGACATGTAGCTCAAACAAAAATCACACATAAAGATACAAATCAGCATCTCATGACAAGTTTCAGCACTTAACAGCCACATGCACTTTTGCAACAGAGATTAACATGGCAATATGACACCTAACATGAATGCTACAGCAACCATCATGTAGGGCACTTCACAATGAACATTTTGACATATCTTACACTCCATTTGGACCAACATGCACAAAGTTACCACATCTCAAACATGCTAACAAATTAACAGTTATCAGCAGTTTATAACATTTAACACTTTTGCAACGATGATTAGGGCGTCAAGATAAACTCAAACAAGCATGTCACAGTACAACAATATGAAGAGCATCACGAGACGAACATTTTGACATATCATTCACTCAAAATGGATACACATGCGCAAAGTTATGTATGATGAACGTGCACACATAATCTGGTTTTTCTGAGGACTTAGAAGTTTTTCTGGGAAAAAAACAACCGAGCGGAAAAACACTATACGACGCACATGGGCACGGGATAAGACGCTGCTCACCTAGTGGGCTATGGCCCAGGTCGGTGGAGAGCCTTGGCAGGCCGGGCACGCTGGGCCGTGGCTTTCGGGGCCCACGGGTGAAGGAGGGCCAACCCAGGAGGCAGGATGGCCGGTCGTCGTCCCGCCCTCGTGCTCGCGCACGGCAGGATGGAGGGCGGCGGCGGCGGTTGGCTGGTACTCCGGCAAGGATGGCGTCAGCGGCGAGGGAAACGGGCGGATCCGGGGCCTGGATCCCCCGATCCGGCGGTTGGCGGCGGAGCCAAGCGAGGCCGACGGCGAGCTCGAACCGGCGGGATCCGAGGAGAGGCGCGTGGAAGGCGTTGTGGGCGGTGGCGAGCAGATCCGACGGCGGGGCATCATGTCGGACGGAGGGGCGAGGTGGTTGGTGCGGTGGCGGTGAGGTCCGACGGCGGCGGTGCGGAGGCGACCGGCGGCGGGTGCGGCAGAACGGCGACGGGGACGAAGGCTGGCAGCGGGCGCGGGCAACTCGGGCCCGGCGCGGCCCTGGGATGGGGCGGAGATGGGCTCCACGGGCCCGTGGTGGCTGGTGGCGCGGTGGGAGGAGGCCGGCGTCCACGTGGCGTCGTGGGGTTGGAGGAGAGCGGCGGCGGGGCGACGTGGCGTCTCGTGATTGGCCGGGGTGATGTGGCCGGCGGACATGTCCGGCACGGGACGGACATGTCCGGCGCGGGACGAACGCGTCCGGCTACGCGAGGAAGTGGGAGGCTAGGGTTCATCCGCGAATTTCGGGGGAGGGGCTGATTTATAGGTAGAGGGAGCTAGGAGTGTCCAAATGAGGTGTGGTTTTCGGCCCCGCGATCACGATCCAACGACCGAGAACATGGAGGTGGTTGGGATGGTCTAGAGGGCTGTTGTGGAGGGGTGCCAGGCCAAAAGAGAAAGGGGCTTCCAGCGATTAACACGGTTAACCGTCGTTATATTAAACGGACTCCGAATGTGACGAAATTTGACAGGCGGTCTACCTATGCTATAATAAGACCACACGCCAAGTTTCATCCCATTCCAAGAACATTTTCCGGGCACTTATAAAATAAATATTCGGAGGTGCCGCGGGCGCGGGCGAGTGTTTCTGGGCTCAGAACGGACAACGGAAAGGACGGGCGGACTTAGATGGATGCAAGTTTTGAAAACATGCTGATGCAATGCACACGATGACATGGTAGAATGCAACACGCAAGCAGATGACAAGGCAGCGACGACGAATAACTGGCTGGCACGTGGCGCATCGGTCTCGGGGTGTCACATAGTGGCAGCCGCCACACGACACGAAGATGATGCTAGATAACACGTTGTAGTCAGAAGCACAACCATCATGAGACCGTCGCGATCACGCTGCCTCAAGAGCGGGGGCGAGTGCTGCAAAAAATGAAGGAATATGAAGGAGTTAGAGGCCTTCATTGAAAATACCTTCTCAATCACCATTTTATTACGTGTTGTCCAAAGTGTCCATGACAATGTCGCAAAGACAAGCCAGAATAACCGATGATGTTGTATATGCCGCACTGCCCTATAGTGGAGGAACTCTGCGAGGTCCAGGGCCTCCCAGTCGGGCCCAAAGCCTCCCGGATGAACGTCCATAGAACCCGCGCTGCCGTACAGGAGAATAGGATATGAGTCCTAGTCTCCGTTACCGCGCATAGGGGACACATGCCATTGCCCGGGTCGTGTCTCTTAAGTACCTCAGTCCCCAAGGGGATGCAGTCCCGTAATAACTGCCACACAGGATCTTAATCTTGAGTGGTAAGGGTGCTTTCCAGTGCGCGGGAAAGGTTCGCGCGCTAGTTTTGGCGCTCCAGCGCGCGGGAAAGATTTGCGCGCTGGTTTTGGCGCTCCAGCGCGCGGGAAAGGTTCGCGCGCTGGTTTTGGCGCGGCCGACGCTCCCTCCACACTCCGTCTGCCGCCCACTCGTCTCGCCCCTCTCACTAGCCTCCCCGTCTCTGCATCACCATGTCGATGCGCCGCCTGGGCTCTTCGGATTTTCGCGGAGTCCGCGAGCGCCGCTCCGGCGCCTTCTCCTCTGAGATCTGGTTTGGCGAGAAACGCCTCACTCTCGGCACCTTCGACACCGCAGAGGAGGCGGCCCGCGCGCACGACGCGGCCGCATGGCGCCTCCGGAGGCCTCGTCGGGAGATGAATTTCTCCGACGTGTCGAGCCAGTGGGCGCAGGATCTCGCGCTTCTCCCGCGGCTTTTCGCCGACAAGGATCGTCGTGACCACCGGAGGCGGCAGCGTCGCCTCGCCATCGTCGAGCTGGACGTGGAAGCCATGATTGTGTGGTCTGAATGCTTCCCGCAGGACATCGTCGACGAGCGCCAGTTCTACAAGCAAAGGAGGGCGGAGAGGGAGTCGAGGAGGACGGAGCGAGCCGCCTATCGGAAGGACAAGCGTGCGCGGAAGCAGACCGCTCAGTTGAACCTTAAGATAGGATAAGTGTCGTCCTGAGACTTCGAGGACGAGCGGTATGCTGACGCCTACATTCAGACGTCAGAGGAGCATCGAGTCAGAGTCGGAAAACAACGAGTAGTTCATCTTTTTTTATCTGTCTATGCTAGAACTATCTATATATCTTTTTTCTATAGGAAAAAATAACCGGCGGCGTCTGTGACGAAGCAGGCGTGCGACGGTATGCTGTTGGATCGGGAGAGGCCAATGTGCCACCGACCAGCGGGCCCGGGATGAAGAGAGGGCAAGCGCGCGCGTCCGTCTTCTGTCCGCGCCGACGCAAATCCGGCTAAAAAATGGGCCGAGAATGGGTCGGCAGGTGGACGAAAGCGGACGCGCGTCCGTTTGGGTCGGTACGTTGGGCCGTTTTTTCTGTCCGCGCCAACCCAAACTGACGGTGACAGACGAAATGGGTCGCCCCATTATAGTTGGTCTAAGGGCCATTTGCTCCCAATAGGTTTAAAAAATCTGACAATTTTACCGGACTGACAAAAAACTGACCATGCGCATGTTGACGGAACGGGAACAAGCTTACAATTTTCTCCGGGAGACACAAAACCGGTGGGTTTTTCCCCGTTGCCTTCTTGATTCTGTTCTGCTTTCACTCTTGGTGGGAAGAGCCGTGCACGTATCTTCAATGATTACTGCAATTAATAACATCTATTACCTCTGCCCATAATATAAGAACATTTTTGACACTAATATAGTATAAAAAACGTTCTTATATCATGGGACGGAGGAAGTAGATTGTATCTCCACCCCATTTCTAAGGTTTATAGAGTCATCGGCATGGGTTGTTGTGCATCAATTTCAAACTATTTTATCAAAAAAACCTGTGTGATCACATCACATCGAGTGGAAATTGTAGACGAGGTGGGCTCAATCAAGTGGGGTCTTGTGAGCTGATTCGGTCTTTAACAAGACGTTAGGGGTCCGTGCGCTTCGCTTGCAATGGACGCGCCGTCGAGGCCTCACTTGAACAATTCAACCAAGAGAGACCCAGCGTTAGCGTTTACGGCTCGTTGATTGATTATTAAAAGGAAAAAGTCCAAATTAAACCTTAAACTTGTAGGCGAAAGTTAAATCAAATCCTGAACTCTCAATCCCTGAAATTAGCACACCGAACTCTATGATCCCGGTGTATTTTGAACCTTGAGAGGATCTAGCCGGTATTCACTGAGTTGGGCCGGCCCATTAGCGTAGTCGCTCGCGCTGCTCTGTTTTTTTTTTGGTAACCACTTTTCTTTTCTTACACATGTCCAATTATTCTCAATACCCAATGTAAATTGTTAGCGCACACATGAAATATCTTCTGATACACTTTTGACATTTTTTTGATACATTATTTACATTTATTTTAAATACATGTTTTCTAGGTACGTACTACCTGAAGCAGCGTCGCCGGCCTGGAACAGGGAAGCAGCGACGAGCATCTGCAGTGCCCTGCACCTCGATGGTTTGGTCATCCTGGTCGAACTTCAAGCTGCAGCTGAGATAGATACAGGAGCTAGTAGGAGGAGCAACAGAGTGGGAGTGTGGGTGTGAGGGTGAGCGAGTGAGGTGTAATATTTTTTGAATACACGGTAATATTTTTGAAATAAACATTTTACATTTTCTTAACGACAATTTTTTTATAACACTACACGATTTTCTGACATTATTACACACTTTTTTAATTGTATTCACTTTTTCAAACACATGCACGTATATTCTTTTGAAGGGCATGACACATACTATTAAATCACTCAAGGGCATGACACATTCTTTTAAATCACTCAAACATTTTTTACAATATATACACTTCTTTGTGAAAGTGTCACGAGCATTTTTTTACATCACTCAAGCATTTTTTTACATTACATTGTACACACATTTTTTTGGAAATGCTACGTACATTTTCCTAAACTTGTGATATCTTTTATAAGTATTTGGATTTTTTTAAATGCTCGCACTTTATAAAATGTTCTGATATTTTTAAAATTGTTTACGTTTTCAACATTTGTCTGCCCCAATTTTGTTTTCAAAGTTTGACGCACCTGTGTGCTTAAATATTTTGGACCTCTAATAATGGCACTGATAGTCTTCTGTTCTAGTGGCTATTGTGGTGAGTTCAATTCCGCCAGGTCCCAAGTTAGAGTCCGTCCGCAGGGTTCGTTTTGGTTTGGAAATTTTTACATGGCGCGCTGAGAAAGGGAGACCTTTTACTATTTTTTTTAGATAAGAGAGCAGATAGACTTTTTACGCCGCGTGCAAGAAAAGGAAAAAAAATACTTCATGCCTGGTGGGCCGGCCCAGTCGAATAATCCCGGAATTTCACATGCCACGTCAATAATCCCTATTTGGGAACACTCTCAAGGTTCAAAATAGACCGGGATCAAAGAATTCGGTGTGCTGATTTCCGGGATTTGAAGTTCGGGGTTCGATTTAGCTTTCGTCTATAAGTTCAAGGTTTGTTTCAGACTTTTTCCTTATTAAAACGATAAACTAAACCGATCAGACTGCTTTCTCATGGTCTTCCAATTTAAATGTTTCTTGTGTTAACTGTGATGCCAAAACCGAAACGTATTAGCTGGTATGCAGATGTGTACAAGATTATTATCACTGTAGCCCGGCTGCCGACGACTGCCATTTGATCAGCTGTGTTCTAGTCCAGTCTACAGCAACGGGCAGTACCTGTTCTTATAGGCGTATATAGTAAGCATGTAGACGTGCGTGTGCGCCCACGTACGCGTCTGTTCCGCCTTGGTTTAGTGGCGGCTTTTGTAAGAAGCAAAAGATGCATGCTACTGTACTAGTAGTACAGACTACTTGATTCGGAATGCACCAAGTTTCTCTTCAGCTAATTTCCGCGGTCAAAGTAGCATAGCACGCACCAGCTGAGGTCCTTATCAGTATCTGTCCAACAAGTGGACGACGAAAGCGACCAACGAAACCTCCCAAAAATCTAGACGAGGGACTACCAAGGATCGATCCCGGCGGCGGGAAATGACAGCGCCAACTTGCAAGAATTTAAGACCTGCTCAATCTAGCATCTAAGTCATCACCCAGCTCCGTAAGACCAAAGTGGGAGTAAGAGCATCTACCGCCGGCCTTGGCAAATCCAACCCCGCAAAGCCCCACAATTTGTCTCATATTTTCTGGAGAAATTATGTCCGGACTGTGCTGTGAATCGATACAGATCCGTGTTGGATGGCTTCCGCGGTCTGGACACATGCGGACGGTTTGCCGGCCTACCTTGGAGATGCTCTAAGTAAACTATATAGCATGTGAGATTGAGAACCAATATATGGCATGTGAGATTGAGAAGTGTAGCGCTGCACGCAGTGGCATCGATGGCTCGCACAACGTCACGATTAGTAGCAGCCGAAAGTACTACTTGGAGTATAGAGCCCCGCTGCTAGGAAGCGAACTAGGAGCACTCGGCGACGCAACACGCTGAAATCACATCCACTTTCGCTCTCGCTTGGGATGCGTGCACCTTTTGACGAAATGATTACTTTTTCATGAATACTGACCGATGCGTACATCAGAACAGTTTGTCATGTTCATTGTTATTTAATACTCCCTCCGTCCCAAAATAAGTGACGCAAAAGTGACTCAACTTTGTACTAACTTTAATACAAAGTTGAGTCACTTTTGCGTCACTTATTTTGGGACGGAGGGAGTATATGGCAGCGTGGTGGGTCCATAGTGTTAATTGCTCTGTAAAGTTTTCAAAACAAAGACTTTAGGGATGACTTTTGCACGTCGCAATGATTGTAGGGTGTAAAACAATGTCCAGGTAAACTTTGGTGTGTGAAAATGTGGGTGCTGGAAAAGTAGATGTGGCAGTAACAATAAATATGTAAGGCTCATTATGACATGTCGCCAGGCAAAATGCACCGTACAGATTGAAGGTCCGTAATTAAATAGTTTGTTTCGTCCAAAGATTCACATAAACACATTTAAGATTAACACTAATTAAGTAGTAGGTTGTACAAGTTTCTTAACACGTAGCAACCAGGTCCGGTGCTTTGGAATAAAAAAAATACAAAGTAGTTGATAATCCATGTCCGGCACACGCGCATGATGCGATGTCAAGGCCGACATGCGATGTGTTTGAACTTGACATGGTTGTCATGACCATCGAGAGACCAGGGTCGAACAAAGTCTTGACGATTTGAGTTGTGAAAGAACAATGGAGAAACAATGGTAATGCCAAGCGGTGGGGTAAAGCTGATGGAAGATGGATGAAATGACTGGGAAGAAGTGGAGTGTATCTGCATTGAATGGACTAGTGGGTGGTTGAGAGTTAGTAGGTGTGGTCAGAAGCATCTCCGAACACTTCGAGTACATGTGAGACAAGAGAGAATACGGGGCGATTAATGAAACCAATACCGAGCGGCTAATATAGTGAGTGCTGATCCCGAGACAACTGAGCGGGCATGATTCCGATGGGGTTCGTCGCCGAGTGCTCCAACGCAATTTCGCCCGCTGCTAGCGATAGGTTGCGTATTGGTATATTTGAAGTACCACGCATTGACAGAGTGACTGACACACCGCTGCAGACCATCGTACGTGTGCAGGCGAGAGGATGAAATACTTTTTGGCCCTGGATGTATTTAAGGACCGTGCTGGTTGCTCTTAGCAGGTTAGTGCGCACCGTGGCCCGTCGGTGCAGTAGAATTTTATGTAACAGCGGGTTAATTTGATCTTCAGTTAGCTGTAAATCTTGCATGGGATGGCTGTTACGTACGAGCTGCACCACCCACCGACGATTTTTGTTGTACATCCAAGCGCGCAGAGGCATAATTGCCATCGGCCGCTCGGTCAAAAAGTCCATCCACCGCCTGTCAGAACATCAACTGACACACGCAACCACCTGTTATCGAAGAAAAAAAATAATTGCCATCGGATAGTATTTTTTTAGGGAGCCATCGGACAGTAGAACCGGCTGTCCCGCGAAGCAAAAAAAAGTCCCATACTGCACGCCCTGCGCGGCCTGTCCTTTTCATCCGTCAGACCTGTACCCGGGCCGAGCCCACCAGACGAAGTGATCAGTGTATTTGTCTGTAATCGAGCGATGTATCTCTACTTTACTCGTTTCGGCAATCCTATTGCACGGATCACCATGCGCATCGCGACCGGCTGGATAACTTGTTGAAATCTGAGATGGGCCTAGAGCCCATATGACAATTTCAGATTTGATCTCTAAGGGCCCATGTAGGCGGCATGACAAAGTGGTGGGAAGTTTAGTCCCACCATGCTAGTGGAAGGAGAGTTAGAGTGGTTTATAAGGGATTCTCTCCCTCATGCTATTGGAGCTTGAGAAGAGATGAGGCCCTCGCGCACTCCTCCTCCGCTCGCCTCGCCATGCCACGCCTCGTCACGACGCGCCGCGCCGCGCCGCGGGTTGCGGGATTGAGCCGAGCCGAGCTCACTCCTATGCGCTTCTTTTTGCCGGTCAGGAACGGAGAGTCTTTGACAGGTAGGGCCACGATCTGAGACGTCGGATCGTGGGCTACCGACTTGGACGTGGGTTCGGCCCACGTTTCTCCACGCGCAGCCGCACATATATATATGGGGCGCTGCCAACCCTAGCCGCCGCAACACAGAACGCATCTGCCTCCACGCCCACCGTCGTCCCTTTGCTGCTGCTGCCGCCGGTGACTCCATCCCGTCCGCCGCGTACACGGTCGACGGGAGAGCAGGTCTCCGAAGCCTCGCCTCTCTGAATCCTGTACGGGAGAGGGGCGAATAGGTTTTTGGGAAGCGACTACGCGACTGCTCGTCGTTCATCTACTTCCTTTACGTCCACGTCGCCCTCGTCATCACCATGGCCACTGACGCCGAACGTGCCGCCGCCCAGAAGATCGAAGCCGACAAGAAGGCAGCCGAGGACGCTGCTGCCGCGGCCTCTGCATGGCCTACTGGAGGGTATAACTCGTTTATCCCGCTCCTTCTGTTTTCTATTTTAGGCATGCTAGCGTTATACGTAGATCTGTCTACAATTAGCGTAGTATGTGCTCACATGATTGAATATCAGTATGCTATTATTTGTGTCAATGCCATGCTAGTAATTAATTCGTGGATTAAATTAATCGGAAAATTGCCTATTTACTCAACAATCCAAAAACCTATTATGTGTAGGAATTTTTCGACAAGTGGCTTTGCCGCTGCACTGAAACCGGATAAGTTTACCGGTACATATTTTAAGCGTTGGCAGACTAAGACCACTTTATGGTTCACGGCTATGAACGTGTTCTGGGTCGCCGGTGTGCCCACGGGAACGATTGCTCCTGAACAGGAGAAGGCGTTCAGGGAGGCCACCGTCGTATTTCTCGGAGCACTTCTTAGCGTGATCGGAGATAAACTGGTCGACGCATATTTACATGTGCATGTCGCCAAGGACTTGTGGGAGGCGCTCGAATCTAAATTCGGGGCCACCGATGCTGGGAGTGAGATGTATATTATAGAGCAGTTCCACGATTACAAGATGGTTGAAAACCGTCTTGTGTTGGAGCAGGCTCATGAGATAATATGCATTGTTAAGGAGCTTGAGCTTCTGAAGTGCGAGTTACCGGGCAAGTTTGTCGCGGGCTGCATAATCGCTAAGCTCCCTAATTCCTGGAGGAACTTTGCCACTACTCTGAAATATCAGAGGCGTGAATTCTCAGTGGAGGATGTCATTGGCCATCTGAGTGTTGAGCAGAACTCAAGGGCAAAGGACTCGAACGGGAAAGCAGTTGAGGGGACTTCTGTCGCCAACATGGTGAACCAGAGGAACTCCAACTCCCACAAGCCCAAGGGAAAGAACGGTGTCCAACACAATGCCGACTTTAAGAAGAAGGGTAAGAAGACCTTCAAGAAGAACAAGAAGGATGAGGGCTGCTTTACTTGTGGTTCGACTGAACATTGGGCCAACAAGTGCCCAAACAAGTACAAGAAGCCAGGACAGGACTCCAAGTCTGTCAACATGATTGTGGGCAACAATGACAATGGTGCATCTGGGTACGGTAATTTATTTACTGTTTTTTCAGTGTTTCAGCCCAATGATTGGTGGGTGGACACGGGTGCAGGAGTTCATGTGTGTGCTGACATTTCATTGTTCACTTCTTACCAGGTCACAGGCCACGGGTCCGTATTGATGGGGAATGACGCGAGTGCTTCTGTTCATGGTGTTGGCACGGTCGATCTGAAGTTTACTTCGGGAAGGATCGTGCAGCTGAAGAACGTGCAGCATGTCCCCGCCATCAAGAAGAACCTCGTTAGTGGCTCCCTTCTATGTAGAGAAGGGTTTAAGTTGGTTTTCGAGTCTAATAAATTAGTTGTTACGAAATATGGACTCTTTGTTGGAAAAGGTTATGAGAGCGGAGGAATGTTCCGCCTTTCCCTCGCAGATTTTTGTAATAAAGTCGTGAACCATATTCATTCGAATGTTAATGAATCAGAAGTTTGGCATTCACGTCTTTGTCACATTAGTTTCGGTGTTATGACGCGGCTAGCTAAGTTGGATTTAATCCCGAGTTTCACTTTAGCCAAAGGTTCTAAGTGCCTTTCATGTGTGCAAGCTAAGCAACCTCACAAGCCTCACAAGGCCGCGGAGGAGAGACACTTGGCACCATTAGAACTCATACATTCTGATCTTTGTGAGATGAATGGTGTGTTGACTAAAGGTGGAAAGAAATACTTCATGACATTGATAGATGATTCCACTAGATATTGCTATGTTTATCTGTTAAATACTAAAGATGAGGCTCTACACTACTTTAAAATCTATAAGGCAGAAGTTGAGAAACAACTTGAAAAACAAATTAAACGAGTCCGGTCAGATCGTGGTGGAGAGTACTTCTCGAGTGAGTTTGACTCCTTTTGTGCGGAACACGGCATTATTCATGAGAGGATGCCTCCCTATTCACCCCAGTCAAACGGGGTTGCCGAGCGGAAAAACCGTACTCTAACTGATTTGGTTAACGCCATGTTAGATACGTCGGGTTTATCCAAGGCATGGTGCGGGGAGGCTATATTGACGGCATGTCATGTCCTGAATAAAGTTCCGACAAAGGACAATGAGATCACTCCCTATGAGAAATGGGCGAAGAGAAGGACAACACTCTCGTACTTGCGTACTTGGGGCTGTTTGGCGAAAGTCAATGTGCCGATCCCCAAAAAGCGCAAGCTTGGACCGAAGACCGTGGACTGCGTTAATTTGGGCTACGCTAAGAATAGCGTTGGCTATAGATTTCTAGTAGTGAAATCTGAGGTACCTGACCAAAAGGTTGGTACAATTATGGAGTCTAAGGATGCTACATTCTTCGAGGATATATTTCCTATGAGAGATAGGCAAAGCACTTCTAGACAGGAATCTGAGGAGACTCCTGAGCCTGCCATTCCTATGGAATACTATGAACGAACACATGATGAAAATCCTGAGGAGGATGACGAGGAAACCCTTGGTAGGGGAAAGAGACAAAGGACTGCAAAGACCTTTGGTGATGATTTCTTCGTGTACCTCATGGATGATGCTCCCACTTCTATTTCAGAAACGTATGCCTCTCCAGAATCTGACTACTGGAAGGAAGCGGTCCGTAGCGAGATGGATTCCATCATGGCTAACGGGACATGGGAGATTACTGAGCGTCCCTATGGTTGCAAACCATTGGGATGTAAGTGGGTGTTCAAAAAGAAGCTTAGGCCCGATGGTACGATTGAAAAGTACAAGGCTAGGCTTGTGGCCAAGGGCTATGACCAAAAGGAAGAGGAAGATTTTTTTGATACTTATTCACCTGTGGCCAGACTAACCACCATTCGAGTATTACTCTCGTTGGCGGCCTCGCATGGTCTTCTCGTCCACCAGATGGATGTTAAGACAGCTTTCCTGAATGGAGAGCTAAACGAGGAAATCTACATGCAACAGCCAGATGGCTTTGTGATAGATGGTCAGGAAGGAAAAGTGTGTAGGTTGATAAAATCTTTATATGGCCTGAAACAAGCACCTAAGCAATGGCATGATAAGTTTAATACAACACTGACATCTGTTGGCTTCGTTGTTAATGAAGCTGACAAATGTGTATACTATCGCCATGGTGGGGGCGAAGGAGTTATACTGTGCTTGTATGTTGATGACATACTGATATTCGGAACCAACCTCAAAGTAATTGAGGAGGTCAAGTCGTTTCTATCTCAGAACTTTGAGATGAAAGACCTTGGTGTGGCTGATGTTATCTTGAACATCAAGCTACTGAGAGATAATGCGGGTGGGATTACACTTTTGCAATCCCATTATGTTGAGAAGGTGTTGAGTCGTTTTGGATACTCGGACTGCACACCATCTCAAACACCATATGATCCTAGCGTGTTGATTCGAAAATCCAAAGGCACGGCTATAGATCAATTGAGATACTCTCAAATCATTGGTTCACTGATGTACCTAGCTAGCGCTACGAGGCCTGACATCGCTTTTGCTGTGAGCAAACTGAGTCGGTTTGTATCAAAACCGGGTGATGTACATTGGCATGCTGTTGAAAGAGTTATGCGTTATCTGAAGGGTACTATGAACTATGGACTTCACTATACCGGATACCCGTCGGTACTTGAAGGGTATAGTGATGCGAATTGGATCTCTGATGCTGATGAGATGAAGGCCACAACTGGGTATATGTTTACTCTTGGAGGTGGCGCTGTTTCCTGGAAGTCTTGCAAGCAAACGATCTTAACGAGATCGACAATGGAAGCAGAATTAACAGCATTAGACACATCTGGTGTCGAAGCGGGATGGCTTCGAGATCTCTTGATGGACTTGCCATTGGTTGATAAACCGGTTCCGGCTATCCTTATGAACTGTGACAATCAGACCGTCATCATCAAGGTGAAGAGTTCAAAGGACAACATGAAGTCCAACAAACACATAAGAATGAGATTAAAAGCTGTCAGAAAATTGAGAAACTCCGGAGTGATAGCGTTGGAATATGTACATACGGCTAAGAATCTGGCAGATCCCTTTACAAAAGGGCTATCACGTGTTGTGATAGATAATGCATCGAGGGAGATGGGCATGAGACCCACATGAGTTGCCATGGTGGTAACCCAACCTATGTGATCGGAGATCCCGTGAAGTAGGACCTGGGAAAACAAGCCAGTGGTGAACTGAGGAGAGTAATTATACTAACCCACTCCGCTGGAGATGCAATACTCTCAATACTGTATGGGAGGATGACTACTGTCTTAATGTGTTCCAAGGCTTATATGTATAAGCAAGATGCTATCCTACAGAGCGATCTTTGGAGGAACACACCTATATGAGCCCGACTGCTGGTCACAGGCTATGAGATTGGGGTGATCTCTAGTAAGCTCATGAACAGGCCAGGAGTGTGACTTATATGCTCCACCCGAGGGGTCAGCCTTCGGCAGCCTAGTATCAGTAAGACATGTGGTGAAACTTCTTTACGCCAAACTGACAATTCAAGGCTTAGTCCATTGTTCAGTTGTGAAGGAGTGTAGCTACTTGCTCTAGGTGAAGCTCAACCTTAACAGGTCTTCGCTGAAACACTGGTATATCGAAACAGTAATTGGAACAGAGGACACAATGGGCCCTCGAGATCTGGTGGGGGATTGTTGAAATCTGAGATGGGCCTAGAGCCCATATGACAATTTCAGATTTGATCTCTAAGGGCCCATGTAGGCGGCATGACAAAGTGGTGGGAAGTTTAGTCCCACCATGCTAGTGGAAGGAGAGTTGGAGTGGTTTATAAGGGATTCTCTCCCTCATGCTATTGGAGCTTGAGAAGAGATGAGGCCCTCGCGCACTCCTCCTCCTCCGCTCGCCTCGCCATGCCACGCCTCGTCACGACGCGCCGCGCCGCGGGTTGCGGGATTGAGCCGAGCCGAGCTCACTCCTATGCGCTTCTTTTTGCCGGTCAGGAACGGAGAGTCTTTGACAGGTAGGGCCACGATCTGAGACGTCGGATCGTGGGCTACCGACTTGGACGTGGGTTCGGCCCACGTTTCTCCACGCGCAGCCGCACATATATATATGGGGCGCTGCCAACCCTAGCCGCCGCAACACAGAACGCATCTGCCTCCACGCCCACCGTCGTCCCTTTGCTGCTGCTGCCGCCGGTGACTCCATCCCGTCCGCCGCGTACACGGTCGACGGGAGAGCAGGTCTCCGAAGCCTCGCCTCTCTGGATCCTGTACGGGAGAGGGACGAATAGGTTTTTGGGAAGCGACTACGCGACTGCTCGCCGTTCATCTACTTCCTCTACGTCCACGTCGCCCTCGTCATCACCATGGCCACTGACGCCGAACGTGCCGCCGCCCAGAAGATCGAAGCCGACAAGAAGGCAGCCGAGGACGCTGCTGCCGCCACCGCTGCCGCGGCCTCTGCATGGCCTACTGGAGGGTATAACTCGTTTATCCCGCTCCTTCTGTTTTCTATTTTAGGCATGCTAGCGTTATACGTAGATCTGTCTACAATTAGCGTAGTATGTGCTCACATGATTGAATATCAGTATGCTATTATTTGTGTCAATGCCATGCTAGTAATTAATTCGTGGATTAAATTAATCGGAAAATTACCTATTTACTCAACATAACTGCGATCAGCTGCCGCTACGTGCAGGATGTCCGCTCTCGGGTCTGCTATCCCTGCTCTGGTCTCCTATCCTTGATTCTATTCATGGGGTGGTGCTCGACGACAAGTGGTCTCCAGTTGTGGCATGCAACAATGGGTCTTGTCATAACGGGATCACGTGTGTGGCTTGCAATGTTAATTGTGCCATTCATCTCCAGATCTATGGGATGTGACAACATGAGGCTATGGAAGTTCTTGGTTTTATTTATTTTTTCTTAATCGGCTTCATTTAGTAGCTTAACATTCTTTCTAGGGTAGTTAATAGCCCGCTAACTCTGAATTTTGTACTGCTAATACAATGGAAATTATAAATACACGTAATAGAGTTCTATCATTTCTCATTGGAAAAGTAGAATGCTAAATTAGCTAGATTAAAATATATTTAGTTGACAGTGCGAACGTCTGAAACTAAAAGTTTGAAGTTGAAATTTGGGTCTTCACATTGAGTATTATAATACGTTGAAAACTTCATCATTGGGAACAACGAACACTTGGATTAGTATATGAGTTGCGAATTGAAAATTTGGAGTTGATAGTTAACGACCACTGAAGAGAGGAGCTAGAAGGAACTAGTCACTGGTTAACCCATGAAATTCCAAAGAATGTGACATGCTACATGATTTTAATCTCAAAATGAAAACTACAGGATCTCCCAGATAGTTTTGGGTGTCTTGGTTGCAGTTCTGACTTTGAATGGATTCACCGGGAAATCTTTCAATGCTCATGTCTTCAACCTAAGGTTGAGAGACCCTTCTCTCCTTGCCATGTGTAGGCAAGGTTGTGACAAGAGAAGGAAATCTTTGACGAGGTCGCCGAAAGATTCAAGACTCGATTGTGTTTGGGTTTTTCTGGGACGAGACTTGCCTGCTCCCTTCGTGTGTGCCCATCCGTGCTCCGGCATACGTGGGTTGATTTGATTGGAACAAAATTAGGCCCGGCCCCACCCCCTTAAAATCAGGGGGGGTGATGATTAGATTAGAAAGGAAAAAGGGAAAATAACAGCCGTAGGATGAAGTGGGAGCACGGATGGGAGTATGGGGAGGGAGCAGGCAAGTTTTGTCCGTTTTTCTGGGGTACAAAAATGTAGAATGGGAGGACACGATAGTAATTTCTAATTTTGTGATACTTTTCTCAATATTGTGAAACTTTTGTGTTTAATTAATGCCAGCTTTGAGGACCGCCTTCCCATGTTAAAAAAAGAAGGGAAAAAGACCTACGCGCCGTTCAACCCAACCTTGTCGAACGGCCCATGGCGTCTGCCTCGACTGATTGCACATTAGTCTTCAAAAGAATTCCTAGATACGGACTTTTTACTATTTCTAACGGTTTCCCTTTCTAGGTGGACTAACAAACGAATGACAAGTTGTATTGTAGATGTAGTTGACCATTTCTCAGTGGAGCTGTTTGAACGAACTACAACCTTTTCATTGCTTTGCCTGGGATAGAAAAATGGTTCCAAATAGAAAGCGTAGGAAGAGCCGTATATCTCCTATTACAGTTTGTATCTCCGGCGTGGGGCGAGCATCCAAGTTCAAACTACTTTTCCCCTTCGGCATTGTGAGTTGATTTGGTCTCTGTCAAGACGTTGCGAATCCGTGCGCTTCGCTTGCAATCGACGCGCCGTTGATGGTTCACTGAACAATTCAAGCAAGAGAGGCCCAGCTTTGCACCTCCTTGATTGATTGAAATGATAAACTAAATAGATCGACTAGCTTGGCACAGACTGCTTTCTCATAGTCGTAGACGCCTTCAGTGTCACTTGCGTCAACTGTCATGCAATACGTAAGTGCTGGTATAATATGCAGATGTGCACCATAGCCGGGCTGCCGACGAACTGGCACTTTATAAGCATGTAACCTAAACCACTTCAGCTGCATGTGGCGAAACGTCTTCAAACAGAATCCGTGAATGTGGAGGCGTCTTGACAGAGACCACAGCTACATGTGGAGGAGACGATGTGGAGGAGACGATGGATCAAGTTAGCAGCGCCAAGTGGGAAATGCCGTGACAAATTCAGCTCGATAGGACTTCGGTGTAGACAACAGCTCGGTTCCCTTAAAATAACGTGGACAGATCTACGTTTGAAAGATAGGACCACAGAATCGATGCTTCATGCGGCTAGCTCAACGGTCAAACTGTCAACGGGGCTTCGTGTATGGCCCCAGCGAGTCAAACTAAAGTTTAAAAGCTGCCCTTATATATACAGTTAATTATACTGGTGGATATGTAGTATACGATACATATTAAGATGATCCAAACATTTGCGACCACTGACCAGTCTCATAGTATTTCATAGAGAAAAGTATACTTTTCGTCCCTCGACTCTTGGTGAAGTCTAGATTTGGTCCCTCAACACCGAAACTGGACAACTTGCACCCCCAATTACCGAAACCGGACAAGGTTCGTCCCTGGTCTCGATTTTGACCGGTTTTGGTGCTGATTGTATACTTTTTCCAAATCCGTGATTGTATACTTTTTCCAAATCCATGATTTTTTTTAAATTGCGTACTTTTTTCAAATCAGCATATTTTTTTCCAAGCTCGTTTAATTTTATCAAATCCATGAAGTATTTTTGAAATCCGCGTACTTGTTTCAAATCCACATACTTTTTAAAGTTCATGTATTTTTTTCAAATACGTGTTCCTTTTCCAATCCATGAACTTTGTTTGAAATTCACGTACTTGTTTCAAGTTGACATAATTTTTCAAGTCCACATTTTTTTTCTTCTAATTTGCGTAAAAGAAATTCAAATCCGTGTACCTTTTGAAGTTCGCGTAAATTTTTCAAAATTTTAAAAAGTTCACGTATTTGAAAAAAGTGCCCGAATTTGAAAACATTAAGCGGACTTGGAAACAGTACGCGAGTTTGAGTGGAGGCGGTCAAAACCGGGGTGAGAAAACACCAAAACCGGTCAAAACTATGACCAGGATGAATCTTGTCCGGTTTCAACAGTTAAGGGTGCAATTTGTCCGGTTTGGGAGTTGAGGGACCAAATCTAGACTTCGCCAAGAATTGAGGGACGAAAAGTATACTTTTCTCTATTTCATACGCCGGAGTCGTCCATCGATCATATCCAGCGCAATGTTGACACGCGCGAGCTAGTTCCGAGAGCTTTCTGCAACGGTGTTCCTCTGCAGATCGTGTCACTTCGAATGGTCTAGCGTGACTTAACTGTGCTTTAGTAAGCTATAATTATATGGTTAATTACTATGATTTTGCTCTCCCCCCGTCCCCCGCGCCCCTCTCGGAGGCGACACGGGGAACCCTAGCCACCCCCGCCACCGGCCCTCCTCCACCCTCCCGTCCCAATAGCCGCCGCCGAGAGCCACAGCTGGGCAAAGCGGAGGCAGTGCCGGCGGCGGCGGGGCCTCTCCCCTGGCGCGGCTTCCCTTCTTCCTCTCGGCAGCTCAGTCGCTCCCGGTCGGCTTGGTGGCGCGGCGCTTCGAATTCCGGCGGCGGCTCGCTTTGCGGCGGGGTGGAGGGCCTGTCCCCGTCTGGTGGTGCCGCCTAGACAGCTGTTGTGGCCGAGGGCTCATGACCCCATATTGGATCTGGGTGGTGCTCGGGCCTGGCTGTGGCTGCCTGTCAGGCATGGTGGCAGTGAGTCTCGCGGCCTCTGGGCATCATGGAGGTGCCGGCGGTGGCATGTGCTCAGCCTGGTGGTGGCGACGGCCGTGCACGGGAGTTGGATTCCTTCGAACAGATCTGGGTGAAAACTTGCTTTCAGCTACTGCCAAGGCCGGCGGTGGCGGCGT
This sequence comes from Secale cereale, assembly GCA_902687465.1. Classification (NCBI taxonomy): domain Eukaryota; kingdom Viridiplantae; phylum Streptophyta; class Magnoliopsida; order Poales; family Poaceae; genus Secale; species Secale cereale. The sequence goes on from LR738714.1 coordinate 430,681,433, forward strand.
TATCTGCGTCGTTCCCTTCTTGAAGGCATCATCGTGGAGAAGTTCAAGGCCACTCTATGCTACCTCCGGGGGAAACCCTAGATCGGATGATCAGATGATGGCAGCTCTCTGGTGTCGTTCCCCCCTTGGCGGCGTCATTTTTTGGAGGTACACACGTGATCGAGGGACCAGAGGACGAATTTTTGGTGGAGCAGTGTGTCATCTCACTCATTGATGGCGGCGGATCTCGAGGGCATGGCGTTGTGGTGACTCGGCTTCCAATGCGCGGAGATGGACTCGCGTAGGAGGAGGAGGTTGTCTGGCGTCATGGTGGCGTTGATGGCAGAGAGGCCTGGCAAGGTCGGTGCATCAGTTCTGCTCTGAGGATGGATCAATGGAAGACATAGATGATGGCCCTCGCAGCGTGTGGTGCTCACTGGGAGTGTGCTGGACCGGTATGTGACCCAATCCAGGTAGTGGCTTGGATGGGGCATCCGGCTTTAGATGTTAGCCTTTGGTGCAATATCTGTTTTTTATTAGGTCCGAATATTCGGCACACATTCATCAAGGGGATAGAAGTAGCAACAGTGTTGCCAAGATGATGGCTTCAGGCTTATTGATGTATCACTTTATATGGTCTTTCGGAATAATTACTAAAATGGTTGCCAAATACAGAGGCCAGGGTACATCCTCCTTTTATAAAAAACTATGATTTTGCTCTGTATCAAGTAGTAAGACTCTTATATTACTAATTGAATGCCCGTGCATTGCCACGTCCATGGATATATGTTTGCTGGTTGCATATTGTGACGCCCCCAATTTGACCGTACATTAATCATGCACACAAATATGTACGACCAAGATTAGGGACTCACTGGAAGATATCACAACACAACTCTAGACACAAATAAAATAATACAAACTTTATATTACAAGCCAGGGGCCTTGAGGGCTCGAATACATAATCTCGAATACACAAGAGTCAGCGGAAGCAACAATATCTGAGTACAGACATAAGTTAAACAAGTTTTGCCTTAATAAGGCTAGCACAAACATCAACGATCGAAGAGGCAAGGCCTCCTGCCTGGGACTGAAGGAAATATACCCTAGAGGCAATAATAAGTTATTATTTATTTCCTTATATCATGATAAATGTTTATTATTCATGCTAGAATTGTATTAACTGGAAACTTAGTACATGTGTGAATACATAGACAAACAGAGTGTCACTAGTATGCCTCTACTTGACTAGCTCGTTAATCAAAGATGGTTAAGTTTCCTAGCCATAGACATGAGTTGTCATTTGATGAACGGGATCACATCATTAGAGAATGATGTGATTGACTTGACCCATTCTGTTAGCTTAGCACTTGATCGTTTAGTATGTTTCTATTGCTTTCTTCATGACTTATACATGTTCCTATGACTATGAGATTATGCAACTCCCGAATACCAGAGGAACATTTTGTGTGCTATCAAATGTCACAACGTAACTGGGTGATTATAAAGATGCTCTACAGGTGTCTCCGGTGGTGTTTGTTGAGTTGGCATAGATCGAGATTAGGATTTGTCACTCCGATTGTCGGAGAGGTATCTCTAGGCCCTCTCGGTGATGCACATCACTATAAGCCTTGCAAGCAATGTGACTAATGAGTTAGTTGCGGGATGATGCATTACGGATCGAGTAAAGAGACTTGCCGGTAATGAGATTGAACTAGGTATGATGATACCCACGATCGAATCTCGGGCAAGTAACTTACCGATGATAAAGGGAACAACGCATGTTGTTATGCGGTTTGACCGATACAGATCTTCGTAGAATATGTAGGAGCCAATATGAGCATCCAGGTTCCACTATTGGTTATTGACCGGATATGTGTCTCGGTCATGTCTACATGGTTCTCGAACCCGTATGGTCCGCACGCTTAACGTTCGATGACGATTTGTATTATGAGTTATGTGATTTGATGAACGACGTTTGTTCGGAGTCCCGGATGAGATCACGGACATGACGAACAATCTCGAAATGGTCGAGACGTAAAGATCGATATATTGGGAGGCTATATTCGGACAACGAAAAGGCTCCGTGTGATTCGGGTATTTTTCGGAGTACCGGAGAGTTACGGGAATTCCTATTGGGCCTTAATGGGCCATACGGAAAAGGAGAGAAAGGCCTCAAGGGTGGCTGCTCCCCTTCCCCATGGACTGGTCCGAATTGGACTAGGGAAAGGTGTAATGCCCAGGATGGGACTATACCTCCTACGTGTCGAGGCACGACTTAAAGGTATAAGCCCATCCTAGAATGATCTCAAGTTTGGTATCTTTGCACGACTCATGTAAAAGAGGGATTAAATTGCAAAAGGAGATAGTTGGCTTACACTCGCCACTTCACACAATACATTATATAAGCAAAACATCATCCAAAACATCACAACCCGACTACGGGCGAAGATCCAAAAGAAAGATACCAAAAACAACATAAAGCCACAGGTCTAGATCGAATCCTAGTAGAAACCACTACTGATCGTCGAAACGTCACACGCATACGGCCAAACTCTTCATCGAGCTCCCAGTGAAGAACTTGAACCAGCTCCTGCATCAAACTCGGCTGAACCTGCATCTGGTGTTGTAGTAACTGTGAGCCACGAGGACTCAGCAATCCCATAACCATGGGTATCAATACTAGCAAAGCTTTATGGGTAGGAAGAGGTAAAGTGGTGAGGTTGCAGCAGCGGCTAAGCATAATATGGTGGCTAACTTACGAGTACAAGAATAAGATGAGAATCTACGCAAACGGTCGCAAAAGTAGTGATCACTAAAGATCCTGAACTACATACGAGTCAAACATAACCCCACCGTGTTCTTTTCTCAAAGTGAAAAGAGACAATCACGGTTACTCACACAGTTGTGTGTTTTACTTCGGATCCTCTGTCAAGTTTTCTACAACCGGACATTAACAAATTCCAATCTGCCACATAACCGCGGGCACGGCTTTCGAAAGATCATAACCCTGCAGGGGTGTTCCAACTTAGCCCATCACAATCTCTCACGATTAGCTGAAGCGATAAATATAATATCATCACTCCTTATCTTAGGGAAATCCGATCAGGCTCGGCATCCCAGTGCACAAGACATTTCGACAATGGTAAAACAAGTCCAGCAAGACCTCCCGGCGTGCTGACACCCTGATAGTAGCCGCGCGTATCTCGTCTCAGGCCACGACCGGATGAGCACAGCGTACAGCAGCCAAACCCCAAGTTTCCAAGGGGGGGCACCGCACACGACTCTATTTGGGACCAACACCATCAGCACTGGCCCCCCTGCTATGTAGAATTAAGAACCCGGGGACGCGACCCCCTATGCAAATTTAATTATTTAATTAAGTTGTTATTATGAGGCAAATTAAAACCAATGTTGGGCCTTGCTGGAGGAGTTTTATTCAAAGTCGAACTGTCAAGGGGTCCCCATCCACCCATCGTGTAAGGAACGCAAAATCAAGGAACATAATGCCGGTCTATCGGCGCCTAAGGTGGCATGAGTGGAACAAAATACCGAGCAAAAGGCCAAGCCTTCCACCCATGCCCAGTATATAGGTGTGTTAATAATAATAATAGATATTGTGATATTCCAACAACAAGTTTCCACCTGGAACGAACTTCATCTTCACCTGCAACTAACAACGCTATAAGAGGGGCTGAGCAAGCGGGTAACATAGCCAAACAATGGTTTTGCTAGGAAAGTTTCAAGGTTAGAGGTTTCATGGCAACAAGGAGAGGCTGACATAAAGATGGGTAGCGCGACATGTAACGATAGCATCGAGACAACTAAGCATGGCAATGGTAGTAAAGGTATCCAACGGTATGATCATCTTGCTTGGGATTCCGCAAGGAAAAAGAACGGATCCATGAAGTAGACGGAGCAACAGTCGAGCGAATCCTCACAACTCCGGAACGAAACCGAAGCTAACAAGAGAAGCAACCGGAAAGAAGCAAACAACACGATAAACACACAATCATAAACATGGCATACGATGCACATCCAAGTATGATGCATGTCCGGTTTAATTATACATGGCATGGCAAGTGCACAAACAAAACTACAAGTTAAGTGGAGCTCAATATGCAACGAGTTGCATATTGACGAAACACCACATTTATTTATTTAATTGACTCTCGATTATTAACAAGACAAGATTAAATGTTTTTAACATGGCAAGAGGTGAAGCAAAAACAAACTACCTATTTAGGCATTTTAAATGAGGCCGGAAAATAACAACAACAATTCCGGAAAAACCCCATGAGCATGTTTAGCAAAATTTAAGCAAACAACAATTCACTCATTTTAATGTTGTTAACATGATGCGGATGACATGATCAAGTTTATGCAATTTTTATTAAAGTTGACAAGAAGATGATATGAAGCAATTGTCCCCGTGGTGGAAGGAAAAAGGTGCCACGACAACAATTCCGAAAATGATGCCACGGCAACATATCGGTTCCGGTAACTCGTTGAGAGTCCGGTGCAAAAGGAAAGATGGCGTGAGTGAGTCAAACGAGATGAAGGGTGGGGTGATCCCGTCACCGGGTTCCCACGAGTCGGCGACGAGGCAACCGAGGAACATGACAAAAGGACGAAACGGGCACGGTGCTCACTAGGGAAGAAACATCTCATACAACACATGCACAAGCGTTCACGGGTCATCGTCTCGGGGTTATACCTTCGGAACATTCGTTTTGGGGCGGTTCGAGATCGTCGAGGGACGTAGTGGAAGTAGAGGAAGTAGTCGTTCACGGTCATCGGTAGGGGTACTCGTTCCGTAGTGGGAAGTAGTTGATCCGTTCGGAGAGGTACTTGGCGAATCCCTCGTTTTCGGGGCGACGGTAGTCGTTCACGTTGGCGACGGTAGTGGAAGTAGTTGTACTCGCGGTCTTCGGTGACGGTAGTCGTTCACGTATGTAGATGAACTTGACGGTCCAGGGTACTTGACGGTCTTGAAGAACCGAAAAGGTACAAGGCGATGATACACGCCCGCGAGCGGTAAACGTTCACATACAGGAAGTTGAACTTGATGCATCTTCGGATGTAGCCACACGGGTACTGTGGTCAAGGTCTTGCACGCCTTGGAGATCCTGGAGGCGCTCGGCTTGGACAAGCCCTCGGGCTGCAACGAGGCAGGGGCTGCTCGCCGGACTTGCAACAGCAAGGAGGCGAGGATGACGAGGTGGCTGGCCGCGGCGCGAGACGAGCTGGACGAGGCCGCGGTGGAGCTGACGGCCGACGGGGCGGCCATGGCGAGCTGGGGATGGAGGCTCCTGGCCGTTGGAGGGAGAGAGCGCCGGATCCTGGCTGGGCTGGACGAGGAGGGGCGCTGCGGGAACGGCCGGCGAAGAGGAGGTAGCAGGCCTCGGGCGCTGGCGGCCTTGAATCGCTGGCGCGGAGGCAGCCAGGCGGGGCTCCAAGGCGAGGCGAGGACGGGACCGGAGGGAGGCGGGGCCTGGCCGCGGCGTCGCTGGCGCGGAGGAAGCTGAGGTGCGATGTGGGAGCTCGGCTCCTGGCGCGGAGGCGAGGCGAACGATGCGCCTGGCGATGCGGCTTGGCCTTGGTCGGCTGGAGGGTGCGGGCTGCTCGAGGGAAGAGCGAAGGAAGGAGGGAGCGGGATCGAGGGGATGGCTCGAGCGCGAGGGAACGGGTGAGATGCGGGGTCGAGCGCTCGAGGGAGATGGGAGATCGGGAAGAGGGGCGAGGCGAAGGAAGAGAAGCTGGCGGCGGGGTGCGGGAAGAGAGGAAGGAGCGAGCGAGGGGCTAGGGTTAGCGGGAGATCGGGCCAGGAGGGATGGGCCTAAAGGCCTAGGCCGCGGCTGGGAATTGGCAGATGGGCCAGCTGCGGCTGGAGGAAGGAATCGGGGCGGCTGCGGCTGCTCTTGCTGCTAAGATCTTTTAAATAAATAAAAAACGAAGCAGAAACAATTAAAAGAAGAGGAAAGAAAAGAAAGGTTAGGGGAAGATTTAGCACAAGGGACTAATTTTCTCGGGCTCAAAAAAATGAGCACGGTCCGAGAAAAAATATAAGTGACAAGATTGAAAGATATGAATTCAAATTCATTTGAATATGGTCCAAATGGATTTGAATATGAATGGGGGTATTTGGAGAGTCCAAAAATGTTGAGGTTTTTGGAGGAACCTCGACAAACGAGAAAAGAATTATAGGGAAGGTTTTTGACGATGAAACTTGAATTAAGAGGCATGGGGAATATTTGCAAGTGTGTTATGGTGAATTCCAACAAATGGAATATTTATTAATATAACTCCCTAAATATTGAGAGGATATGTTTTAAAGAGAAGTCATCCTTCCCTCGATTTAAATGGACCGAAGGTCCACACAATTTATTTTGGTTGAGATGCAAAAATAAATATGACATGATGGCATGATGACATGATGCAATGCAAAATAAATAACACAAGCACAAATAAAACACACGGGAGAACCCGGAACATCTGGAATCTCTGGAATCTTCTGGGACGTCGGTCTTCGGGCGTCACAACTCTCCCACACTAACAGAGGATCTCGACCCGAGATCCTGGAGAAAGCACCGGGTAAAAACGGAAGAGGAAGAGGTAAAACAAAGTTGCTTCTTTGACAGACGAGTGAAACCAAAGAACCTTGAGAGGTTGAACAAGTTGAAGAAGAATACCACGGAGATGAACGAATATGAAAACTCCGTTAGAAAAGAGGAACAAGGAACATTATGAGAACCTTGAAGGTTGAAAGACATGAAACAAGAGCTCACGGATGACGAAAGAATTTCAAAACCACTCCGGTTAACCAAGATTGAGAAAGAATAAGAACGAAATAATTTGGACAGCACTCCGTCTGAAAATGGAAGGAATTGAACATGAACTTGAGGAGATGGAATGATAATTGATGGGATCAACAACACATAGCTTCTGAAACAATTGAAAGAATGGCCCAAGGGGTAAGAAAGATTCGGACAGCACTCCGGTTAAAAAGAGAGGCAAAACTTGATAAGATGAGAGAACTTGAATGAAGAATACAACACTCCGGTTAAATGATAAGCAAGGGAAAGAACATGATCTCGATAAAATGATATGATGGTTTGGAGAGAGCAACATCACAAAGCCTCCGGAACGAAAGAATAGATGCAAGATCGTTGGGAAGAAAGAACGGAGAAGAAAATGACAACTTCTCTCAAAATTGAATTTGAAAGAGCATCCTTACGAAGAAGGGTTGAACGGAGTTGTTGGAAAAATCAACAACGAAAACGAATAAGCTTGATGTGGGCTTATGGAAAACATCTCAAAATTAAGAGGTGACAACCAGCCACTAACTTAAACAATTGATTGGATAGAGATCAACAAGGAGACGGAAAACTTATTTCACCGGAATGATAAATGAAGAACTTGGGTCATTTATAAGCACCATAATTAGCAACAATCTTTAGGGAAAGCTTTTAGGTGAAATACAACCCAAGATAAATCCAACGAATAAATTGAAGGGTTGGAAAGATCTCCTGAACAAAGAAAATGATGGGTTTAAGTATCTCATTCTTGAAAACTCGTGAATCATGAAACATGAAGGAATTGTCAAGAATGACATAACACCATCTCAAACAATAAAGGTGGAAAGAATTGCACTTGCAAATGCAAGAAGAAGAATGTTTGAGCTCCAACAAGAATCTTGATGAAACTTCGAGGATGAATTAAATCTTGATGAACCACCATGAAAACTCCGGTAATGAAAGCATGAGAAGTGAAAGATGACAAGAATAAGATTCAAGGCCTGCGATGAATTAGATGGAGCTTTGAAATGATATAATTAAAATAACTTGGAGCTCCGGAAAACAAGATGAACAACTTAGAACCGAGAATATGATATGATGAACAAGCTCCGGAAAAGAGATTAAATCACTTTGAAGGAATAAGAATAAGAATTATGTCATGCATATCCTTCATCAATTTAAATTGATGACAACCAAAGGATTTGGCATACTACTTACTCTCGTTGCAAGGAATTAAGAGAGATCTCGCACAAGCTTGGGTAAATCTTCAACGAACCACCGATAGGATTATGAAAAGAACAAATGAATTGATACGATAACCACGAAAGAGTAAACTTGAAAGAACCATCGTAAAAATATGGAGACGAACGTAGAGACATCAATGAAGAATATTTGGAGGACGAAGTTGAAAACTGAGAATGAAGAATCTTCTGAAATGATGGCCTTCGGAGGATCACAAAGAAAGAATTTATGAAATGCTTCGGATGGGTATAAATGAATTCCCCACAATCGGAACAATAATGAGGATGGCATGAAGCTAGAACCATGAATCTTGAGAGAACGGGCCAAGATTTAAGAGAAACACCTCTCCGGTCTCCAAATGTTGAGAATGAAGACGAGAAATGCCATAAGAATTGTTGAGCACTCCAGAATGAAGAATTAAAAAGGTTGAACCAATGATGAAAAAGAATTTGAAAGCGATCTTGGAGAAGGCATGTGACTGATGGGAATCATTCTTACATCACACTTTAAAGAGAATTTGAGTATAACTCCAGAAAAAATAGAAGAGTCAGGTAAGATCCTGGGAAAAGACATGTGGGTTAGGGCCCACTCAAAGAAAATGACCGTTGAAAAAGATTGCTTAAGAGATATAGCACCGGATGAATTAAATGGCTTGAATAAGATAACAATCCTCAAAAATTGCTTGAACGGATTAAGAATGGAATTGTGAATCTTGAGCACTCCGGATATGAATAGCAAGAGGAGAATGATTAATTGGTGCACCGGAATAAGAAAACATTGTGAAATGAGGAAAAGGATAAGATCAACACCGAAATCTTGAATTACATCCACCGGCAGAATTTGAGAACAAAAGAATGATGAACTTGAAGCTCTTGAGCATCTTCACGATAATTCACCGGATAAGAACATTGAAGGGAAAGAAAATGGAGAAATATCACATGAATAAAATGGATACTTCATCTAAGAATTGCTGGCTCCCTAAAGAGAAGGGTGGGAGGGTGGGGAAAACAAAGACAACTTGGGATGAAAGAATACAGACAAATCGTCAGATTTCTCAACGCCGTCCGTATGGAATAACTTGAAGAGAAGGCACACCGGTTGAAAAGAATTAACGTGAAAATCTCGATGATCAAGAAGGATTAGCACTCCCATAGAAATATGAGAACACCGATTAGGAAAGGTATGGAATCAACATTTGACATCAAAGCAACTCGAATACCAGAATCAAAACAAAACAAAGGATAGATATGTTTATGAAGAAGATTATGTTGCAACACATCTATCCGAACGGAGAATTGAACGAATGAATTACGCAGGTACATCAACTTGTCGAGAAGCCACTTGGAGAACAAAATGTAAATAAAACAAGAAGGAGCAAGGAACTGATAGAACAAATACAAGATAGAAGCTTCATTCCACATCTTCGTGCTGAAAGCTCATGGAACGTGTTACAAAAGGGTTTTGCAATCCCCGGATCAGCATAGCCAAGGATCCTTTAAGATGCAACTCCCGATCGGAACAAGCCCATAAAACCACTTCACTCAATGTAGAACCCCGAACTTCATATCATGCACTCGTTGGAAGAATGCCTAGAACTACTAGATGAACCCACCTATTAATTTCTGAAAGTTTCTAGTTATGCAATCAGGTGTTGGGGATACAGGGGAAGCATCGCGCACTCAACTCTAAACCTACATCCAGTTGTATCCATCCTTCAACACATAACCAGTCTTTCTCGGAAACCGTTTACCTCGGACCTTCGAAACGCATCCACTATACAAGCTATGGCAATACTCCCGAACTACCTCCCCAGTACGGGGTGATGTCGAGGTTATCTTGCCACTAACCGCATAGGAGAGTTTTCGATGTCGGCCGTCTTAAGTATTCTAGTACTGCCGCGATGGATTTGTGATGACAACACATCGGAGCTCAACTCCCCGGGACACTGCCACAACCCCTAATGACAGGAGGCATCGAGAACAATGTTCTCGTCACAAAGACATCGGAACAATCCAAACAATACTCGCGAGAACCTAAAAAAAAATTTGGTGCAATTTTTGAAAGTAGAAGAGACAAGAGTAATCGTCAGGAGTCCTCACTAGAGTGAAAAGAGATGAGGAGCAAAAGAAATCCTACTCTCCGATATAAATATAGGACTCAAAACATTTTCAAGTGTGTGCCTAGACTCAACCGTCAACGATTCGATCAATCAGTGGGGGCTTCTAGGTCGGAGAAGGCTCTGAATCCCAACTTGTAATGCCCAGGATGGGACTATACCTCCTACGTGTCGAGGCACGACTTAAAGGTATAAGCCCATCCTAGAATGATCTCAAGTTTGGTATCTTTGCACGACTCATGTAAAAGAGGGATTAAATTGCAAAAGGAGATAGTTGGCTTACACTCGCCACTTCACACAATACATTATATAAGCAAAACATCATCCAAAACATCACAACCCGACTACGGGCGAAGATCCAAAAGAAAGATACCAAAAACAACATAAAGCCATGGGACTAGATCGAATCCTAGTAGAAACCACTACTGCTCGTCGAAACGTCACACGCATACGGCCAAACTCTTCATCGAGCTCCCAGTGAAGAACTTGAACCAGCTCCTGCATCAAACTCGGCTGAACCTGCATCTGGTGTTGTAGTAACTGTGAGCCACGAGGACTCATCAATCCCATAACCATGGGTATCAAGACTAGCAAATCTTTATGGGTAGGAAGAGGTAAAGTGGTGAGGTTGCAGCAGCGGCTAAGCATAATATGGTGGCTAACTTACGAGTACAAGAATAAGATGAGAATCTACGCAAACGGTCACAAAAGTAGTGATCGCTAAAGATCCTGAACTACATACGAGTCAAACATAACCCCACCGTGTTCTATTCTCAAAGTGAAAAGAGACAATCACGGTTACTCACACAGTTGTGTGTTTTACTTCGGATCCTCTGTCAAGTTTTCTACAACCGGACATTAACAAATTCCAATCTGCCACATAACCGCGGGAATGGCTTTCGAAAGATCATAACCCTGCAGGGGTGTTCCAACTTAGCCCATCACAAGCTCTCACGATTAGCTGAAGCGATAAATATAATATCATCACTCCTTATCTTAGGGAAATCCGATCAGGCTCGGCATCCCAGTGCACAAGACATTTCGACAATGGTAAAACAAGTCCAGCAAGACCTCCCGGCGTGCCGACACCCTGATAGTAGCCGCGCGTATCTCGTCTCAGGCCACGACCGGATGAGCACAGCGTACAGCAGCCAAACCCCAAGTTTCCAAGGGGGGCGCCGCACACGATTCTATTTGGGACCAACACCATCAGCACTGGCCCCCCTGCTATGTAGAATTAAGAACCCGAGGACGCGACCCCCTATGCAAATTTAATTATTTAATTAAGCTGTTATTATGAGGCAAATTAAAACCAATGTTGGGCCTTGCTGGAGGAGTTTTATTCAAAGTCGAACTGTCAAGGGGTCCCCATCCACCCATCGTGTAAGGAACGCAAAATCAAGGAACATAATGCCGGTCTATCGGCGCCTAAGGTGGCATGAGTGGAACAAAACACCGAGCAAAAGGCCAAGCCTTCCACCCATGCCCAGTATATAGGTGTGTTAATAATAATAATAGATATTGTGATATTCCAACAACAAGTTTCCACCTGGAACGAACTTCATCTTCACCTGCAACTAACAACGCTATAAGAGGGGCTGAGCAAGCGGGTAACATAGCCAAACAATGGTTTTGCTAGGAAAGTTTCAAGGTTAGAGGTTTCATGGCAACAAGGAGAGGCTGACATAAAGATGGGTAGCGCGACATGTAACGATAGCATCGAGACAACTAAGCATGGCAATGGTAGTAAAGGTATCCAAGGGTATGATCACCTTGCCTGGGATTCCGCAAGGAAGAAGAACGGATCCATGAAGTAGACGGAGCAACAGTCGAGCGAATCCTCACAACTCCGGAACGAAACTGAAGCTAACAAGAGAAGCAACCGGAAAGAAGCAAACAACACGGTAAACACACAATCATAAACATGGCATACGATGCACATCCAAGTATGATGCATGTCCGGTTTAATTATACATGGCATGGCAAGTGCACAAACAAAACTACAAGTTAAGTGGAGCTCAATATGCAATGAGTTGCATATTGACGAAACACCACATTTATTTATTTAGTTGACTCTCGATTATTAACAAGACAAGATTAAATGTTTTTAACATGGCAAGAGGTGAAGCAAAAACAAACTACCTATTTAGGCATTTTAAATGAGGCCGGAAAATAACAACAACAATTCCGGAAAAACCCCATGAGCATGTTTAGCAAAATTTAAGCAAACAACAATTCACTCATTTCAATGTTGTTAACATGATGCGGATGACATGATCAAGTTTATGCAATTTTTATTAAAGTTGACAAGAAGATGATATGAAGCAATTGTCCCCGTGGTGGAAGGAAAAAGGTGCCACGGCAACAATTCCGAAAATGATGCCACGGCAACATATCGGTTCCGGTAACTCGTTGAGAGTCCGGTGAAAGATGGCGTGAGCGAGTCAAACGAGATGAAGGGTGGGGCGATCCCGTCACCGGGTTCCCACGAGTCGGCGACGAGGCAACCGAGGAACATGACAAAAGGACGAAACGGGCACGGTGCTCACTAGGGAAGAAACATCTCATACAACACATGCACAAGCGTTCACGGGTCATCGTCTCGGGGTTATACCTTCGGAACATTCGTTTCGGGGCGGTTCGAGATCGTCGAGGGACGTAGTGGAAGTAGAGGAAGTAGTCGTTCACGGTCATCGGTAGGGGTACTCGTTCCGTAGTGGGAAGTAGTTGATCCGTTCGGAGAGGTACTTGGCGAATCCCTCGTTTCCGGGGCGACGGTAGTCGTTCACGTTGGCGACGTTAGTGGAAGTAGTTGTACTCGCGGTCTTCGGTGACGGTAGTCGTTCACGTATGTAGATGAACTTGACGGTCCAGGGTACTTGACGGTCTTGAAGAACCGAAAAGGTACAAGGCGATGATACACGCCCGCGAGCGGTAAACGTTCACATACAGGAAGTTGAACTTGATGCATCTTCGGATGTAGCCACACGGGTACTGTGGTCAAGGTCTTGCATGCCTTGGAGATCCCGGAGGCGCTCGGCTTGGACAAGCCCTCGGGCTGCAACGAGGCAGGGGCTGCTCGCCGGACTTGCAACAACAAGGAGGCGAGGATGACGAGGTGGCTGGCCGTGGCGCGAGACGACCTGGACGAGGCCGCGGTGGAGCCGACGACCGGCGGGGCGGCCATGGCGAGCTGGGGATGGAGGCTCCTGGCCGCTGGAGGGAGAGAGCGCCGGATCCCGGCCGGGCTGGACGAGGAGGGGCGCTGCGGGAACGGCCGGCGAAGAGGAGGCAGCAAGCCTCGGGCGCTGGCGGCCTTGAATCGCTGGCGCGGAGGCAGCCAGGCGGGGCTCCAAGGCGAGGCGAGGATGGGACCGGAGGGAGGCGGGGCCTGGCCGCGGCGTCGCTGGCGCGGAGGAAGCTGAGGTGCGGTGTGGGAGCTCGGCTCCTGGCGCGGAGGCGAGGCGAACGACGCGCCTGGCGATGCTGCTTGGCCTTGGTCGGCTGGAGGGTGCGGGTTGCTCGAGGGAAGAGCGAAGGAAGGAGGGAGCGGGATCGAGGAGATGGCTCGAGCGCGAGGGAACGGGTGAGATGCGGGGTCGAGCGCTCGAGGGAGATGGGAGATCGGGAAGAGGGGCGAGGCGAAGGAAGAGAAGCTGGCGGCGGGGTGCGGGAAGAGAGGGAGGAGCGAGCGAGGGGCTAGGGTTAGCGGGAGATCGGGCCAGGAGGGATGGGCCTGAAGGCCTAGGCCGCGGCTGGGAATTGGCAGATGGGCCAGCTACGGCTGGAGGAAGGAATCGGGGCGGCTGCGACTGCTCTTGCTGCTAAGATCTTTTAAATAAAAAAAAACGAAGCAGAAACTATTAAAAGAAGAGGAAAGAAAAGAAAGGTTAGGGGAAGATTTAGCACAAGGGACTAATTTTCTCGGGCTCAAAAAAATGAGCACGGTCCGAGAAAAAATATAAGTGACAAGATTGAAAGATATGAATTCAAATTCATTTGAATATGGTCCAAATGGATTTGAATATGAATGGGGGTATTTGGAGAGTCCAAAAATGTTGAGGTTTTTGGAGGAACCTCGACAAACGAGAAAAGAATTATAGGGAAGGTTTTTGACGATGAAACTTGAATTAAGAGTCATGGGGAATATTTGCAAGTGTGTTATGGTGAATTCCAACAAATGGAATATTTATTAATATAACTCCCTAAATATTGAGAGGATATGTTTTAAAGAGAAGTCATCATTCCCTCGATTTAAATGGACCGAAGGTCCACACAATTTATTTAGGTTGAGATGCAAAAATAAATATGACATGATGGCATGATGACATGATGCAATGCAAAATAAATAACACAAGCACAAATAAAACACACGGGAGAACCCGGAACATCTGGAATCTCTGGAATCTTCTGGGACGTCGGTCTTCGGGCGTCACAACTCTCCCACACTAACAGAGGATCTCGACCCGAGATCCTGGAGAAAGCACCGGGTAAAAACGGAAGAGGAAGAGGTAAAACAAAGTTGCTTCTTTGACAGACGAGTGAAACCAAAGAACCTTGAGAGGTTGAACAAGTTGTAGAAGAATACCACGGAGATGAACGAATATGAAAACTCCGTTAGAAAAGAGGAACAAGGAACATTATGAGAACCTTGAAGGTTGAAATACATGAAACAAGAGCTCACGGATGACGAAAGAATTTCAAAACCACTCCGGTTAACCAAGATTGAGAAAGAATAAGAACGAAATAATTTGGACAGCACTCCATCTGAAAATGGAAGGAATTGAACATGAACTTGAGGAGATGGAATGATACTTGATGGGATCAACAACACATAGCTTCTGAAACAATTGAAAGAATGGCCCAAGGGGTAAGAAAGATTCGGACAGCACTCCGGTTAAAAAGAGAGGCAAAACTTGATAAGATGAGAGAACTTGAATGAAGAATACAACACTCCAGTTAAATGATAAGCAAGGGAAAGAATATGATCTCGATAAAACGATATGATGGTTTGGAGAGAGCAACATCACAAAGCCTCCGGAACGAAAGAATAGATGCAAGATCGTTCGGAAGAAAGAACGGAGAATAAAATGACAACTTCTCTCAAAATTGAATTTGAAAGAGCATCCTTACGAAGAAGGGTTGAACGGAGTTGTTGGAAAAATCAACAACGAAAACGAATAAGCTTGATGTGGGCTTATGGAAAACATCTCAAAATTAAGAGGTGACAACCAGCCACTAACTTAAACAATTGATTGGACAGAGATCAACAAGGAGACGAAAAACTTATTTCACCGGAATGATAAATGAAGAACTTGGGTCATTTATAAGCACCATAATTAGCAACAATCCTTAGGGAAAGCAAAAATATAAGTGACAAGATTGAAAGATATGAATTCAAGTTCATTTGAATATGGTCCAAATGGATTTGAATATGAATGGGGGTATTTGGAGAGTCCAAAAATGTTGAGGTTTTTGGAGGAACCTCGACAAACGAGAAAAGAATTATAGGGAAGGTTTTTGACGATGAAACTTGAATTAAGAGGCATGGGGAATATTTGCAAGTGTGTTATGGTGAATTCCAACAAATGGAATATTTATTAATATAACTCCCTAAATATTGAGAGGATATGTTTTAAAGAGAAGTCATCCTTCCCTCGATTTAAATGGACCGAAGGTCCACACAATTTATTTAGGTTGAGATGCAAAAATAAATATGACATGATGGCATGATGACATGATGCAATGCAAAATAAATAACACAAGCACAAATAAAACACACGGGAGAACCCGGAACATCTGGAATCTCTGGAATCTTCTGGGACGTCGGTCTTCGGGCGTCACAAAAGGGGGCGCCCCCTTCCTTCCTTCTCCTTCTCCCTTCCCTTTTCCTATTCCATGTGGGAGGTGGAATCCTACTTGGACTAGGGAGTCCTAGTAGGACTCCACACTTTGGCGCGCCCTATGAGGGCTGGCCACCTCGTCGCTCCATCCATTATATACGTGGCCATGGGGCACTCCATAGACACACAAGTTGATTTTAGCCGTGTGGGGTGCCCCTCTCCACAGATACAAACCTCGGTCATATCGTTGCAGTGCTTAGGCGAAGCCCTGCGCCGGTAACTTCATCATCACCGTCAGCACGCCGTCGTGCTGACAAAACTCTCCTGTGATGCTTGACTGGATCAAGAGCTCGTAGGATGTCGTCGAGCTGAACGTGTGCTGGACGCGGATGTGCCGTACATTCGGTGCTTGGATCGGTTGGCGCGAAGACGTTCGACTACATCAACCGCGTCACTAGACGCTTTCGCTTTCGGTCTACGAGGGTACATAGACACACTCTCCCCGCTCGTTGCTATGCTTCTCCTAGATAGATCTTGTGTGATCATAGGAATTTATTTGAAATACTACGTTCCCCATTAGGGACCTCCGATAACCCACAAGTGTAGGGGATCGCAACAGTTTTTGAGGGTAAAGTATTCAAGCCAAATTTATTGATTCGACACAAGGGGAGCCAAAGAATACTCTTAAGTATTAGCAGTTGAGTTGTCAATTCAACCACACCTGGAAACTTAGTATCTGCAGCAAGATAGTTTAGTAACAAAGTAATATGATAGTGGCGGTAGCAGCAATAAAAGTAACGATAGTGTTTTTGTAGTTTTTGTGATAATAACAATGGGAAAGTAAATAAGCAGCTAGCAATATAGGTAAAGCTCGTAGGCATTGGATCGGTGATGGGAAATTACGTCGGATGCAATTCATCATGCAGAAGTTATAACCTAGGGTGACACAGAACTAGCTCCAGTTCATCAATGCAATGTAGGAATGTATTCCGAATATAGTCATACGTGCTTATGGAAAAGAACTTGCATGACATCTTTTGTCCTACCCTCCCCGGCAACGGCGCCAGAAAATAATCTTGATAACCCACAAGTGTAGGGGATTGCAACAGTTTTTGAGGGTAAAGTATTCAACCCAAATTTATTGATTCGACACAAGGGGAGCCAAAGAATACTCTTAAGTATTAGCAGCTGAGTTGTCAATTCAACCACACATGGAAACTTAGTATCTGCAGCAAGATAGTTTAGTAGCAAAGTAATATGATAGTGGCGGTAGCAGCAATAAAAGTAACGATAGTGTTTTTGTAGTTTTTGTGATAATAGCAACGCGAAAGTAAATAAGCAGCTAGCAATATAGGTAAAGCTCGTAGGCATTGAATCGGTGATGGGAAATTACGTCGGATGCAATTCATCATGTAGAAGTTATAACCTAGGGTGACACAGAACTAGCTCCAGTTCATCAATGCAATGTAGGCATGTATTCCGAATATAGTCATACGTGCTTATGGAAAAGAACTTGCATGACATCTTTTGTCCTACCCTCCCGTGGCAGCGGGGTCCTATTGGAAACTAAGGGATATTATGGCCTCCTTTTAATAGAGTACCGGACCAAAGCATTAACACATAGTGAATACATGAACTCCTCAAACTATGGTCATCACCGGGAGTGGTCCCAATTATTGTCACTTCGGGGTTGCCGGATCATAACACATAGTAGGTGACTATAGACTTGCAAGATAGGATCAAGAACACACATATATTCATGAAAACATAATAGGTTCAGATCTGAAATCATGGCACTCGGGCCCTAGTGACAAGCATTAAGCATAGCAAAGTCATAGCAACATCAATCTCAGAACATAGTGGGTACTAGGGATCAAACCCTAACAAAACTAACTCGATTACATGATAGATCCCATCCAACTCATCACCGTCCAGCAAGCCTACGATGGAATTACTCACACACGGTGGTGAGCATCATGGAATTGGTGATGGAGGAAGGTTGATGATGACGATGGCGACGATCTCCACTCTCCGGAGCCCCGAACGGACTCCAGATCAGCCCTCCCGAGAGAGATTAGGGCTTGGCGGCTGCTCCGTCTCGTGAAACGCGATAATTCTTCCTCTCTGATTTTTCTCTCCTCGAAACGGAAGATATAGGATCTGGGGGTACGTCGGTGGAGCATCGGGGGGCCCACGAGGCAGGGGGCGCGCCCCCACCTCGTAGACAGGGTGTGGGCCCCCGGTGAGGATCTTCTTGCAGATATTTTTTATAATTTCCGAAATAATTCTCCGTTGATTTTCAGGCGATTCCGAGAACTTTTTATTCTGCACAAAAACAACACCTTGGCAGTTCTGCTGAAAACAACGTCAGTCTGGGTTAGTTCCATTCAAATCATGCAAGTTAGAGTCCAAAACAAGGGCAAAAGGGTTTGGAAAAGTAGATTTGGAGACGTATCAACTCCCCCAAGCTTAAACCTTTGCTTGTCCTCAAGCAATTCAGTTGATAAACTGAAAGTGATAAAGAAAAACTTTGACAAACTCTGTTTGCTCTTGTTGTTGTAAATATGTAAGCTAGCATTCAGGTTTTCAACAAGATTATGAACTAACCATGTTCACAATAACTTTCAGGTCTCAAGACTACTCACATCAATGGCATAATCAACTAGCGTGCAAGAATAATAAACCTCGGATGAGAACACTTCTCAAAACAATCATGATATGATATAATAGGATGGTATCTCGCTAGCCCTTTCTGAGACCGCAAAACATAAATGCAGAGCACCTTTATGGATCAAGGACTGACTAGACATTGTAATTCATGGTAAAAGAGATCCAGTCATGATCATACTCAATGCAAATTAATAGTAATACATGCAATGACAGAGGTGCTCTCCTACTAGTGCTCTTTGATAAGAGGATGATGACTCTGCATAAAAGTAAATAGATAGGCCCTTCGCAGAGGGAAGCATGGATTTGTAGAGGTGCAAGAGCTCGACTTTTAAATAGAGATTGAATAACATTTTGAGCGGTATACTTTCATTGTCAACATAACAACCAAGAATCTCGATATCTTCCATGCTACGCACATTATATGCAGTTCCCAAACAAAATGGTAAAGTTTATACTCCCCCAACCACCAACAAGCACACTCTACGGCTAACCTGAAACAACGGGCACCGTCTAAACCAGCAACAGCCCTGGGGGAGTTTTGTTTAATTATTATGATTTTGAGCATGGGACAGGGTATCCCGGTTTCTAGACATTTTCTCATGAATGATGAGCGGAGTCCACTCATCGTGAGAATAACCCACCTAGCATGGAAGATATAGACAACCCTAGTTGATACATGAGTTGTTCGAGCATACAAAACAGAATTTCATTTGAAGGTTTAGAGTTTGGCACATACAAATTTACTTGGAACGACAGGTAAATACCGCATATAGGAAGGTATGGTGGACTCATGTGGAATAACTTTGGGGTTTATGGAAGTGGATGCACAAGTAGTATTCCTGCTTAGTACAGGTGAAGGCTAGAAAGAGACTGGGAGCGACCAGCTAGAGAGTAACAACGGTCATGAACATGCATTAAAATTAATCAACAATGAATGCAAGCATGAGTAGGATATAAATCACCATGAACATAAATATCGTGAAGGCTATGTTGATTTGTTTCAACTACATGCGTGAACATGTGCCAAGCCAAGTCATTTAAATCGTTCAAAGGAGGATACCACCTATCATACCACATCACAACCATTTTAATATCATGTTGGCACGCAAGATAGACCATTATAAACTCTCAGCTAATTAAGCATGGCATAAGCAGCTATGATCTCTAATTGTCATTGCAAGCATGTTTCATTCATAACAAGCTGAATCAGGAACGACGAGCAATCATATTTACAAAAACAAAAGAGGTCGAGTTCATACCAGCTTTTCTCATCTCAATTAGTTCATCATATATCATCCTTATTGCCTTTCACTCGCACGACCAAACGGTGTGGATAATAATAATAGTGCATGTGCATTGGACTAAGCTGGAATCTGCAGACATTTAATACAAGAGAGAAGACAAGGTAATATGGCTCAAGGTTAAATCACCAACAAAGCATATGAGAGCCACTAAGCATTTTCAATCATGGTCTTCTACTCTTGACCCCTAAAGAAAAGAAAAGAAAAGAAACTATTTACACGGGAAAGCTCCCAACAAGCAAAAGAAGAACGGGAAATATTTTTGGGTTTTCATTTTTTAACTACTACTACAAGCAAAGAAAGTAAACTAGCTAGAAGCTATAGCTAATATATTTTTTGTTTTTCTGGGTTTTTCTAGCACACAAGAAAAAGACTAAGAAAAAGAAGTTTAAACTAAGCACAGATGGTACAGTGAAAGAGTGTGAGCACCGACAACTAAATAAGTGTGAACATGAATGTAAGTCGGTGAAAAACACGTACTGTCCCAAGCTTAGGCTTTTGGCCTAAGTTGGTCTATGGCCACGGATCGAAGCCACTCCCTCCAGTGTAATGAGATGCATCCTCTGGGTGCCACTGGTAGGCGAGCTCGTCCAGCTCCCACCCATAAACAGATTGACGGGAAGGATCGAGTGGTGGTTCTAGCACAGGCTCTGAAGCTTGTGCCTGGCCCTGGTACTTGTAGAAGACATCTGATATAATGAGATACTTGCCTGTGGACTGATACGTCTCAAACGTATCTACTTTTCCAAACACTTTTGATATTGTTTTGACCTCATTCTTGCATGATTTGAACTAAACTAACCCGGACTGACGCTGTTTTCAGCAGAGCTGCCTGTATGGTTTTATTGTGTGCAGGAAAACGGATTTTTAAGTATCTCAGAAAAATCCACGAAAAATCACAGAAAATCCACGCACCCGAAGGAACCAGGAGCCAGAAGTGGGGCCAAAGGGGGGCCAGGTGGTGCCCAGGCGCCCTGTGGGCGCCCCCCCTGGGCCGCGCCGGGGGGTCGCCTGGGTGGGGCCCACACCCCCTGGTGCCCTACTTCGCCTCGTATTTTTACTCGCGACACGAAAACCCCAGATCAGAAGTTCTTTCGCAGTTTTCCGTCGCGGAGCCGCCGCCACCCTCTGTTCTTCCTCGGGAGGGCTAATCTGGAGGCTGAATTGGCCTCCGGAGAGGGGAGATCGTCGCCATCGTCATCATCATCACCACTCCATCATCCCTCCATGACTTCTCCCTCCATGTGTGAGTAATTCCTCTGCTGTAGGCGAAGGGGATGGTAGGGATTGGATGAGTTAGATCATGTAATAGTTTGTCAGATCATTGGGGGCATGTTGCCTATCATCTACTATGGTGTTTATCATCTTTGCTTCAACTTGTTATTCTTAATGCTTGACACTTAGGGCCCGAGTGCCATGATTTCAGATCTGAACCATATGTGTTTGCATGAATATATTTGTGTTCGTGATCCTATCTAAGAGTTGTTTGCACCTGTTATGGTTTGGAACCGGCGATCCCAAAAGTGACAGCTTGGGACACCAAAGGGGATGGTCCGTAGTTTGAGGATTACATGTATCCATTGAGTTCATTGCTTTGTTCCGGTGCTCTTTGACAGGAGCACCTTAATATCCAGAAGTTCCTTTTGGCCCCGTTCGTAGCGGGATGGTAGGACAAAAGATGTTGTGCAAGTTCTTATTGCAAGCACGTACAACTACCTACGGGATACATGCCTAATGTTTGATATTTGCCTAGATGATCATTACTTTTCCGTGTGCCGTGCCCCAAGTTAGAATCTATCTCATCCATGCAGCGCCCAACCATCCATCTCCCTATCCAACAGTGTTTTAAACCCTGCTTGTCACTAGTTGCTACTTTTGCCATTTACCTTCACTATTTACTTTTTGCTGTTTACTTTTACTATCACTATTATCACTATCATATCACTGTTACCACTTATCTTTTGTTGCAAGTAAGTATATTTCAGGTGCGGTTGAATTGACAACTCAACTGTCAAAGCTTATAAATACTCTTTGGCTCCCCATGTGTCGAATCAATAAATTGGGTTATTCTTACCCGCGAAGACTATCTCGATCCCTTACGGTTGAGGGTTATCAAGTACCGTTTTCTGATGCCGTTGCCGGGGAGCATAGCAATATTTACAAGTCTACTTGAGGTATCCTACCTGCTGCACTTCATCCACTATGGGTAAGAAAGGAGACCCCAAGGTTTCGATCTTACTATCTACTACAAGAAGAGGTACTGCTCTGAGCACTAGTGCTACACTTGATTCACCTTCTGTTATGAGTAAGTTTGCCTCACCACTACCACATGATGCTCCTACTGAATCTGTTACTATGTCCGATACTCTTGATGATGCCTCTACTACTTTTGATGATATTAGTTCGCTTGGTTATGCTCTTGAGAAACAAATTGATGCTGCTGCTAAAAAGTCTGGAATTGAACTTCCTGTTACTCGCTACCCTATTGGTGAAACTTATGATTATCCTGATTTGAGTAAACTCAAAGAGAGGCTCCTTGATGATGATTACTATATGCTTGATGAAGATCTATGCAGGGAACTGACAGAGTTTTCTGGCTCTGACCCTGAAGTTATTAAGAAACTATTTGAAAAACACTCTTTGAAGAACAAAACCGTTCCTGATCCTGAATTTGCTACATCTCCTATATGCATTGATGATCCTGATTATGATTTCTCTGTTGATCTTTCACTTATACCTATGGTTGAAGATGACTCCTTTTATGGCAGAGAAAATGATGATGCTATTGCACACCTGACTAAACTCGGTGAGTTAGGTGGCCTGTTTACCACAGATGAGAAGATACGATACTTTCATATCACCAAGCTTCTTCCTTTCTCCTTGAAGGAAGATGCTAAAGCATGGTATGATTCACTCCCATGCGGTTCCATTAAGAGTCCTCAAGACTTAGCTCACTCTTTTGTTGATAAGTACTTTCCTGTTCACATGCAACATGCTGCTTTACAAAGAATTTATAACTTTAAATAGTTGCAGGATGAGTCCCTCCCTAAAGCTTGGGGGAGGTACTGCGGTCTGATTCGGGCTAGACCAGGACATGAAATCCCTAAGAATGAATTAATCGATATATTCTATGCTGGTCTAACTGATGAATCCAGGTCCTATTTGGACAGTTGTGCTGGTTGTGTTTTCAGGAAAAGAACACCGGACGACGCGGAAGATTTGATGGGCAGGATTGCCAAAAACCATGAAGATTGGTCCGTCCCTGAACCACCTCCACCACCAAAGAAGAGGGGCATATTTGTTCTAAGCCCCGAAGATATGCGATAAGCAAAGAAGTCTATTAAAGAGAAATGTATTAAAGCTGAAGACGTGAAGAATCTACCCCCTATTGAGAAGCTGTGTGAGCCTACTACTCACCCTCCTACGGTAGAGGTACACTCTCTTTTAGATTTCAATGCAAGTGACATCCCTCATGGTAAGCCTCCTGAACAATGTTTAGATGAGTTTGATAATTTTATTATGAAACAAAATCATTTTAATGAGAGGATAGAAAGTCAATTGCATGATAATTCCCTTGCTATCAAAAGCATGCTTGATGTTTTAGATAGAACAGTTAATGATGTTCAATGTCTTGTGAAGCATTTTCAAATGGTTCAAACTCAGCTTGACCAAATTTCTAATGTGCAAAGAGATTTGCTTGCTAACAATGCCAAACAAGATAATTTGCAGGCTTTCGGGATTAAGACCCGAGGAGGAACTAGTACTCAAGATCCTCTCTATCCAGAGGGACATCCGAAGAGAATCGAGCAGGATTCTCAAATGCAGGAAGAAGACATTGTTGGCTCTCCAAAGAAAAAGAACAAACATAAGGAGACTGACAATTCTAATGATCCTATTGCAGATGAAGAGCCAAATATTGATCCTAACAGTGTATCTATCTCCGATGCTGAGACTGAAGACGGTGCTGAACCTGAAGGTAATAATAATGAGAAGAATGATCCGCCTGAAGTTCGAGAAGAAGAAGCACCTGACAAACGTAAGAGGTACACTAAAGAAGACTTCATCGCAAGAAAACATGGGAAGGAAAGAGAACCATGGGTACAGAAACCCATGCCCTTTCCAGGTAAGTCCATCAAATCTAAAGAAGAAGAGCATTATAATAAGTTTTGTGAGTGGATTAAACCTCTTTTTCTTCAAATCCCTTTGACTGATGCTATTAAGTTACTTCCTTATTCAAAATATATGAAAGATATTGTCACTAATAAAAGAAAAGTTCCTAATGATGCAATATCTACTATGCTTGCGAACTACTCTTTCAATGGAAAGATTCCTGAGAAGCTCGGTGATCCAGGTATACCCACCATTCCTTGCTCCATAAAGAATAATTATGTCAAAACTGCTTTATGTGATCTTGGAGCAGGAGTGAGTGTTATGCCTCTCTCTCATTACGAGAGGCTTTGTTTAGAGAAACTAATTCCTACAGATATCTCCCTTCAGATGGCTGACAAGTCAACCGCTGTTCCGATAGGTATTTGTGAGGATGTTCCCGTAGAGGTTGCTAATTGTTTGATTCTTGCTGATTTTGTTGTGCTTGACATGCCCGAGGATGGGAGCATGTCCATTATTCTTGGTAGACCTTTCCTTAACACCGCAGGTGCTATTATTGATTGCAATAAAGGGAAGGTTACCTTCCATGTGAATGATAAAGAACACACGGTATATTTTCCAAAGAAGATCGATAGGAGGCATGCCCTCAACTCTATAGAGAATATCGAGACCGTGAAAATTGGAGAATGGGACTGTCCACTACATGTGCCTCACAAATACAAAACTATCATGGTAGGGACAATGTCCATCAAGGTAAAGGTTCAGTGATTACTTCGTAAGAGGTGAGACTTTTTGCTCTATATATCGCCTGTTTGTTGGTAAGACTTGATCAACCTTATTAGCAAATATGTTTTATATGGATAAAAAGTTGAGCTTGTTATATTTTCATTTCTTTGTAGTTTTTGTCATACTTGTTGTACCAAGTATTTATGTTTTGAAGCTTCACAATACTCCTCACTACTTCAAGTTTTTAGAAAGTTCCGCAGCTTTTTGAACTTCGAAAAAATTTCAACAGTGAAGTTTTCAGAAAAATTCCAGAAAAATTTAAATAAAAATTTCCACGTCGGGAGAGACCCGGAAAGTCCTGGGGCCAGCCAAGGGGACCCACCAGTGGCCCAGGCGGCCAGCTGGCGCGGCCCAGCCCCTGGCCGCGCCCACAGGGCGCCTGGGGCCCACAGGGCCCCCCTCCAGGTATGTCTTCTTCCTCCCTCTCTCTTTTTCTCCAAAAACCCGAGTTCTGCACTTGTTCTTGTGTTCTTGGAGGCGATTCTTCGATCTCTCTCTACAGCCCCTCATTTGAGCTGAAATTTTGAGCAAATACTCCCTGGTATGTGACTCCTCCACCCCTCCAATTAGATTTTTGATTGGTGGCTTCATTTGTGAGTATTTAGTAGTTCTTGGTGCTGTAGAGATGAGCTTGCATGCATATATAGAAAGTTATTTTTCAAGTTTTGATGCAAGTTTATGCCTTGGGCAAGTGAGTTGAGTAGTTTGCCTTAGCTCACCTTGTTTTAATCCTCATTTTTGTAAATTGCAAAAAAAAAAAATCAGAAATGAGTTTGTTAGGAAGGGCAAAAGGGTGGCTTGAGAAGAGGAGGCCCGCACACTCCGATCGAGTTACTAGAGCCGCAGCTTCACCATCGACTGCTAGGGTGAGCTATAATGAAGATCATGTGCCCCTGGAGTTGTTGGAAGATACAAGTCCAGCACGTGCGATGACATTTCCATGTGATGAATTCATGGAAGCTGCGGGAATCAAGGATGAGTTTTATAATCTTTGTGCTAATGCGGGTTTGACACGACTCGTCACGAGCCGTGTTACCCAGTATCAAAAACTCACCTCCAGTTTCATTAACAGTTTTAGATATAATCCTGATTCAGGTGCTATTGAGTTTAAAATTTACAATGATCTTATCACCATGACTTTGGGAAATTTTTGTGAAATAATAGGTGTCCCGAACGTTGGGAGGACGGCTAGGATGGCCACTCAGCCCTCCGAGCTGAAAACCGTCATCAACTCTCTCTGTAGCATGGGTACGAGGGATATTCATCGGTCGAAGATCTCCAGCATCTTATTTCCTCACCTCAGGTATTTTGCATATTATATTGCCAGAGGGGTGTTAGCTCGCGATAACACGAGCAGCATTTCTGCTCCGGATATTGCTATCCTGGCAGCAGCCCTCTCAGGGAGGTCTGATTATAATCTGGGTGCCTTAATTGCTCGACGCCTTGCTATGAACGGTAACAAGGGGGACTTATATGGTGGCGTTTATGCCACACTTATCTTAGAACATCTTGGAGGCACCCCACACCCTGATGATAATCCTTTTACTTATTTAAGCTTTGATCTTGCTGCTATGAAAAGGCATAAGTTTGTCACCATGGGTTCTGAGCTTGATAATCTTGTTTATATCTTGCATTTCGGAATTACCGCGGAACGCGAGATCCGTCTACCTGCACCTCTTTTGTTTGATTTTTCTCGCAGGAACGGATGGTCCTTTGATGTTGTCCAGTTCGATGAGTTCATGGTCCAGTATCAGTTTCATAACCCTATGGAGGGGGTTGTGCCCGACGAGGAGAAGCATGGTGAGTTACCACATTTTCAGGAAGAGACCGCCACCGAGTTTGGTGAAGGTTCTTCCTCTGTTTGGCGCTCGGAACCTTCCTCGTGGGAGACTCCGAGGAGTTCGGTGTACGCGCCAGCATCATTCTACGACCCTTGGACTCACCACCATACCCCCGGAGCAGGAGGCTCCTGGGGGCAGTAGCTGCTACCAACTTAGGCCAAAAGCCTAAGCTTGGGGGAGTACGTGCCCTTCTCACTTTTCCATTGTATTATCCGTTTTATTCACTTTGATCTTTTCGAAGTTTTTGCCCATTCTTCTTTATTTCTCTCTTTGGAAAAACAACAAAAAGATTTTCTCTTTCTTTTGCTTTTATTCAACCTTTGAAAAATCCAAAAAGATTTCCTTTCTCTCTTTAGTTTGCTTTGTTTTCAGAGTTCAGCTCGAGTCCGTGATGGCATTTAATTATATTTCCTACGTTCGATCGTGCAAGTGACAAGCAGTAATGACGAAGATCGACTGAAGGGAAGCAACAAGGAAGACCGGTATGAACTCTTTTTGTTTCTACTTTTGTACATATGCCTGTACTTATGATCTAGAGACCAGCTTGTAGCGACATAGTGCTATGTTTACAATGCTCTTCCAGTGGTTCATGCTTTCCTTGTGGCTAGTCTCGAATAACTAGAGTATATAATGTGTTATTGAAATGATCTACATGCATTGCACTGTTCATAGTCCGGTATACTAAGGTGGTATTTCCCTTTGGAGAATTTTTGGATTGACTTGGCACATGCTTACACATGTTAGGACTAAAAAGTCTACTCTGCCTTGATGATCTTTGAGTTTCAGAATAGTTATATCACTTTCATGCCCGATTCAATGTTGCTTTGTCGCTCTGCATGATTATGACCGTTATTGCTCTCTAGTTGGTCGCTTCCCAGTCTTTTGCTAAACTTCCACCTGTACTAAGCGGACTGACTGCTTGTGCATCCAAAATCCTTAAAACCAGTTATGCCATATGAGTCCACTATACCTTCCTATACATGGTATTTACCTGCCATTCCTAACAAAGACTTTCGTGTACCATCTCAAAATTAATCAAAAGCATTTCTCTTTTGTGCCTATGTTTTAGCTCATGAGGAAGTAGTAGTTAATTCATAATCTTTTTAAGTTGGACAAGTTTCACCCCTGGATTGCATGTATAATGTGCAAACCCCTAATATGAAAAGGAACTGGCATTGAGTGCGCCTGGCTCAAAAAGATAATATAACAAACAAACCCTCCTTCACGCTTTGTTCATGAGAAATCAGAAAACTTTGGCAGTGATAAACAAAGGAGATTAAGAGGATGTGATCGTCCTCATGCGGGAGCCGTTCCTCGAAACTTGTCCAGCTCAAGAAGTGATTGAGTTATCTGCTAGCATTCGTTGACGAAATATGCACCTCTCAAAACGTTTTTATCTCTGTTTTTTTAAAACCAAGAGCTCTGGTACATGTTTAGTTTTTGTTTCCGACCACGGGTTTTCAACCTTGCCAATAAAAGCCACGGTTCGAGAGTCTCACCTTCTTTCTTCAAAGCACCAACTATGAGAGCATAATTGTCATTCTGAGTGTAACATGCATTGTCCCAAAGTATTACATTGTCTTCTGCATACTTGTGATATGATTTATTCTAAAATTCTTAGTTCTAGTCTCCTTTAAAACTCTGGAGGAGTTTCTGCATTTATGTTTTGCTTCACTCATGGAGGCTAGCGAGATACCACCCTAATATGCTCAAGCTATGTGCAATGTAATCTGATCTTGATTTTCAGTAATATATTATTTACTTTTAAGTATTTGTGACTGGTCACTTGAAAGAAGGATTGCTCCTTGCATTGTCCTCATAAGTACTGTTTCAATACTTGCTAAACTCTTTTCGTAGTACATGCTTATATACATCTAATGAAGCAAAAGAGTTTGTCAAAGTTTTCTTTGTCGCGTCCAGTTCGTTGAACTGAATTGCTTGAGGACAAGCAATATGCTAAGCTTGGGGGAGTTGATACGTCTCAAACGTATCTACTTTTCCAAACACTTTTGATATTGTTTTGACCTCATTCTTGCATGATTTGAACTAAACTAACCCGGACTGACACTGTTTTCAGCAGAGCTGCCTGTATGGTTTTATTGTGTGCAGGAAAACGGATTTTTAAGTATCTCAGAAAAATCCACGAAAAATCACAGAAAATCCACGCACCCGAAGGAACCAGGAGCCAGAAGTGGGGCCAGAGGGGGGCCAGGGGGTGCCCAGGCGCCCTGTGGGCGCGCCCCCCCTGGGCCGGGCCGGGGGGTCGCCTGGGTGGGGCCCACACCCCCTGGGGCCCTACTTCGCCTCGTATTTTTACTCGCGACACGAAAACCCCAGATCAGAAGTTCTTTCGCAGTTTTCCGTCGCGGAGCCGTCGCCACCCTCTGTTCTTCCTCGGGAGGGCTAATCTGGAGGCTGAATTGGCATCCGGAGAGGGGAGATCGTCGCCATCGTCATCATCATCACCACTCCATCATCCCTCCATGACTTCTCCCTCCATGTGTGAATAATTCTCCTGCTGTAGGCGAAGGGGATGGTAGGGATTGGATGAGTTAGATCATGTAATAGTTTGTCAGATCGTTGGGGGCATGTTGCCTATCATCTACTATGGTGTTTATCATCTTTGCTTCAACTTGTTATTCTTAATGCTTGACACTTAGGGCCCGAGTGCCATGATTTCAGATCTGAACCATATGTGTTTGCATGAATATATTTGTGTTCGTGATCCTATCTATGAGTTGTTTGCACCTGTTACGGTTCGGAACCGGCGATCCCAAAAGTGACAGCTTGGGACACCAAAGGGGATGGTCCGTAGTTTGAGGATTACATGTATCCATTGAGTTCATTGCTTTGTTCCGGTGCTCTTTGACAGGAGCACCTTAATATCCATAAGTTCCTTTTGGCCCCGTTCGTAGCGGGATGGTAGGACGAAAGATGTTGTGCAAGTTCTTATTGCAAGCACGTACAACTACCTACGGGATACATGCCTAATGTTTGATATTTGCCTAGATGATCATTACTTTTCCGTGTGTCGTGCCCCAAGTTAGAATCTATCTCATCCATGCAGCGCCCAACCATCCATCTCCCTAGCCAACAGTGTTTTAAACCCTGCTTGTCACTAGTTGCTACTTTTGCCATTTACCTTCACTATTTACTTTTTGTTGTTTACTTTTACTATCACTATTATCACTATCATATCACTGTTACCACTTATCTTTTGTTGCAAGTAAGTATATTTCAGGTGCGGTTGAATTGACAACTCAACTGTCAAAGCTTATAAATACTCTTTGGCTCCCCGTGTGTCGAATCAATAAATTGGGTTATTCTTACCCGCGAAGACTATCTCGATCCCTTACGGTTGAGGGTTATCATGGACAGATCAAACAAAGATGGTGCAGGCAAGGTAACAATTTCACAGTATATTTCATCAAACCTTAATTTATAATTAAGCTGCATATTCTTCTCTTTAACAATAAAATCATGAGCTACCATGCTCTTGTAGTCTAGATAAACATGGGCAAGCAATTTTTCTTCCTTCTCATGATGCCTAATAGGTATATTAAAATATTCAGCAAGGCGAGAAGCAAAGATGCCTCCAAAGACGGGCCCCTTTGAGCGGTTCAGACTCAATCGTTTGGCAACGACGGCGCCCAAGCTAAAAGTTGTGTCTCGAGACATGGCATGGCGTAAAATGATAATATCAGGGGCACTGAG
This sequence comes from Secale cereale, assembly GCA_902687465.1. Taxonomy (NCBI): domain Eukaryota; kingdom Viridiplantae; phylum Streptophyta; class Magnoliopsida; order Poales; family Poaceae; genus Secale; species Secale cereale. The sequence goes on from LR738714.1 coordinate 430,711,829, forward strand.
ATTTCCATTGTTCCCACGACCAATTAAACATCTACTAGCAAATAAAGCAAAGTAGCACAGAACAGGGAAGTGTATACTAGTGATTCTTGCCCCTGAAACTTGTCTAGTTTCCCCTACGGCTATCATATCAATAAACCCTTCAACGTCTTCACGACGTGGTTCATCAAGTCTACCTCCGAAGGGTACTTTGCATATTTCACAAAAATCTAAGAGTGATATCTCCTTAACCACATCATATAAATGAAACTCCACCATAGGTGGTGTTTTCCTAGAATGAAAATGAAAGGTTTGCGTGAAAATATTGGTGAGTAAGAGATACTATTCTTTCTGGTCGTTGAGGAAGTTGGTAAGGCCTGCATTATTCGCCAACCAATAAAAGTTTTCGTAAATACCGGCGGACATCATGAAATTATTACAAGGCCATTCGCACGGTGGAACTTCCGCCATGCGAGGAAGATTATACTTGGGCTTCTTATTTTATTCTTTCTTCTTCTCCTCTGAGCTCTTGCTGGAGGAGCCCCTCAATAATCTTTTTAACATTTTCCTTTTCTGAAAAATTCTGAAATTTTTAGTAATTCACAATAAAAGTTAACCAAACTCAATAAGATTGATAACAACAACTCCTACTAGTGCCTAGTGGCTATATCATGCATTAGAACAACTTGAGACCAAGAAAATTTGACATGCAAGCTCAAGAACAAGGTCACCACAGCAGCATAAATTTGCAACAAATAAAGCACTAGAGCAAAAACTAATTGGACCAATGAAGGAGTCACATACCAAGGAACAATCTCCTCAAACAGTTTGGTGAATGCTGCTTTGAGCAAGGAGATCGAAAATGGTAGCAAGATGAGCTAGAACTCGGGTTCGAGTTGGTTGGGGATTTTTTTGGGAGGAAGAAGAAGAGCATGGGTGAAAGGATAAGTGGAGGGGGGCCACGTGGGTCCCACAAGGCAGGGGGCGCGCCCTACACCCTCGTGGCCACGTGCTGGCTCCCCTCGCTATCTGTTCAGTGCCATATTTCCTCAAATATTCTAGAAAAATATATATTTCATTTTCATGGCATTTGGAGAACTTTTATTTTCGGGATATTTTTTTATTGCACGGATAAGTCTAGAGACAGACAGACAATGCTATTTTTGCTTTATTTATCCTAATTAACAAAAAGTAAAAAGAGGGTACAGAAGGTTTGTGCTATCTAGATTCACCTATACCATGTTCATCAAAAGGAATCCATTAACAAGGTTGATCAGGTCTTGTTAATAAACTCTTCCCGAGTAACACAAAACCGGAGAATTTTCGAATAACACTAGGTTACCTCAATGGGGATATGTATGTCCCCAACAATAAGTATGTCATAAGCCTTCTTGATAGTTGGAATAGGAAACTCAAAACCTCCAATAGTGATAGTTGAAGTGTTTCCAATATAATTGATACTATGGACCTGAGGTTGTTTCCTCGGAAAGTGTACCGTATGCTCATTACCATTGACATGAAAAGTGACATTGCCTTTGTTGCAATCAATAACAGCCCCTGCAGTATCCAAAAAAGGTCTTCCAAGAATAATAGACATACTATCATCCTCGGGAATATCAAGTATAACAAAGTTCGTTATAATAGTAACATTTGCAACTACAACAGGCACATCCTCACAAATACCAACAGGTATAGTAGTTGATTTATCAGCCATTTGCAAAGATATTTCAGTAGGTGTCAACTTACTCAAGTCAAGTCTACGATATAAAGAGAGAGGCATAACACTAACACCGGCTCCAAGATCACACAAATTAGTTTTAACATAGTTTCTCTTAATGGAGCAAGGTATAGTAGGTACTCCTGGACCTCCTAATTTTTTTGGCATTCCACCCTCAAAAGTGTAATTGGCAAGCATGGTGGAGATTTCTACTTCCAGTATCTTTCTTTTCTTGGTAATAATGTCTTTCATATACTTCGCATAAGGATTTGTTTTAAGCACATCAGTCAAACGCATACGACAAAAAGATAGGTCTAATCATTTCAGCAAAGCGCTCAAAATCCTCATCATACTTTTTCTTGGATGGTTTCGGAGGAAAAGGCATGGGTTTCTGAACCCATGGTTCTCTTTCCCTACCGTGCTTCCTAGCAACAAAGTCTCTCTTATCATAACGTTGATTCTTTGATTGTGGGTTATCAAGATCAACAGCAGGTTCAATCTCTACATCATTATCATTGCTAGGTTAAGCATCAACATGAACATCATCATTACCATTATCACTAGGTTCATGTTCATTACTAGATAATGTCTCAGCATCAGAAATAGATATATCATTGGGATTCTCAGGTGTGTCAGCTACAGGTTATCAAGACCATGTATTTCTTCAATAGGCGGTAAATTCTTAACATCTTCAGCTTTAATACCCTTTTCTTTCATAGATTTCTTTGCCTCTTGCATATCTTCGGGACTGAGAAGTAGAACACCTCTCTTCTTCGGAGTTGTCATAGGGGCTGGTTCAGGAAGTGTCCAATTATTTTCATTCGCCAGCATATTATTCAATAACAATTCAGCTTGTTCAACTGTTCTTTCCCTGAAAACACAACCAGCACAACTATCCAGGTGGTCTCTGGAAGCATCAGTTAGTCCATTATAAAAGACATCAAGTATATCATGCATCTCAAGAGGATGATCAGGCAAAGCATTAAGTAACTGGAGAAGCCTCCCCCAAGCTTGTGGGAGACTCTCTTCTTCATTTTGAGCAAAGTTATTGTCATGCCCAAGATGCAATTCTATCCCGATCACATGACACTTACGTGATTGGGGCACAACCGCATTTCGGGCGCTTAGCAAGATGGGTATTATTACATCGTACCATTACATACATACATGGGGGATACAACAATACATACAAGTCACATGAATACAACAACATCAATACAAAGCATCCGACTACGGATGCAAACAAGAAAAGCACAATGACATCCATCTGCTATCCCAGGCTGCCGACCCGGAACCTAACCCAAGACTGAAGAAGAAGAAGACAGAACTCCAACACAAGAACATCGCTCTCGCGTCACGGCATCGGAAACCTGCACCTGCAACTGTTATGGTAGTATCTGTGAGCCACGAGGACACAGCAATCCCATAACCATGGGTAACAAGACTAGCAAAGCTTAATGGGTAGGAAGAGGTAAAGTGGTGAGGTTGCAGCGGCGGCTAAGGAATATATGGTGGCTAGCTTACGAGTACAAGAATAAGATGAGCATCTACGCAAACGGTCGCAAACTAGTAGTGATCGCTAAAGATCCTGAACTACCTACGAGTCAAACATAACCCCACCATGTTCTCTTCTCAAAGTGAAAAGAGACAGTCACGGTTACTCACACAGTTGTGAGTTTTACTTCGGATCCTCTGTCAAGTTTTCTACAACCGGACATTAACAAATTCCAATCTGCCACATAACCGCGGGCACGACTTTCGAAAGATCATAACCCTGCAGGGGTGTCCCAACTTAGCCCATCACAAGCTCTCACGATTAGCTGAAGTAATAATAATTATTACCCCTTATCTTAGGGAAGGCCCGATCAGACTCGGAATTCCCGGTGCACAAGACATTTCGACAATGGTAAAACAAGTCCAGCAAGACCTCCCGGTGTGCCGACACCCTGATAGTAGTCGCGCGTATCTCGTCTCAGGCCACGTCCGGATGGGCGATTATACGAGTAAAACCAGCCCTCGGGTTTCCCCAAGGTGGCCCCGCATACTCCCCGTTTGGGACCAACACCATCAGCACTAGCCCCCCTGCTATGTAGAAAAGAATCCCGAGGGCACGACCCCCTATGCAAATTTAATTAAATATTTAAGTTGTTATTATGAGGCAAATTAAAACCAATGTTGGGCCTTGCTGGAGGTGTTTTATTCAAAGACGAAGTATCAAGGGGTCGCCATATACCCAACCGTGTAAGGAACGCAAAATCAAGGAACATAATGTCGGTTTATTGGATCCTAAGGTGGCATGAGTGGAACAAAACACCGAGCAAAATGCCAAGCCTTCCACCCATCCCCGGTATATAGGTGTGTTAATATAATAATAGATATTGTGATATTCCCAAAGCATCAAGTTCCAACATGGAACAATCTTCATCTTCACCTGCAACTAACAACGCTATAAGAGGGGCTGAGCAAGCGGGTAACATAGCTAAACAATGGTTTGCTAGGAAGGTGTCAAAGGTTAGAGGTTTCATGGCAACAAGGAGAGGGGCTGACAATAAGATGGGTAGCGCGACATATAACGATATCATCGAGACAACTAAGCAAAGACAATGATAGTAAAGGTATCCAAGGTGATGGTCATCTTGCCTGAGATCCCGCAAGGAAGAAGAATGGATCCATGAAGAAGACGAAGAAGAAGCCTCGAAGATGAACCACATGTAGTCGAACGAATCCTCACGAACGCAACGGAACAAGCACTAACGAGAAGAAGCAAGCAACACGGTAAACACACCACACAAGACATGACAAGATGCTCAACCAATTATGATACAAGACAAGACTATATAGGATGCAATACATGGCAAGGTAGGAAGCACACAAGAACAACACAAGCCAACAAGTTTAAATGAGGCCGGAATCAACACATAACAAATCCGATAAGCCCTCATATGCATCATTTGAAATTAGTCCAGATCTGAACAAACCTTAAGTTAAAGTTGTTAACAGCAATTTAACATGCACCATGATGATCTACACGAAATTCTAGTCAAGTTTCATATAAAGTTTGTTTAATTCGGAGCTATAGCCTAGAAGATATGAGCAAAACAAGACAAGCAAGGCAACGGTGCAAGATGCACCCAAACATCAAGCAAACACACTCCAACATGTAAACAACATTATATTATGATTCTACATGCAAAATCACACAAGTTTCATATAGGGCACACCCAAAACGGAGCAACGGTTCAACACCTACACATGAAACAAGATATAACAACAAGCTGAAGTTAACAGCCACATAGCAACTTTGGAGCAAGGTAAATATATGCTACAGCACCCAAGCATAATAACAAGAAGCATGGATGTGAAATAGACATGTTACTTAACAAGAATGAACTTAGAACACACCCAAAAGCTTGCTGGAACACATTTAAACAAGCATGGCAAGTTGCAATAAAATTATCCAGACTTCGCCAAAATCTGGGAAGGCAAAAACATCATCACGATGCTGCCTTCGGAGGCACAAAACAACAATCATATCAACTCTAATAAGAACATGAAGAGCATGGACATGTAGTAGACATATCCTACAGCAAACAACTCCATTGGAGCATCTCCATAGGAGGCATGGATCAATAGCAACAAGCTCCACCAAATTGAACATGCTGATAAAATCCTGACACGCATAATTTATAGCAACTTGAGAGCAAGAAATAAATAAGCTACAGCAGGTCATAAGAGCAAGTAAGGGCATGAATGGATTGACCAAAACATGGATAACACGACATGATCATCGGCCACTCCAAAACAAGCATGGATTTGAGTGGGGCATCAAGCAAACATAGCATCAGGTTATAACAGATTCCAGACTTAGCAGTTTTTTCACCAAGTATAAAACATCAATAACAACATGGCCTGTTTACAAGCATGTTTAAGTCAACACAAGGCATATCATGGAAAGTTAAATGCACCACAGCAAAGACCATATTATTGTGCTTCGAAAACATCTAGACATGTGGCATGAAGACAAACACATGAATAGCAATGGGCAAGTGAAATCAGCATCTCATAACAAGTTTCAACACTTAACAGCCAAATGCACTTTAGCAACAGAGATTAACATGGCAATATGGACTCAAACAAGCATGCTACAGCAACCATCATGTAGTACACTTCACAATGAACATTTTGACATATCATATGCTCCATTTGGATAAACATGCACCAAGTTATCATATCTCAAACATGGCATCAAATTAACAAGTAACAACAGTTTATAACAAGTTGCACTCTTGCAATAGATATTAGAGCATCAAGATGAAGTCAAACAAGCATGGCACAATGGAATAAAGTGTAGAGCATATCACCACGATCATTTTGATATATTATTCACTCAATTTGGATAAACACACCAATAGTTACCAGCAGTCAAAGATGCAATATTATTAAGCAATTCTGAGGACTTAGTAGTTTTTAGACAAGGAAAAAAACACAAGTGAGCGTCATATACTAAAAGGTGCACAGGGCGAGGGTTAGCGGGTTTGCTCACCCATGGACTCGGCCCAGTTGGGGGGAGGCGGACTGGGCCGGAGTCGGGCCGTGGCCCACGGACGGAGGCTGGAGGCTGAGCCGGGCCAGAGGGTGGTAGGTGGGCTGAGGCCCACGCGGGGGCGTGGTCGGCCCAGGCGGCGGTGAAGTCGTCGTCCTCCCCCATGATCCCGCCTGGATCGGGGGAGGCAGGAGGCGGCGGCGCCCTCGGGGTTTCCGGCGAGGATGCAGGGAGGAGTCCGAGGACGGACGTCGGAGGATAGATCCGGCGGCTGCCTCTCCATTCCTGGCGTCGGCGGCGAGATTGGCGAACAGACAAGCCGGCGGCGAGCTCCTGCGGCAGCGGTGGCCAAGCAAGGCAAAGGGAGGCGGCAGGGACACGCTCCGGCACGGGGCATGAAGGAAGGCGCGGAGGCCCGACGGCGGGTGCTTACCGGCACAGCTGCCGGATGCCGGGAGGCGAGGCGGCGGCAGGGAGCTCGGTAGGGAGACGCTGGAGACGAGGCACGGAAGCACGCGAGCGGGCGGCGCGACCAGATGGGCCCGGCGGGCCGCGCGCGGGCTCGTGCGGGCCGCGACGAAGTAGGGCGCGTGGAGGCGCGCGGTTGGCTGCGGGCGGCAAGGATGGTGACGTGGCGGCCTCTTATTGGCTGCGGGGACGTGGCGGGTGGACATGTTCGGCGCGGATGGACATGTCCGGCGCGGATGGACATGTCCGGCTGTGCGAGGTAGGAGACGCCTAGGGTTTCATCCGCAAAAAAATGGAGGGGGAGGCTGTTTATGTAGGCATAGGGATCTAGGAGTGTCCAAATGAGGAGCCGTTCGCGGCCACGCGATCGTGATCAAACGGCCAAGAGCATGGGGGGTTAGAATGGGCTTGGTGGGCTGTGTGAAAGGGTTGCTGGGCCAAAATAGAAAAGGCTTCCGGCGGTTAACACGGTTAACCGTTGGGCTATCAAACGAGCTCCGAATGCGACGAAACTTGACAGGCGGTCTACCTATGCTATAATAAGACCACACGCCAAGTTTCTATAATGCCCAGTGTCAGGGATATGACTAGCAGGTATAAACCGGCTAGTGTAAACCGGCTTAGTTATATTATACTTAGTTGTAATATTTAGTATAGGCTACGGCCCATGAGATCTTAGGGCTCGCGTGTAGAAGTGAGGTTTGTAAACCGCCGGGCGATGTAACTTGAGAGATAAGGAAGAAAGGACAGAGACCGAGGCGGACACAAGTATGAGCCGGCCTCGGGACTCTGTAAACCGGACCAGGCGTCACCTCTATATAAAGGGACGACCCGGCGACGGTTCAGGGATAAGCAACAATCAACCCCTTCGAGACTACAGGCAAGCGATCCGCTCCCTGTAAACCGACGCCCAGCAATACCAAACCAACTAGACGTAGGCCTTTACCTTCATCGAAGGGGCCGAACTAGTATAACTCTCTGTGTCCTTCGTGTGCTATGAACCCCTTCAAGCTAACCCGTCCGATGGTTCCATCATCAAGTCCGTTAAACCGGACATCTGCCGTGCTAATTCTACGACAGTTGGCGCCCACCGTGGGGCCTCCGCACGATGGTTTCGAGTTCTTAAAGGGCAGCTTTGAAGGGCTCAAGGGTTACGCGGTCGGCCGGATGACCAAGAGTCGTCGCGGCCGGATCTACATCGAGGACGCAGGTTGGGGACCGGAGGCCGATTCAATCGAATACGGATACCGGGTTCCCTTCGGTGGCATCCAAGTCTTCATTGGCAAAATCGGCGAACCGGGACCTGAGCCGGACATCTTCCCCAACATCGTCGAGCCGGCTCAGCGTGCGAGATCGGCCCGGATTCAGCCCGCCATGAAGCACGTGTTCATTGGAGCAATCCACGGAGTTCGAGCCGAGGACGGATCGGAATCTGATGGTGCAACAGTTGTCTACTCAGACGACGAGTCTTCATCTGGAGAAACTGAGTCTCTGTATCAGTTGCAGGACTGCCGGTCTGAGGGCGAGTCCGATGGAAACAGTATTCCGGACCCCTTTGGCCCGCCAAACCGGGTGGCTGTCTTTATGGCCGGTTCACAGCCCCCGTTGAACGGGGCGACAGCAGAAGCTGGTGTAGGGGGGAGCGGCACGACCCTCTCACCTACTGACGTTCTATCCACCTTGATGGATGAGTTCACAGCGAAAGCAGTGGAAACAGTAGCTCCAGCAGACAAGGCGCATCATGATGCAGAGCTCCTTCAGTTGAAAGGCTGGATTGATCAGTTAAAGGAAGATCTGAAGGCAGAGAGAGAGATGATAGAAGTGAGACAAGCAGAGTTGGATGATCAGGCTTTTCACCTAAGGATGGAACAGGCCTCTACACAGGGCGTAAGAGGTCGGAAGTACCAATCTCGTATACCACCGGTTTACGAAGCGATGGATCTGTTTAGAACACCAGGTGCAGGGACCAGCAATAATCCCACTTCAAACCGAAGGGCACCCCCAGTCAGGGATGAGCCGGTTCGACAGCCTGCGGTTCCAGCAAGATCGGCGGATCACGTCTGCGCCTCACCCATCAGGTCACTATTCGAACCCGTTGGATAACATTGTTGCGGCTGCAGCGTGATTGGCCGCTTTACCCGATGAGGGGACGTCCCGTGTAGCAGTGGAGGCGCGCCGGGTTAAGGAATTACTTAATACGGCATTGATACAGCAGCAAGCATATTCTCATAGCAGGGAAAGGCTACATTCAACACCACGTCCTAGCCGAAGTTATACTAGGCATTGGGAGGACCCAGAAGTGTCTAGCAGCGAACGCAGGAGGCATCAGCGCACGCAGGATAATCCGGCGGGTGCGGCGGCACCAGCTCCGGATGTAAACCGGGTTAGATCAGGAGCCCGAGAGGAGGTTCGTCAAACGACGCCGGTTCACACCGCTACAGCGGAAACATGAATTACGACGAGTTCTTTCGGGGTGCAATGTCTTGTCCCCGCTTTACGGGGTGTCAAGCTGCCTAAGGATTTTAAAGGACCTCGCAAGGTACCTAATTACACGGCAGATTTAGCTCCGGAAGCTTGGGTTGAAAGTTATGAGATGGCCATGGAGATGCTGGACGTGGATGAATCGGCTTGTGCTAAGTATTTTACTATGATGCTTGAAGGTACGGCCCGGACCTGGCTGAAGGGTTTACCCCCGAACTCTATTGGATCATGGGGGGAGCTACGCAGCCAGTTTATCAAAAACTTCAAGGATACGTGCAAACAGCCGATGTCAGTGGTGGATCTAGCAGCTTGTGTGCAAGGAGAGCAGGAGTCTACAGCTGCTTGGGTGCGGAGAGTAGCGGAGATCTTGCACTCTTCGAATGGTATCAATCCTAGTACGGCGATAGTGACCTTGGAAAACAATTGCCGGTTTGAATCTTCAAAATTAAAACTCGGACGGCTTAAAAGAGATTGTAATGATATGGGGACTCTCATGAGTGCCTTGGTAAAATATGGAGACTCTGATAATACCAAGTATCCAGAAGCGGAAGGAGACAAGACAGGGAAGGTTAGCAAGTCTGGTAAACCGGTGTCAGTTAACCCGGCTGCTATGAGTTTTTTGGGCAAACGGAAGGCAGAGGGTGGCTCTGACTTCGTGGCCAACACTCAAGTTCAAGGGGATTTTCAGCATAGCCTGGGAAATCCGCCTTCACAAACCGGCGGAGGAACTCTTAGTTGGGATCAAGAGTTAGATCAGCCTTGTCCAAAACATGGCATAAAAGGTCGACCGACAAAGCATACCATAAGGGAGTGCAGGCCCCTTATGAAGGCAATGGCGGGCCGCTTCAATCCTCATGACAGGCCTCCAAATGGCGGTTCAGGTCCTGGATTTTATGGTCCGGGTCATCAGGGGAACAGCTCCGGATCAGGGTATAGGGGCAATAACAATGGTTATCAAAACCGGGCCGGTAATCAAAATAACCAAGGAAATTATAATAACCAGGGCCATCAATCGCATCATCAAGGCGGTTACAATAACCAGAGCAATCAGCAACAAGGCCAAGGGAATTATATTAGTCAGGGAAATCAGCAGCAACAGCGTCAGCAACAGCAGCCGCCATCTGGATATCAGAGTAATCCGAAGGAATTGAACAGTGGGCAATATCATGTCTTCACCACAAGTCTGTGTAAGAGAGATCAGAAGGTTTTGAAGCGGGCTGTTAACGCAGTTGAACCGGCGACACCGCAATTTCTGCGCTGGTCCGAGCAGCCCATTGTGTGGAGCGGAGAAGACCACCCGATGCGGGTGGATAATCCGGGCCATTTAGCCCTGGTGGTGGCACCTCAGGTGGGAGGTTACAAATTCACTAAGGTTCTCATGGACGGTGGTAGCAGTATCAATATCTTGTACTATGAGACTTTCCGTCGTATGGGTCTGACAGATAAGAAGTTAAGGCAATCAAATACAGTATTTCATGGAGTGGTCCCAGGTAAGTCGGCTTATCCGGTTGGAAAGATTGACTTAGAAGTTACCTTTGGGAACGAGTATGATTCCAGGTCAGAGATGATAAATTTCGAAGTCGTCAAAATCAAAAGCCCATATCACGCTCTGTTTGGAAGGACGGTTTATGCTAAGTTTATGGCTAGGCCATGTTATGTTTATTTGCAGCTTAAAATGCCGGGTCATAAGGGCACGATCACGGTTCATGGAAGTCGCAAGATAGCAGTGGAATGTGAAGAGGGAGATGCAGCCTATGCAGAAGCAGTATGTGCCACGGAGGAGTTGAAATTTTATAAAGATAATGTTGATCCGGCAGATATGACTCCGTTGAAGAAGCCAACTACCGAGCATGATCCGGCGTTGAAGTTTAAATCGGCGGAGGAGACCAAGCAAGTTGATTTTGTGCCTGGAGATTCGTCCAAGCTGTTCACCATCAGCGCTAACCTTGATCCTAAATAGGAAAGCGCGCTCATCGAGTTCATCCGTGAGAACTGGGATATCTTTGCATGGAAACCTTCTGACATGCCAGGTATACCGAGGGAACTCACTGAGCACAGTCTTAATATTGATCCGAAGTTTAAACCGGTCAAGCAGTATCTGCGCCGTTTCAACGAAGAGAGGCGCAAGGCTATAGGAGAAGAAGTGGCCAGGCTTTTGGCCGCAGGATTCATAGTGGAAGTTTTCCATCCGGAGTGGTTGGCTAATCCGGTACTGGTGTTAAAGAAGAATGGGAAGTGGAGAATGTGTGTGGACTACACAGACCTCAACAAAGCTTGCCCAACTGATCCTTTTGCTCTCCCTCGCATTGATCAAATCATCGATGCCACAGCGGGATGTGAGCGGCTAAGTTTTTTGGATGCATATTCCGGATATCACCAGATTAAGATGGCAGCTAAAGACCAAGAGAAGACTGCTTTCATAACTCATTTTGGTGCTTTTTGCTATGTGTCTATGCCTTTTGGGCTTAAAAGTGCACAGGAAACTTATCAACGTTGCGTTCAGAATTGTCTAAAAGGGCAGATAGGGAGGAATGTTCATGCCTATGTGGATGACATTGTGGTCAAGTCAAGGAAGGAAGAGACAATGATAGAAGATCTCAGGGAAACTTTTGATAATCTTCGAGCTTATAAGATGATGCTTAATCCGGAAAAGTGTGCTTTTGGTGTTCCGGCAGGTAAGCTACTGGGATTCTTGGTCTCAAACAGAGGAATAGAAGCTAACCCAGAGAAAATCAAGGCCATCACATCTTTGACTAAACCGGTTTGCATCAACGATGTTCAGCGCATAGCCGGCCGGATCACCGCATTAAGCCGGTTCATCAGCCGTTTGGGAGAGAAGGCGATCCCACTTTACCAAATGTTGAGGAAAACAGACCGGTTTATATGGAGTGATGAGGCAAATGCAGCGTTTGAGGATCTGAAACGACAATTAGCAAAGCCACCGGTTTTAGCTGCTCCTATTGACAAGGAGCCGTTGCTGTTATACGTCGCTGCCAATGCACGGGCAGTTAGCGTTGCAATCGTGGTTGAGCGCAAGGAAGCAGGGAAGGAATACCCGGTTCAGCGCCCGGTTTACTACGTGAGTGAAGCACTCATTGAATCCAAGCAGAGGTACCCTCATTGGCAGAAGTTAGTATATGGGGTGTTCATGGCAAACCGGAAGTTGAAGCACTATTTCCAAGGTCATCCGATAACTGTAGTTAGTTCAGCGCCATTGGGGGATATAATCCAGAACAGGGAAGCTACAGGCAGAGTAGCGAAGTGGGCCATCGAGCTCAGCCCACACGAGTTGAAGTATGTACCACGCACCGCTATAAAGTCTCAGGCATTGGTAGATTTCATCAATGATTGGACAGAGTTGCAAACTCCTGAGGAGAAGCCAGATCTTACTTACTGGACGATTCATTTTGACGGTTCAAAGCAGCTGGAGGGCTCGGGGGCTGGAGTTGTCTTAACTTCCCCCAGAGGAGATAAATTTTGTTACGTCCTCCGCTTATTGTTTCCTTGTACTAATAATGCAGCAGAACATGAAGCACTACTTCATGGTTTGCGGTTGGCAAAGGAGATGAACTTGAGCCGGGTTAAGTGCTTTGGCGACTCAGATCTGGTGGCACAGCAAGTTTCTGGCAAGTGGGATTCAAGGGATCCCCTCATGGCGGCTTATAGACAAGAGGTTGAAGCAGTTGCAGGATACTTCAAGGGATATCAGGTGGATCATATAGACCGGCGAAGGAATGAAGCGGCCGACGCTCTAAGCCGGCTGGGGTCTCAACGTAAACCGGTACCACCAAACACTTTTTTGGATGAATTGCACAGTCCTTCGGTTCAGATACCGTCGGAGGAAGACCTAGCTGTTCCTGACCCAGAGGCACAGTTAGTTGCAGCGCTCCATGTTATTCCAGATTGGACGCTGCCCTATTTGGCATTCCTAAGCCGAGGAGAGTTACCGGACGATGAAGAAGAAGCACGACAGATAATCCGACGTTCTAAGTCCATGACGATTGCAAACGGAGAGCTTCACCATCGCAGTACTTCTGGAGTATTTCAGCGGTGTGTATCAGCTGAGGAAGGTTGTGAGATTCTTCGCGAGATTCATGAAGGGGATTGTGGTCATCATGCCGGTTCAAAATCGTTGGTGGCTAAAGCGTTCTGGCATGGTTTCTATTGGTTAACTGCTCATGCAGATGCGGCAGATTTAGTCCGGAAGTGTGACGCTTGTCAAAAATTTTCAAGGCGTGCTCTGGTTCCGGTGCAGGAGCTCCGGATGATACCAATAACTTGGCCGTTTGCGACTTGGGGGCTTGATATGGTTGGACCCTTCAAGCGATCCCAAGATCAGAAAACTCATCTACTAGTAGCAGTAGACAAGTTTACAAAGTGGGTTGAAGCGGAGCCTATAAGCAAGTGTGATGCGGCAACGGCGGTCAAATTCATCAAAAAAGTAATTTTCCGGTTTGGCTTTCCACACAGCATCATCACAGACAATGGCACTAATTTATCTCAGGGTGAGATGGAGGAATTCTATCAACGAGAACATATTCGTTTGGACGTGTCTTCTGTGGCCCACCCCCAATCCAATGGTCAGGCTGAAAGGGCAAATCAAGAGATTTTGCGAGGTATCAAACCCCGGCTTATGACACCTTTGCAGAGAACCCCAGGATGTTGGGTTGAGGAGTTGCCATCTGTTCTTTGGAGTATCAACACTACACCAAACCGGTCAACAGGTTACACACCTTTCTTCATGGTCTATGGTGCTGAAGCAGTCCTTCCGAGCGATATACGTCATGATTCACCAAGGGTGACGGCTTATGTTGAGGCAGTCAATGAGAGAGCAAGACAGGACAGTTTAGACCGGCTGGATGAAGAGCGCGATATAGCTGCAGCACGATCTGCGATTTATCAACAAGACTTACGCAGATATCATAGCCGCCGGATCAAAACAAGGACGTTCCAGGAGGGTGACTTGGTACTCCGGCTCATCCAAGATCAAACAGATATGCACAAGCTATCCCCACCTTGGGAAGGGCCCTTTGTGGTCAGTAAGAATCTACACAACGGTTCATATTACCTGGTGGACGTTCGAGAACACAAGGACTCACGGACGTCAGAAGAGGAGACGAAGAGACCGTGGAACATCGCCCATTTACGGCCATACTATACTTGAGCTACGTGCTCCATGTATATATTATGAGTAATGAATAAACCGGCACCCTCGGTAAACCGGGGGCTCAGCCCTTTTTCCATATACCAATATCATTGTGAGGACAACCATACAAGTTTTTTATCAGATATTATATTTCAATATATTGGCCGGTTTAGACATTGATTTTTTGCAGAGTATGCAAAGGAGCAATAAAACTTTCTAAAGAACATGGGATCGTATCCGGTTCAAAGAGAGGAAGCTTCATGATTTACCCACCGGTTCAGAAGGAACCCTGGAGACCCTCTGAAAAGATGGATAATCCACATTCAGTGATTGGTTTATATTTACCCACCGGTTCAGGTGGAACCATGGAGGCCCTCTGGAAAGATGAATAATTCACATCCAGTGATTGGCTCAATTTTTATGTACATCGGCCCTCTGAAAAGAATGGTTCGCCCACGTTCAGTGATTGGCTAGGCCCTCTGGGAAAGAATGGTTCGCCCACGTCCCAGTGATTGGCTCAATTTTTATGTACGATTCTATCATCCCTCTGAAAAGAATGGTTCGCCCACGTTCAGTGATTGGCTAGGCCCTCTGGGAAAGAATGGTTCGCCCACGTCCCATTGATTGGCTCAGTTTTTATTTGTGGTTCTATCGGCCCTCTAAAAAGAATGGTTTTGCCCACGTTCAGTGATTGGCTAGGCCCCCTGGGAAAGATGGATAATCCACGTCCCATTGATTGGCTGAACCTTGCTTTGAGCCTGGCAGCTCTTAAAAAGCCTTGACTACATGGTCTTATTTGCAAAATTTGCATCTTTTTTGTGTTTGTGTTTTATAACCCTTTAAACCAGAGTGGAGCAGCTACAGAAGCTGACCACAAATCTATAAAGTGGAAAGTCTGGGTCATGAATACCAGCATGAGTAACCCGGTGTTCATTAAAACCCGGATCATATATCAGGCAACAAGCCACAAGTTTCTGAACAAAGTTTTGGAGAACAAGATGAACCGGAGTTTATCATCAAGATGAACCGGAGTTTGCCGGGTTTGTAATTGGATCCATGAAGGTCTATATCAAGAGACTTTAAAATCCTACCGGATTAAGAGCATTGAGCATATATAATCCCAGGTATAATTTTATTTCTGGCATGAATATGTACTTATTTGGCATTTCAGGAGAACAATGTAATCCGTCCAGCGGTAAACCGCTAGGAAATATTTTCAGTATTATTTCTGCAGGAGCAGAGGATATGCAAGATAAACACCATCAGATAACATTTAAAGTGGCAAGACAGAATATCCGGATTAAGGCAAATCAAGTTTCAGCTATCCTATTACAAGGCATAGCAAGTCTGACGGATTACAAAGATTGTTTGACAAAACAGAGACTGCGATTACAAACAATAAATTTTGAATGATGCTCCTCCTTGCTGAGACGACTGGCCATCACCTTGATCCGGAATATCTTCATCTTCTTGAAGCGGTTGGAAGTCCGGTGCACGCTAGTCAATCTTCGCCAAAGCCCGGAAATACATCTCGTCGTTGATAAGCTCAGAAGGTTCAATATCAGGAGCGAAGGTATGAGGACGAACCGGCGGGATTAAGTTGACGGTGTCATAAACCGGCCGCTCCACCCGTTCGTTTTGCAAGTTATATCCAGGATGATACCTGGATAAATCGGACTCAGTTGCAAGCTTGCTGGCGAGGGGACGCATCTCCTTTGTCAAGGCGTAAAGATCCTTTTCAGTAAAAGTCGAACCATCATCTTTAGTATCAGGAAAACCGGTTAAAGCTTCCTCCGGATCAAGATCCGGGACCCAGGCCTTAGCCCTGGTAAGGGCCAGAAGAGCACCACCTCGGGCAGCAGATTTTTTGACTTCTTCAAGACGAACCGGCAAGACAGATAATTTCTTCAACGTGTCCTGGATAGTCGTAGGGGCCGGTTTACCGAAAGAAGTTGCACTGATGATCCTCTGAGCACCGGAATACAGCTGCTCGACCAAGGTGTAACACGCCTTAAGCTTCTTCCGTAGGTCATCCCCAAGACGGGAGACACGGCGCCCTGCATATAGATATAACGGTTAAACCGGCACAGTTAGAAGATTACAGGGATAAAGCAGGAGTTCAGATTATACTTACCAAAGATTGCAGTGGTCATCATCTCAATCTGCTGCTTTAAACCGGTCAACTCTTCTGTAACCGGATTAAGCGCCCCTTCAGCATCTTGAATCCTTTTCTCCAGATCTTTCTTTTGAACCTCAAAAGTGGTCCGCTCTTCTTCAAAGTATTTCTTCAGATCTTCAGCAGTCTTTAAACTTACTTGAAGATCTTTCTTAGCCTTTGAAGCGGCAGATTCTGTCTCAGCAAGACGGCTCCGAAGTTCATTAATTTCATCAGCGTTCCGGTTTAACTCAGCCTGCAAGCACAATCAAAAGACAAGAAGCAAAAATCAGGCAAGTCTCAAGCATACAAACAAGTTGTCTACTTGACACTTGGGGGCTAATGGTAGTTGAAGCAATAAGCAACAGCAATTCAAAGTTACAAGTCTCAAGCACACAAACAAGTTGTCTACTTGACACTTGGGGGCTAATGGATGGTTGAAGTATCATCAGAAATTTTTACAAGTATCAAATACATAAACAAGTTATCTACTTGATACTTGGGGGCTAATGTAAAGATCAATTGTTCAAACTACAAAGTTCCGGTTCACCTTCAGCGCGCAGCTAAACCGGAACTTGGGGGCTGTTATGGAATAGAAGCATATCAAAAGTACAAAGTCAGAAGAAAAGGATTACCTCATATTTCTCCCTCATTAAGTTAACCAAACTTGCTTCGTAATCTCGGCTGCTGTGGAGCCGGTTTAGATACCCAGAATAACTTTCTTGGGCGCTCATGTCGGCAAGATTAGATACTTCAGTACTCCATTTGCCCTTCTCTTTATATAACTTCTCCGTTTTAGCCGTATGCTTGGCTAAAACGGTGGGCTCAGCCGGAGCAACGAAGGCAACCCCAGTCACCACAACATCTGGAGAAGCAGGTGCAATTGGGGGAGTCGCAGTGTGAGCCGGATTGGGAGACGCCAGATTAATCTGAGGAGAATTGATCCGGGCCGGACTTGGCAGATTATGGGCATCTTCAGCAGTAGGATTCTCAGGAACGGAGATATGATCTGTAGGCGCAGGATCTTCAAGAGGAGCTATGGGCTTGCCCTCTGAAGGAACGGTTGTTGCCGGATCATCGGCCGGATCATCTGCAGTGGTCTCAGCAGGAGGCTTGTTTGCCTTGGGTTTCTTGCTAGGTTTTGGTTTACTGGAAAGAGTATGCAAAATGAGTTAACATTATAAAACAAAAAGGAATCATAAACCGGAAGGGTTAAAAAGTTACCCTGGGACAGTTTTCAATGGAGGAAGCTGTGTGGCAGTCGATTCACCAGAAGAAAACAGTGGAGTTTCCTGATAATCAGGGTCAGACGGTTTAAGAGGTTTTCGGATAAGCCCGGCCTTGGGATGAAGGAGAGTCGGAGAAAGTATCACCTCAGCACGGCGTTTTCGAGCCGGAGTTAAAGAAATCCCGGATGATTCCACCGCCAGGCCACTATGGCGAGTGGTCCGGCGAAGAGCTTCGTGCTGTTGCTTTTTCAAAATAAAATTAGGATCCAACTGAGCATAAGGGTGAGAAAATTGGTATTTCCGAACGGTCCGGCGATTTTTCTATGGAAGAGGTTCTGAATCAGAGGAAAGAATGGTTACCTCAACTTCGGCCTGATTATCACCTTCAGCCAACTCCTGTGGAAAGGTTATCATTAGATACAGATATAAGTTCGAGAAAGCAAAATTCAAACCGGATTAATTCATACCTCGGAATCCGGATCATCCTCTTCAGCGGGAGAACTGGCGTCAACAGCTGCTTTTCTTTTCTTATTGGCAAAGGTTTTTCGGCGTGCTTGTTTGCCGGTTTTCTCTTGAGGCTTCCTCTTCCAGAAAGGATCATCAGACTATTCAAGAGAAAGAAAGACGATTGGAAAGACGGTTTAAAGGAACGGGTTACAAATTCAGGGCAAAGTAAAACTTACCGCATGCAGCTTATTCTTTTTATAATACGGAGCTAGCCCGACTTTGCTGCAGTCTGCTATAGAGGCATTGAGCATCTTTTTAGCCGACTCAATAACCTCCGATTCAGATAATTTGTCCTTAGTAAACCGTTGAGGATCGTCCGGTTTACCAGAATATTTGCACATCAGCTGTGATCGCCGGCTCAAGGGAAGGATGCTCCAAGACAACCAGCATCGCAAAAAATCAGTTCCAATCAAGCCATTGGCTATGAAAGCTCTTAACCTGGAGAGCTGTGATAAAAACCGGGTCCGCTCGACAGAGCTGAGCCGTTGTGGTAGAGGATGATCCTCCGGAATACAGGTTTCACGATAACCCGGCAAAGGGTTCTCCCCTTCAGGAGAAGTGTCAGCGCAATAAAACCATGACTTGTTCCAATCCTTTGGATGCGTGTGTAAAGCGGCGTGAGGAAAAACAACGTCTCTCCTTTTCTGGATGCTAACACCACCGAGCTCCTGATGCGGTCCGCTGGTGAATTCTGTGTGCCGGTTCAGGTGGAAGAAGTCCCGGAACAGATCGACAGATGGTTCTTCTTGCAAATACACCTCCGAAAATACTTGGAAGTCACAGATATTTGAAACAGAGTTGGGTCCAATATCTTGAGGGTGGAGTTGGAAGGCGGCAAGTACATCCCGAAAAAACTTTGAACCGGGAGGAGAGAAGCCTCGAGATATGTGATCAAAGAACACAATAACCTCCCCGGGCCTGGGAGTAGGAGGTCATTCGTTTCCCGGAGCCCGCCACTTCAAAATGGACTAAGGATCTAACGTACCAATTTCAGAAATTTTGACCAAGTCTTCCTCCGTAATGATGGAAGGGACCCAATCGCAGGAGACATACTGCTTGGCCATTGCAGTGGAAGGACAAGTACTGGAAAAGATAAAATGCAAAAAACGGATTATGCGGGTACAACAGTATAAACCGGAAATCTATGAAAGTTACGCAACGGTTTGAACTGAGGACTAATGGCATGGTTAAACCGGCAATAACAGCGAGCTACGTCATTTCCGGTTCGCGACAGTAAAAGAGGAACAGCTAAACCGTCGCGTTCAATTTCAAAAGTTTTGCAAGAACAGGGCATAACAGTTTAAACCGGAGTATATCTAATGGATCTACAAAGGAGAAGAAACAATTTCCTTGTAAACAGCTAAAGGGGAGCAGATCTGGGCGTGCGAGGAAAAGAAAAATAAAGTGCAAGAAAATACGAGAAGAAACGCCAGGAATCTTGTGCGGAGCAGATGAATCTATAGGATTAATTATAGGTGGTGAGATCTAAAGCTAATACTAGTGGAAGATCTGTTAACTGGGCCTGAAGGTCACAAATTTTCTACGAAGTACGTATCTACGAGGAATAAGACGAAGCTTTCATTAAAAACTCTAATGGCGGAAGAACAAGGGAGGAACCCTAGAAGATACAAATCGGTAATGAGGAAGAAAGGACGTACCTGAACAATGGAGGACAGCGGCGGAGTTCTCTGGTCGAAACAGGTTGATGCAGCGGCCAGGGAGATCTTGACTCGGCGAGGCAACGGCGGCGCTTCAAGCTCGGGCGTCAATGGAGTCTTGAAGCTCGGGCGGCGAACGAAGGAAGAAGAGGCGAGAAGAAGGAAGAACGAAGGGGGACGGCGGTATTTATAAGCGAAAGGACAAATGCGAAGCGACAGGTGCGGGATTCGAGGGGGCAAAGATCGGATAAAGATCCTTTTGACGCCTCGATTTTCGGGTAACCATTAAACAAAGCTACGGTACAGCTCACAGCGTTAAATGCGGAGATGATGTCACGGTCAGATCTAGTGAATCTCGAAGATGACGTCAGAGCCGGTTTACAAGAGTGTGAAGACAGAAGAAAATTATACAAGACAAGGAAGACTGATATGAACAAGTTCAAATCATTCTGGGGCCTAATGTCAGGGATATGACTAGCAGGTATAAACCGGCTAGTGTAAACCGGCTTAGTTATATTATACTTAGTTGTAATATTTAGTAGAGGCTACGGCCCATGAGATCTTAGGGCCCATGTGTAGAAGTGAGGTTTGTAAACCGCCGGGCGATGTAACTTGAGAGATAAGGAAGAAAGGACAGAGACCGAGGCGGACACAAGTATGAGCCGGCCTCGGGACTCTGTAAACTGGACCAGGCGTCACCTCTATATAAAGGGACGACACCCAGGATGGGACTATACCTCCTACGTGTCGAGGCACGACTTAAAGGTATAAGCCCATTCTGGAATGATCGCAAGTTCGGTATCTTTTGCACATCTCATGTAAAAATAGGGATGAAAGGGAAAAGGATAGTTGGCTTACACTCGGCACGTCACACAATTCATTACATATCCAAACATCATTCAAATAACATCACAACCCGTCTACGGGTGAAGATCCAAAAGAAAGATACCAAACAAACATAAAGCCACAGGTCTGAATCGCCCCTAGTAGAATCCACTACTGATCGTCGGGATAGTGCACATAGTAACGACTACGGTCCTCGTCGTACTCCCAGTATAGCTCGGTGCTGTCTCCTGAGTAGAACACCTGAGTACCTGCATCTGGTGTGGTGTAGAATCTGTGAGCCACAGAGGACTCAACAATCCCGTTCCCGGGTAACACAACTATCCAAGCCTTGGGTGTGGAGCAAGGCTGAAGAAAGAACAAGAGGTTGCAGCAGCACTAGCACTAACTTACGTAAAGAGAGCGAGAAGAGAAGTGCCTCGGACGAAAAGGTGATCACGAAGTGATCCTAACTAAAACACGACAAACATAACCCCACCGTGTTCACTTTCCGAACCCCTTTCGTAAAATGACCGTCACGGTACTCACGCTGGTAGTGTGTTTTGAACATGGTGTCAAGTTCTCTACAACCGGATATTAACAAATTCCCATCTGCCACATAACCGCGGGCACGGCTTTCGAAAGTTCAAATCCCTGCAGGGGTGTTCCAACTTGGCCCATGACAAGCCAACGATCCGCGAAGTCGCAACTCCAAGGTGGGAAGGCCCGAGTATCCTTGGAATCCCGTGCTCAAGATACTCCGACTAAGGTAAGGCTAATCCAGCAAATCCTCCCGGCTTGCCGATACCCTGATAGTAGCCGCGCGTATCTCGTCTCAGGCCACGACCGGATAAGTCATCCTACAGGTTTTTACCAGACCTCGAGTTTCCTTGAGGTGGCCCCGCAGTCTGCTCATTTCGGACCAACACTCATGTGGAGCACTGGCCCGGGGTTGTTGATTAAGAAGAGGGTTAATTACTCCCTATGCAAGTTTTTAGTTGTTTATGCAAATAGAACCAATGTTGGGACTTGCTGGAAAAGACTTAGCGCTAAGCGGTTTATCGAGGGGGTCCCATAACCCCAACCGTGTGAGGAACGCAAAATCAAGGAACATAACACCGGTTTATACGGTTCCTAGGGCGGCATGAGTGGAACAGATCACCAAGCAAGAGGCTTAGCCTTCCATCCATTACCAATACATAGATGATTTCATTTAAGAATTAATATAGTGTGATATCCCAACAAGCTTCAACAAGAACCAAGAATCTTCAAATCTTCTCCTGCAACTAGCAATGCTATAAGAGGGGCTGAGCGAAGCTTTCTTAGCCAATCAAAGGTTTGCATAGGTAGGGTGGTTAGACAGATTCATGGTTACAATAGGAGGCTGATAGGAAAAACATGGGCATCGAGGCAATAAGCTAAAGAGCGAGACTTCTAGCAATAGGCAAAGATAGTAATGTAATCTGGGTCAGGTCATCTTGCCTGTCGAGTCGTCGATGGGATCGTAAGAGGGCTCCTCGTTCTCAACCTCGGTAGTAACCTCGTTCTCGTACTCGTTCTCGGCTTCCGGCTCTAATCAACACCAAAAACACACGAGGCACGAAAATCAATCAAGATGCAATGTGCAAACCACAGGATGCATGGCTGATGCACTAAGGAAGCACTGCAGATCTACTTAGGATGCACAAAAAGTCAACATAGGAAACACAGAGATACAGCACAAGGAACATGACAATATGCATCAAGCAAGATACTTCAAAACATTTTAACAGGAGGATATTATGAATCTACATGCAAAACCACACAAGTTTCATATAGGACTTGCTCCAAACGGAGCAACGGGCTAAAAGTTACACCCGAAACAATAAACAATGTCAAGCTGAAATTAACAGCCACATAGCAACTTCGGAGCAAGGAATATATATTCTACAACATTCAAACATCATGACAAGAAGCATGGACATAAAGTAGACATATCCTACAGCAAACAATTCCATTGGAGCATCTCCAAAGGAGTCATGGATCAAGAGCAACAAGCTAAAACATTTTGAACATGACAACAAAAACCTGACATCAGTATTTTATAGCAACTTGGGAGCAAGAGTTAAATATGCTACAGCCACCCAAAAGAGCATGTGAGGGCATGAATGGATAGCCAACAACATATACAACAAGGAATCATCAATAGTCACCTCAAAACTATCATGGATTTGCCTAGAACAACAAGCAAACATGGCATCTGGAAATTACAGATTCCAGACTTAATGAAATTTCACTAAGTGTTAAAACATCAGTAATATCATGGCATGTTTGTGAGCAAGTTTAAGTCACCTCAAAGCATAACATGGCAAGTGGTTTGCACCACAGCAAAGTACACATGATGGGGAGTCCAAAACATATAAGCATGCAACATGGGGACAACCACACCAATAGCAACGAGCTCCTCAACTAGGCATCTCGTAACAAGTTTACCAACCTAACAGCCACTAGCACTTTTGCAAAGGAGATAAACATGGCAATATGAATTCTATCATGCAAGCTAAAGCAACCAACATGTAGAGCATCTCATGATGAACATGTGGATATATCATTTGCTTCATTTGGATAAACATGCACCAAGTCATCCCATCTCAAACATGGCATGAAAACAACTAATAGCAGCAGTTTATAACAAGTAGCACTCTTCCCATGAAGATTAAGACATCTAAATGGACTCAAACATGCATGACACAATGGAACAAAACATAGTACATGTCACCACGATCATTTTGACATATCATATGCACAAAACGGACAAGCACAGCAAAAGTTATCCTCCTCACAAAAATGCATCAGACACTGAAAACTAAAGACTTAGAAGGAAAAACGAGGTCAACCTCCGGGTCAAACGGGTCAATGGGCGCCGGTCAACGGGTCGGGTGCGGGCTACTGGGCGCGGATCCCACCGGCCCGTTAGGGTTCGGCCCCAGCCAGATCGGATCGGGGATCGCTCGGGGATCCCGATCCCGTCGGGGCAGCGGCGGCTGGCTGCTTGACGGCGGCGGCGCCCGGCCGGCCGGTGGGGATGCGATGAGGTGGCGGCGAGGGGCCCGCGTCCAGGGGCGGCCTGAGGCTGGCGGAGGGCGGCGAGAGGAGGCCGCCGGCGGCCTGGCTCGAAGGGGCGGTGAGGAGCCCCGGCGGCGAGGAAGCTCCGGCGCGGCGGGTTGCTCCGGCGGCCGCTGGAGGAGAACGGCGGCGGCGGCCTCGGTGGAATAAGATGAAGGGTGCGGCGAGGGGAGATCTGGCCCGGACGGCGGGCTGACCTCGGGCCCCGCAGGCCCGCGCGGTGGAAGCGGAAGCACTGGCGGCGGTCGGTGGAAACACTGCTCGGCGGTGGAGGTGGAAACACAGCGCGACTGCGGTGGAAGCACAGACGGCGGTCGGTGGAAACACTGCGCGGCGGAGGTGGAAACACTAGGGTTTTGGACGCAAAATTGGAGGGGGGGGGTGGACGTTTATATAGGCACAAGGAGCTAGGGTAGTCCAAATGAGGAGAGGTTTTCGGCCACGAGATCACAATTGAACGGCCTAGATGAAGGGAAGGGTTTGAGCTGGGTTGGTGGGCTGTTGGAGGGGGGTCTTGGGCCTCAAAGAGGAGGTACTTTTAGCCCACAAGGATACCTGTTGAAGTACCAAAGGAACTCCAAACGCGACGCAACTTGACAGGCAGGTTACACATATCAAAACAACATCGCACGACAAGTCTCACGCCAAACCGGAAACGTTACACGGCCAAACGCAAAAGAAGGACTCGGGGAAGCCACGGGCACGTGTGAGAGTGTCGGAACTTGAAACGGACAACGGGAAGAAATGAGTGGGACCGGATGCAAACGAAAACACAAATGCAATGCAATGCACATGACAACATGACATGGATGAATGCACACACGCACACGACAAAACGACGAAAACCGAAAAGACGAAGAACCCGGAATGGAACTGATGAAGCCAAAGTTATATATTGCCAAAAAGGGAAAGTATTACATCCGGGGCATTACAAACTCTCCTCTACTACGAAAAGATCTCGTCCCGAGATCTAGGACTGGAAGAAGGAAGGGTACTCAGAACGAAGGTGATCTTCTCGTTCCCACGTAGCTTCTCGATCGGTATGGTGTGACCACTTGACTTTCAAGAACTTGATTGACTTGTTGCGGGTCTTGCGCTCGGTTTCTTCGAGAATAACAACGGGATGCTCTCGGTAAGACAAGTCTTGTTGAAGATCAATCTCCTCAAACGGAATGGTGCGTTCAGGTGTCTTGAAGCACTTGCGGAGTTGAGACACGTGAAACACATCATGAACATTAGCGAAGTTGGAAGGGAGCTCAAGTTGATAGGCTAGATCGCCTCTTTTGCCAAGGATCTTGAAAGGGCCCACGTATCTAGGAGCAAGCTTTCCGTTGATACCGAATCTTTGGGTGCCTTTCATAGGAGAAACACGGAGATAGACATGATCCCCAATGTTGAAGGCCAAATCACGATGCTTGCCGTCATAGTAGCTCTTCTGACGCGACTGAGCGGCCTTGAGATTCTCACGTATGACTTTGCACATTTCTTTGGCTTCTGAGATCAAGTCATTGCCAAGAAGTTGACGTTCACCAGTCTCAGACCAGTTGAGAGGGGTACGACACTTTCTGCCATAGAGGATTTCAAATGGAGCTTTGCCGGCACTTGCTTGGAAGCTTTTGTTGTAAGAGAACTCGGCAAACGGAAGGCAATCTTCCCACTTCATGCCAAAAGAGATGACACAGGCTCTGAGCATGTCTTCTAGAATCTGATTCACTCTCTCGACTTGACCACTAGTCTGAGGTTGAAATGCAGTGCTGAAATGGATCTTAGTGCCCATGGCAGACTGAAAGGAGTTCCAGAACTTGGAGGTGAACAAACTTCCACAGTCTGAGGAGATTACTTGAGGAATGCCATGTAAGGACACAATTCTGGAAGTGTACAACTCTGCCAGTTGAGCTGCATTGATGGATTCTTTGACTGGAAGGAAGTGAGCGACTTTGGTAAGCTTGTCAATCACCACGAAGATAGAATCATTCCCTTTCTTGGACTTGGGAAACCCAGTGAAGAAATCCATTTCAATGTGGTCGAATTTCCACTCGGGAATAGGAAGAGGTTGGAGAAGACCGGCTGGATGTTGATGCTCTGCCTTCACTCTTCTGCAGACATCACATTCATTCACGAATTGGGCAATCTCCCTTTTCATGCGTGTCCACTAGTAAGATTGCTTGAGCTCTTGGTACATCTTGGAACTTCCAAGATGAATGGAAAGGAGGGAATCATGTGCTTCGTCCATTATGAGCTTCCTGAGATCACCTTTGGGAACCACAAGTCTGTCCTCAAAGAACAAGGTATCTCTCTCATCAACGCGATAGCACTTGTATTTGGGAGTACCCTTTGCAATACCATGTTTCACTTTCTGCATCATAGCATCACTGAGTTGGGCCTCACGGATCTGATCTTCCAAGGTAGGAGCAACTTGAAGATTTGCAAGAAAACCTTGTGGAACAACTTGAAGGTTGAGCTTCCTGAATGCTTCACAAAGCTCAGGCTGGAACGGCTTGATAAGGAGACTGTTGCAATATGCCTTTCTGCTCAAGGCATCTGCAATGACATTTGCCTTGCCAGGTGTGTATTTGATGCTTGGATCATACTCTTGGATCATCTCAACCCAACGAGTCTGGCGGAGGTTCAGGTTCGGCTGTGTGAAGATGTACTTCAAGCTCTTGTGATCGGTGAAGATGTCGACTTTTCTGCCCAACAGAAGGTGTCTCCACGTAATCAAAGCGTGTACCACAACTGCTAGCTCGAGATCATGTGTGGGGTAGTTCTTCTCACTTGGCTTCAGTTGACGAGAAGTGTATGCCACAATCTTCTTGTCCTGCATTAGCACACCACCAAGTCCTTGAAGAGAAGCATCACAGAATACTTCGTAGGGCTTGGACTCATCTGGAGGAGTAAGAACTGGAGCAGAGATGAGCTTTTCTTTGAGAGTTTTGAATGCCACATCACAATCCGGAGACCAGTTGTACTTGACATTCTTCTGCAGCAAGTTGGAGAGAGGCTTGGCAATCTTGGAGAAGTTCTCAATGAACCTTCTGCAATAGCTAGCAAGACCAAGGAAGCTTCGGAGTTGCTTGACGTTCTGAGGAGGTTCCCAGTTGACAATTGCTTCAACTTTCTCGGGGTTCACAGCAATACCGTCAGCGGAGATGATATGGCCCAGATACAAGACCTTATCGAGCCAGAATTCGCACTTGGAGAACTTGGCATAGAACTTATGTTCACGGAGTCTGTCGAGAACCAGACGGAGGTGCTTTTCGTGATCCTCTTCATTCTTGGAGAATACCAAGATGTCATCCAGATACACAAGCACAAACTCGTTGGTGTAGGGGTTGAAAATGTAGTGCATCATTCTCGAGAAGGTAGGTGGAGCATTAGCGAGGCCAAAAGACATGACTGTATATTCATAGGAGCCGTAGCTTGGTCTGAAGGCAGTCTTGTGGATATCTTCTTCGCGAATGCGAATTTGGTGATAGCCCATTCGGAGATCGAGCTTTGAGAACACTTTATCTCCTTTGAGCTGC
Organism: Secale cereale; assembly: GCA_902687465.1. Lineage (NCBI taxonomy): Eukaryota > Viridiplantae > Streptophyta > Magnoliopsida > Poales > Poaceae > Secale > Secale cereale. The sequence goes on from LR738714.1 coordinate 430,739,160, forward strand.
TCGAACAATTCATTGATGTTGGGGAGCGGATACTTGTTCTTTATTGTCTTCTTGTTCAATGGCCGGTAATCAACGGAAAGGCGTTCCGTGCCATCCTTCTTCTTGACAAATAAGACACCACATCCCCAAGGAGACGTGCTAGTCCTGATCAGACCCATACGCTCTTGTTCATCAAGCTGTTTCTTCAACTCCTTCAACTCTCCTGGGGAGAGCTTGTATGGACGCCGGCATGCTGGCTCAGTACCAGGCTCGAGTTCAATGACGAATTCAACATGACGATGCGGAGGCATGCCTGGAAGTTCTTCAGGAAAAACGTCTTCATATTCATTAACCACCGGAATTTGAGAGATGGCATTAATCTCGCCCTTGTCATTGAGAGAGAAAAGCCTAATTGTGTTATCCCGAGAGGCGAAGATAATCACGTCTTCGTTAGGATGAGTAATCTTGACTTCCTTATTTGCACAATCAATGTGAGCATCATGCTGAGAAAGCCAATCCAGCCCGAGAATAAGGTCAATGTCGGAGTTGCTGAGAACAACCGGATTAGCCAGAAAGCGGTAATCACCCATGCGAATAGACACATTCGGAGCCCTCAAATTTGAAGTCATGCACTTGGCCGGAGAAATAATTTGCAACTTCTTATCGAGAAAAACCGAAGTGAAATTATGCTTGGTAAAGAATGGCCTTGATATGAAACTGAGAGATGCACCAGAATCAAACAATACTTTTGCAGGAATAGAGTTAACTGAGAGGTTACCAAGTATCACATCTGAAGAATTCTCTGCTTGAGCTGCATTCATCAGATTCACTCTTGCTGCCTTGGGATTATGCTTGACAATAGCAGTGCTGGCAGGTGGAGGAGGCGGAAGGCGCCTTGGGTTGGGGCACTTGTTAGCATAGTGACCCTTCTGAGTGCACTTGCTGCAAACCACTTCTGAGAGAGGACGGTAATGAGGAGCACTTGACTTGGAAGCTTGAAACTGATTCTTTGACTGGTTGCTTGGGTTGGGTGGGTGGGAGAAACCACGGCCACCAGAGTTCTTGTTGTTGTTGTAGGGAGCTCGGATCACTGGAGGAGGTGGAAGCCAAACCTTCTGTTGCTTCGCGACCACTTGAGAAGATGAGGAGGAGTGAACAGCATCTTTGATCCTCTTTTTGGATGCTTTGATCTTGAGCTGGGCTGCCTCTTGTTTAAGCGCCATATTATAGAATTGATCAAACTCATCAGGCTCGAACAAGGTGAGAGCAAGTTGGAGTTCATCCTTCAGACCACCACGGAACTGATAGATCTTGCTCTTGGCATCTGGGATGTCTTGCTTTGCATAGCAGGCAAGGTTCTGGAACTTGACATTATATTGGTAGACAGACATAGAGCCTTGCTTCAGGTTGCAAAATTGCTCACGCATACCCTCGATGACACTTGTTGGAATGTGGTGAGAGCGAAAGTCCTTGCAGAAATCATCCCAGGAGATTACACGCGCTGCTCTGGAGTCTTTGTACTGCTGCCACCAATCAGCTGCTTGGTCCTTGAGTTGGAAGGCTGCAAACTTCACATAGTCCTCGGGCCTTACGTTGCTGCACTCAAAATGCTTCTTGATATCCGTTATCCAGTCTTCAGCATCGAGAGGGTCCACGCAGTAACTGAAAGCCTTTGGTTGATTTGCCAAGAACTGGTTGAGCGTAGCAAAGTGCTGTTGGTTGAACAAATTGCCTTGGTTCCCCTGAGTACCATGATTTGCTTGATTTGCTTGAATTTGCTGCATCATCTGCATAAGCATCTGGGTGTTCTGGTTCGTAGTTTTCATAATTGCTCTCCAGGCCTCAGACGGAGGAGGAGGGGAAGGAGGACGATCAGGAACCTCTTCACCCTCTGGGTTAGCGTTGGGAACCCTTTTAGGAGCCATCCTGAAAGAGATGACCACTATTAGCCATTTGAATGAAAAGAAGATATAAGCTGAATCAACGGCTAGAATTGCAACATAGTCTTCACAAGAATCATTCGAACAAGAGGAACGAATGAAATTCACAGTTTAATGATAACAACAATCTTCACGAGAAGCCACTTGGGAGACAAAAGGTAAATAAAACAACAAGGTGCAGATAGAACAAATACAAGATAGGAGCTTCGCTCGACATATTCATGCTGAAAGCTTATGGAACCTGTTACGAAAGGGTTTTGCAATCCCCGGATCAGCATAGCCAAGGACCCTTTAAGATGCAACTCCCGATCGGAACAACGGCCATAAAACTACTTCACTCAATGTAGAACCCCGAACTCCATATCCTGCATTCGTTGGAAGAATGCCTATTATCTACTAGATGAACCCACCTATTAATTTCCGAAAGTTTCCAGTTATGCAATCAGGTGTTGGGGATATAGGTGAAGCATCGCGCACTCAACTCTAATCCTACATCCAGCTGTATCCATCCTTCAACACATAACCTGTTATTTTTCGGAAACCGTCTACCTCAGACCTTCGAAACGCATCCACTATACAAGCTATGACAATACTCCCGAACTACCTCCCCAGTACTGGGTGATGTCGGGGTTATCTTGCCACTAACCGCATAGGAGAGTTTTCGATGTCGGCCGTCTTAAGTATTCTAGAACTGCCGCGATATGTTTGTGACGACAACACCTCGGAGCTCAACTCCCCGGGACACTGCCACAACCCCTAATGACAGGAGGCATCGAGAACAATGTTCTCGTCACAAAGACATCGAAACAATCCAAACAATACTCGCGAGATTCCTAAAAAAAATTGGTGCAATTTTTGAGAGTAGAAGAGGCAAGAGTAATCGTCAGGAGTCCTCACCAGAGTGAAAAGAGATGAGGAGCAAAAGAAATCCTACTCTCCGATATAAATATAGGACTCAAAACATTTTAAGTGTGTGCCTAGACTCAACCGTCAACGATTCGATCAATCAGTGGGGGCTTCTAAGTTGGAGAAGGCTCTGAATACCAACTTGTAATGCCCAGGATGGGACTATACCTCCTACGTGTCGAGGCACGATTTAAATGTATAAGCACATTCTGGAATGATCGCAAGTTCGGTATCTTTGCACATCTCATGTAAAAATAGGGATGAAAGGGAAAAAGATAGTTGGCTTACACTCACCACGTCACACAATTCATTACATATCCAAACATCATTCAAATAACATCACAACCCATCTACGGGTGAAGATCCAAAAGAATGATACCAAACAAACATAAAGCCACAGGTCTGAATCGCCCCTAGTAGAATCCACTACTGATCGTCGGGATAGTGCACATAGTAACGACTACGGTCCTCATCGTACTCCTAGTATAGCTCGGTGTTGTCTCCTGAGTAGAACACCTGAGTACCTGCATCTGGTGTGGTGTAGAATCTGTGAGCCACAAAGGACTCAGCAATCCCGTTCCTAGGTAACACAACTATCCAAGCCTTGGGTGTGGAGCAAGGCTGAAGAAAGAACAAGAGGTTGCAGCAGCACTAGCACTAACTTACGTAAAGAGAGAGAGAAGAGAAGTGCCTCGGACGAAAAGGTGATCACGAAGTGATCCTAACTAAAACACGACAAACATAACCCCACCGTGTTCACTTTCCGAACCCCTTTCGGAAAATGACCGTCACGGTACTCACGCTGGTAGTGTGTTCTGAACATGGTGTCAAGTTCTCTACAACCGGATATTAACAAATTCCCATCTGCCACATAACCGCGGGCACGGCTTTCGAAAGTTCAAATCCCTGCAGGGGTGTTCCAACTTGGCCCATGACAAGCCCACGATCCGCGGAGTCGCAACTCCAAGGTGGGAAGGCCCGAGTATCCTCGGAATCCCGTGCTCAAGATACTCCGACTAAGGTAAGGCTAATCCAGCAAATCCTCCCGGCGTGCCGACACCCTGTTAGTAGCCACGCGTATCTCGTCTCAGGCCACGACCGGATAAGTCATCCTACAAGTTTTTACCAGACCACGAGTTTCCTTGAGGTGGCCCCGCAGTCTGCTCATTTCGGACCAACACTCATGTGGAGCACTGGCCCGGGGTTGTTGATTAAGAAGAGGGTTAATTACTCCCTATGCAAGTTTTTAGTTGTTTATGCAAATAGAACCAATGTTGGGACTTGCTGGAAAAGACTTAGCGCTAAGCGGTTTATCGAGGGGGTCCCATAACCCCAACCGTGTGAGGAACGCAAAATCAAGGAACATAACACCGGTTTATACGGTTCCTAGGGCGGCATGAGTGGAACAGATCACCAAGCAAGAGGCTTAGCCTTCCATCCATTACCAATACATAGATGATTTCATTTAAGAATTAATATAGTGTGATATCCCAACAAGCTTCAACAAGAACCAAGAATCTTCAAATCTTCTCCTTCAACTAGCAATGCTATAAGAGGGGCTGAGCGAAGCTTTCTTAGCCAATCAAAGGTTTGCATAGGTAGGGTGGTTAGACAGATTCATGGTTACAATAGGAGGCTGATAGGAAAAACATGGGCATCGAGGCAATAAGCTAAAGAGCGAGACTTCTAGCAATAGGCAAAGATAGTAATGTAATCTGGGTCAGGTCATCTTGCCTGTCGAGTCGTCGATGGGATCGTAAGAGGGCTCCTCGTTCTCAACCTCGGTAGTAACCTCGTTCTCGTACTCGTTCTCGGCTTCCGGCTCTAATCAACACCAAAAACACACGAGGCTCGAAAATCAAACAAGATGCAATGTGCAAACCACAGGATGCATGGCTGATGCACTAAGGAAGCACTGCAGATCTACTTAGGATGCACAGAAAGTCAACATAGGAAACACAGAGATACAGCACAAGGAACATGACAATATGCATCAAGCAAGATACTTCAAAACATGTTAACAGGAGGATATTATGAATCTACATGCAAAACCACACAAGTTTCATATAGGACTTGCTCCAAACGAAGCAACGGGCTAAAAGTTACACCCGAAACAATAAACAATGTCAAGCTGAAATTAACAGCCACATAGCAACTTCGGAGCAAGGAATATATATTCTACAACATTCAAACATCATGACAAGAAGCATGGACATAAAGTAGACATATCCTACAGCAAACAATTCCATTGGAGCATCTCCAAAGGAGTCATGGATCAAGAGCAACAAGCTAAAACATTTTGAACATGACAACAAAAACCTGACATCAGTATTTTATAGCAACTTGGGAGCAAGAGTTAAATATGCTACAGCCACCCAAAAGAGCATGTGAGGGCATGAATGGATAGCCAACAACATATACAACAAGGAATCATCAATAGTCACCTCAAAACTATCATGGATTTGCCTAGAACAACAAGCAAACATGGCATCTGGAAATTACAGATTCCAGACTTAATGAAATTTCACTAAGTGTTAAAACAGCAGTAATATCATGGCATGTTTGTGAGCAAGTTTAAGTCACCTCAAAGCATAACATGGCAAGTGGTTTGCACCACAGCAAAGTACACATGATGGGGAGTCCAAAACATATAAGCATGCAACATGGGGACAACCACACCAATAGCAACGAGCTCCTCAACTAGGCATCTCGTAACAAGTTTACCAACCTAACAGCCACTAGCACTTTTGCAAAGGAGTAAACATGGCAATATGAATTCTATCATGCAAGCTAAAGCAACCAACATGTAGAGCATCTCATGATGAACATGTGGACATATCATTTGCTTCATTTGGATAAACATGCACCAAGTTATCCCATCTCAAACATGGCATGAAAACAACTAATAGCAGCAGTTTATAACAAGTAGCACTCTTCCCATGAAGATTAAGACATCTAAATGGACTCAAACATGCATGACACAATGGAACAAAACATAGTACATGTCACCACGATCATTTTGACATATCATATGCACAAAACGGACAAGCACAGCAAAAGTTATCCTCCTCACAAAAATGCATCAGACACTGAAAAACTAAAGACTTAGAAGGAAAAACGAGGTCAACCTCCGGGTCAAACGGGTCAACGGGCGCCAGTCAACGGGTCGGGTGCGGGCTACCGGGCGCGGATCGCACCGGCCCGTTAGGGTTCGGCCCCAGCCAGATCGGATCGGGGATCGCTCGGGGATCCCGATCCCGTCGGGGCAGCGGCGGCTGGCTGCTCGACGGCGGCGGCGCCCGGCTGGCCGGCGGGGACGCGGCGAGGGGGCGGCGAGGGGCCGGCGTCGAGGGGCGGCCTGAGGCCGGTGGAGGGCGGCGAGAGGAGGCCGGCGGCGGCCTGGCTCGAAGGGGCGGTGAGGAGCCCTGGCGGCGAGGAAGCTCCGGCGCGGCGGGTTGCTCCGGCGGCTGCTGGAGAAGAACGGCGGCGGCGGCCTCGGTGGAAGAAGACGAAGGGCGCGGCGAGGGGAGATCTGGCCCGGACGGCGGGCTGACCTCGGGCCCCGCGGGCCCGCGCGGTGGAAGCGGAAGCACTGGCGGCGGTCGATGGAAACACTGCTCGGCGGCGGAGGTGGAAACACAGCGCGGCTGCGGTGGAAGCATAGACGGCGGTCGGTGGAAACACTGCGCGGCGGAGGTGGAAACACTAGGGTTTTGGACGCAAAATTGGAGGGGGGTGGACGTTTATATAGGCACAAGGAGCTAGGGTAGTCCAAATGAGGAGAGGTTTTCGGCCACGAGATCACAATTGAACGGCCTAGATGAAGGGAAGGGTTTGAGCTGGGTTGGTGGACTGTTGGAGGGGGGTCTTGGGCCTCAAAGAGGAGGTACTTTTAGCCCACGAGGATACCTGTTGAAGTACCAAACGAACTCCAAACGCGACGCAACTTGACAGGCGGGTTACGCGTATCAAAACAACATCGCACGACAAGTCTCACGCCAACCCGGAAACGTTACACGGCCAAACGCAAAAGAAGGACTCGGGGAAGCCACGGGCACGTGTGAGAGCGTCGGAACTCGAAACGGACAACGGGAAGAAACGAGTGGGACCGGATGCAAACGACAACACAAATACAATGCAATGCACATGACAACATGACATGGATGAATGCACACACGCACACGACAAAACGACGAAAACCGAAAAGACGAAGAACCCGGAATGGAACTGATGAAGCCAAAGTTATATATTGCCAAAAAGGGAACGTATTACATCCGGGGCATTACAGTTTCAACCCATTCTGAGAACGTTTTTCGGCCACTCATAAAATAAATATTCGGAGGCGCCGCGGGCGCGTGCAAGTGCGTCTGGGCTCAGAACAGACAACGGAAAGGACGGGCGGACTCGGACGGATGCAAGTTTTGAAAACATGATGATGCAACACACATGATGACATGGCAAGATGCAACACGGAAGCAGATGACACGGCGAGGACAACGAATAACTGGCTAACACCTGGCGCACCGATCTTGGGGTGTCACAACACTCCCCTACTAACAAGAGATCTCGTCCCGAGATCTTAGGAACAAGACGTGAGAGGAAAGAAGAAGAACAAAGTTCTTCGAGGACAAAAGAGTGAAACCAAAGAACCTTAAGATGTTGAACAACGGGAAGGAAAGGATACCACGGAGATGAACGAGATTTGAGAAGCTCCGGTAAAATAAGCAACAAGGCATAAGACAAGAACCAAGAGGATAAATGACAAGAGACATTGAAACCACTCCGGTTAATAAGAGGTAGAAAAAGGAATCTCCAGGAAGGAATTCGGGCAGCACTCCGGCTGAAACTGAAAGGAACAGCACGCTGGTTGAACATGAACGGAACGGAACAAGAACTAAGAAGATGAAACGAAAACATGACGAGATGAACAAGAAATTTCCTCCGAAAGAATTGAAATAATGGAATTAAAAGAATGAAGAAGAAGATGACAACTTCCAGCATGAATGGATTGGAAAGAGCATCTTCAAGAGAAATACTTGAACGGAGTTGTTGAGAAAATCAACAACAAAAGAATAAGCTTGGTTTGGACTTATGAAAATCATCCCAAAACTTGAGGTGATATAATGCCGCAACCAAAGTATTGATGCACTGAGAAGAACGAAGAAATGCAAAAGTCCACTTCGAAAGAATATGGAGGATTATTGCACTCGAGAGGCAGTATAAGAATGCTTGCGCTGCTCCAGAAGGATTTGATGAATACTTGAAAAGTGAATTAAATGATGAAGAACCACAATGAAGAACTCCGGTAACGAAAGGATGATGAAGGATGAAGAATAAGAATAAGCCTTGCGATGATTAGTCGGGGTTCTGACGAGATAACCGAGAAAAACTTGAACTCTGGAAAAAAATAAAAGATGAAAGGACTTGGTACTAGAATTTATTCATGAAGAATAAACTCTGAAGGAAGGAATTAAATCAACTTGAAGAAAAGAATAAGAATTATGTTATGCTTATCCTCCACCAATAAATTGATGAGAAGCAATGGACTTGCATACTACTTATTCGTGTTGAAATGATTAAAGAGAGATATATCGTGAATTTGCGAAAATCTTCATGAATACCGGTAGGATTGGAATAAAATGAACGGATGGATTGATATGACGACAACGGAAAAGAACTATTGAGCGAACCACCGTAAAGAATTAAAGCCGAGTGAAGAAACAAAAGGAACGACCCACCGGGAAGAATTAAATTCGAGTGATGAAAGAGAACGACCATCATAAGGAATTTAAATTGGACGAAGAAAAGAGAATGAATCTCCGAGAAGAATAAAGCACTTGGGGAAATTAAAATGACGAGAACGAAGAGATCGTGAACTGATTAAAGAATACTTGAACGAAGCACCGGAAAGAATGTGAGACGAATGAAGAGGCCTAAATGAAGAATATTTGGAGGACGAAGTTGAAAACTGAGAACTAATAAATCTTCTGAAATGATTGCCTTCGGAGGAACACAAAGAAAGAATTCATGAAATACTCCGGAATAATGAAAAGAAGAAAGGTTGAAGCAACGATGAAAAGAATTAAAAGCGATCTTGGAGAAGGCATATGACTGATGGAATCCATACATACGTCACACTTGAACGAATTTCGGAACACTCCGGGAAATTAGAAGAGTCAGGTAAGATCCTGGGAAAGACCTATGGGTTATTAGCCCACCGAAGAGAAACACCGTTGAAAAGGATCGAAAGGAGATGATGCACCGGAACGATTAAAGGACTCGAATGAGGTGACAACCTCGAATTAATTAGAACGGAAACGAATCTCCTGAGATGTCTTGGGAACTCCGGAATAGTTAAATGGCGAGAGGCAAACGAGAAACTGGAAACATCTGAGCCGAGGGAAAAGAATATGACAGACATCGACAATTTGAATTGAATCCGCCGGAAAGAAAAGAGATGAAGAATGATGAACTAGAAGAGGAATCACCGGTTGAAAATAATTGAGGAAAGAAAGCAAAGACTTCACACGAGTAGGATGGATACACGATTACGGACTCCGGCTCCGAGAAGAAAAAGGGTGGGCGGGTGGGAAAAAGAAAGACCACTTCGGACGGGGAAAACACCATCGGTAGGAAAGAACTAAGGGTTGAACTTGCAAAGAAGAAGAGGATTGAATCCACTTGACGAGAGATGCACCAGATGAAAGAACTAACAACGCGACGAACGAAAACTAACCACGTGATCCTAAAAAAACAATTTGAAGGGGAAGAGGAGTAATTCAAAACACCTATGTCAAGATTCCTCACCAGAGCGACGAAAGGGCAGGGGAGTAAAAAGAAATCCTACTCTCCGATATAACTAGACTCCAAAAAAAGTTTCCTACTAGACTCGACAACGGCCAAACTACGATCAATCAAGGGGGCTCCTATGGTCGGTCGAGGCTTTGATACCAACTTGTCATGCCCAAGATGCGATTCTATCCCGATCACGTGACACTTACGTGATTGGGGCACAACCGCATTTCGGGCGCTTAGCAATATGGATATCATTACATCGTACCATTACATACATACATGGGGGATACAACAATACATACAAGTCACATGAATACAAGAACATCAATACAAAGCATCCGACTACGGATGCAAATAAGAAAAGCACAATGACATCCATCTGCTATCCCAGGCTGCCGACCCGGAACCTAACCCAAGACTGAAGAAGAAGAAGAAGAAGAAGAAGAAAGAACTCCAACACAAGAACATCGCTCTCGCGTCACGGCATCGGAAACCTGCACCTCCAACTATTGTGGTAGTATCTGTGAGCCACGAGGACTCAGAAATCCCATAACCATGGGTAACAAGACTAGCAAAGCTTAATGGGTAGGAAGAGGTAAAGTGGTGAGGTTGCAGCAGCGGCTAAGCAATATATGGTGGCTAGCTTACGAGTACAAGAATAAGATGAGCATCTACGCAAATAGTCGCAACTAGTAGTGATCGCTAAAGATCCTGAACTACCTACGAGTCAAACATAACCCCACCGTGTTCTCATCTCAAAGTGAAAAGAGACACTCACGGTTACTTACACAGTTGTGTGTTTTACTTCGGATCCTCTGTCAAGTTTTCTACAACCGGACATTAACAAATTCCAATCTGCCACATAACCGCGGGCATGGCTTTCGAAAGATCATAACCCTACAGGGGTGTCCCAACTTAGCCCATCACAAGCTCTCACGATCAGCTGAAGTAATAATAATTATTACCCCTTATCTTAAGGAAGGCCCGATCAGACTCCGAATTCCCGGTGCACAAGACATTTCGACAATGGTAAAACAAGTCCAGCAAGACCTTCCGGCGTGCCGACACCCTGATAGTAGCCGCGCGTATCTCGTCTCAGGCCACGTCCCGATGGGCGATTATACGAGTAAAACCAACCCTTGGGTTTCTCCAAGGTGGCCTCGCATACTCCCCGTTTGGGACCAACACCATCAGCACTGGCCCCCCTGCTATGTAGAAAAGAATCCCGAGGGCGCGACCCTTATGCAAATTTAATTAATTATTTAAGTTGTTATTATGAGGCAAATTAAAACCAATGTTGGGCCTTGCTGGAGGAGTTTTATTCAAAGACGAAGTGTCAAGGGGTCCCCATATACCCAACCGTGTAAGGAACGCAAAATCAAGGAACATAATGCTGGTTTATCGGCTCCTAAGGTGGCATGAGTGGAACAGAACACCTAGCAAAAGGCCAAGCCTTCCACCCATGCCCAGTATATAGGTGTGTTAATATAATAATAGATATTGTGATATTCCCAAAGCATCAAGTTCCAACATGGAACAATCTTCATCTTCACCTGCAACTAACAGCGCTATAAGAGGGGCTGAGAAAGCGGGTAACATAGCCAAACAATGGTTTGCTAGGAAGGTGTCAAAGGTTAGAGGTTTCATGGCAACAAGGAGAGGGGCAGACAATAAGATGGGTAGCGCGACATATAATGATAGCATCGAGACAACTAAGCAAAGACAATGATAGTAAAGGTATCCAAGGTGATGGTCATCTTGCCCGAGATCCCGCAAGGAAGAAGAACGGATCCATGAAGAAGACGAAGAAGAAGCCTCAAAGATGAACCACATGTAGTCGAACAAATCCTCACGAACGCAACGGAACAAGCACTAACGAGAAGAAGCAAGCAACACGGTAAACACACCACACAAGACATGACAAGATGCTCAACCAAGTATGATGCAAGACAAGTCTATATAGGATGCAATACATGGCAAGGTAGGAAGCACACAAGAACAACACAAGCCAACAAGTTTAAATGAGGCCGGAATCAACACATAACAAATCCGATAAGCCCTCATATGCATAATTTGAAATTAGTCCAGATCTGAACAAACCTTAAGTTAAAGTTGTTAACAGAAATTTAACATGCACCATGATGATCTACACGAAATTCTAGTCAAGTTTCATATAAAGTTTGTTTAATTCGGAGCTACGGCCTAGAAGATATGAGCAAAACAAGACAAGCAAGGCAACGGTGCAACATGCACCCAAACATCAAGAAAACACACTCCAAAAATGTAAACAACATTATATTATGATTCTACATGCAAAATCACACAAGTTTCATATAGGGCACACCCAAAACGGAGCAACGGTTCAACACCTACACATGAAACAAGATATAACAACAAGCTGAAGTTAACAGCCACATAGCAACTTTGGAGCAAGGTAAATATATGCTACAACACCCAAACATGATAACAAGAGTCATGGATGTGAAATAGACATGTTACTTAACAAGAATGAACTTAGAACACACCCAAAAGCTTGCTGAAACACATTTAAACAAGCATGGCAAGTTGCAATAAAATTATCCAGACTTCGCCAAAATCTAGGAAGGCAAAAACATCATCACGATGCTGCCTTCGGAGGCACAAAACAACAATCATATCAACTCTAATAAGAACATGAAGAGCATGGACATGTAGTAGACATATCCTATAGCAAACAACTCCATTGGAGCATCTCCATAGGAGGCATGGATCAATAGCAACAAGCTCCACCAAATTGAACATGCTGATAAAATCCTGACAGGCATAATTTATAGCAACTTGAGAGCAAGAAATAAATAAGCTACAGCAGGTCATAAGAGCAAGTAAGGGCATGAATGGATAGACCAAAACATGGATAACACGACATGATCATCGGCCACTCCAAAACAAGCATGGATTTGAGTGGGGCATCAAGCAAACATAGCATCAGGTTATAACAGATTCCAGACTTAGCAGTTTTTTCACTAAGTATAAAACATCAATAACAACATGGCATGTTTACAAGCATGTTTAAGTCAACACAAGGCATATCATGGAAAGTTAAATGCACCACAACAAAGACCATATTATTGTGCTTCGAAAACATCTAGACATGTGGCATGAAGACAAACACATCAATAGCAATGGGCAAGTGAAATCAGCATCTCATAACAAGTTTCAGCACTTAACAGCCAAATGCACTTTTGCAACAGAGATTAACATGGCAATATGGACTCAAACAAGCATGCTACAGCAAACATCATGTAGTACACTTCACAATGAACATTTTGACATATCATATGCTCCATTTGGATAAACATGCACAAAGTTATCATATCTCAAACATGGCATCAAATTAACAAGTAACAACAGTTTATAACAAGTAGCACTCTTGCAACAGAGATTAGAGCATCAAGATGAAGTCAAACAAGCATGGCACAATGGAATAAAGCGTAGAGCATATCACCACGATCATTTTGATATATTATTCACTCAATTTGGATAAACACACCAATAGTTACCAGCAGTCAAAGATGCAATATTATTAAGCAATTCTGAGGACTTAGTAGTTTTTAGACAAGAAAAAAAAACACAAGTGAGCGTCAGATACTAAAAGGTGCACAGGGCGAGGGTTAGCGGGTTTGCTCACCCATGGGCTCGGCCCAGTTGGGGGCGGCGGACTGGGCCGGAGTCGGGCCGTGGCCCACGGACGGAGGCTGGAGGCTGAGTCGGGCCAGAGGGAGGTAGGTGGGCCGAGGCCCACGCGGGGGCGCGGTCGGCCCAGGCGGCGGCGAAGTCGTCGTCCTCCCCCACGATCCCGCCTGGATTGGGGGAGGCAGGAGGCGGCGGCGCCCTCGGGGTTTTCGGCGAGGATGCAGGGAGGAGTCCGAGGACGGACGCCGGAGGATGGATCCGGCGGCTGCCTCTCCATTCCTGGCGTCGGCGGCGAGATCGGCGAACAGACGAGCCGGCGGCGAGCTCCTGCGGTAGCGGTGGTCAAGGAAGGCGAAGGGAGGCGGCAGGGACACGCTCCGGCACGGGGCATGAAGGAAGGCGCGGAGGCCCGACGGTGGTTGCTCGCCGGCACAGCTGCCGGAGGCCGGGAGGCGAGGCGGCGGCGGGGAGCTCGGTAGGGAGGCGCTGGAAACGAGGCACGGAAGCACGCGGGTGGGCGGCGCAGCCAGATGGGCCCGGCGGGCCGCGACGAAGTGGGGTGCGGGGAGGCCACGTGAAGGCGCGCGGTTGGCTGCGGGCGGCAAGGAGGGTGATGTGGCGGCCTCCTATTGGCTGCGCGGACGTGGCGGCTGGACATATCCGGCGCTGATGGACATGTCCGGCTGCGCGAGCTGGGAGACGCCTACGGTTTCATCCGCAAAAAAAAAAGAAGGGGGACGTTGTTTATATAGGCATATGGAGTTAGGAGTGTCCAAATGAGGAGCCGTTCGCGGCCACGCAATCGTGATCGAATGGCCAAGAGCATGGAGGGGTTAGAATGGGCTTGGTGGGCTGTGTGAAAGGGGTGCTGGGCCAAAAGAGAAAAGGCTTCCGGCGGTTAACACGGTTAACCGTTGGGCTATCAAACGAGCTCCGAATGCGACGAAACTTGACAGGCGGTCTACATATGCTATAATAAGACCACACGCCAAGTTTCAACCCATTCCGAGAACGTTTTTCGGCCACTCATAAAATAAATATTCGGAGGCGCCGGCTGCGCGTGCAAGTGCGTCTGGGCTCAGAACGGACAACGGAAAGGACGGGCGGACTCGGACGGATGCAAGTTTTGAAAACATGATGATGCAACACACATGATGACATGACAAGATGCAACACGCAAGCAGATGACACGGCAACGACAACGAATAACTGGCTGACACCTGGCGCACCGGTCTCGGGGTGTCACAGTTATATATTTCCCGTAAGGCAGCTTGTTTCTTATGAGCAGGAAAATATTTAGCAGAGAAGTAATACATCATATCCTGGGGACTACGCACACAACCAGGATCAAGAGAATTAAACCAAGTCTTAGCATCACCCTTTAATGAGAACGAAAACAACTTAAGGATATAGTAATAGCGAATCTTTTCATCGTTGGTAAACAGGGTGGCTATATCATTCAACTTGGTAAGATGTGCCACAACAGTTTCAGACTCATAGCCATCGAAAGGATCAGATTCAACCAAAGTAATTAACTCAGGATCAACAGAGAATTCATAATCCTTATCAGTAACACAAATAGGTGAAGTAGCAAAAGTAGGGTCATGTTTCATTCTAGCATTCAAGGACTTTTCTTTCAGCTTAGCTAATAACTTCTTAAGATCATATCTATCATTGCAAGCAAGAAAATCTCTAGCAGTTTCTTCATCCATAACATAACCCTCAGGCACAACAGGCAATTCATATCTATTGGGAGTAGTTTCATCATCACTTTCATAAATATCATCAACATTTGCACTCTCCCTAACTTTAGCAATTTGTGCATCTAGAAATTCACCTAGTGGCACAGTATCAGGCATAGAGGTAGTTTCATCATACATAGCAGAAGTAGCATCATCAAGAACATACGACATATTAGATTCAATAGCAGGAGGAGGTGTCGCAAGTTTACTCATAACAGAAGGAGAATCAAGCGCAGAGCTAGATGGCAGTTCCTTACCTTCCCTCGTAGTTGAGGGTAAGATCTTGGTTTTTGAGTCCTTCAAATTCTTCATCATGATCAACAGATATAAATCCCAAGTGACTTAAAAAATAGAGCTATGCTCCCCGACAACGGCGCCAGAAAATAGTCTTGATAACCCACAAGTGTAGGGGATCACAACGGTTTTCGAGGGTAAAGTATTCAATGCAAATTTATCGATTCGACACAAGGGGTGCCAAAGAATACTCTTAAGTATTAGCAGCTAAGTTGTCAATTCAACCACACCTGGAAACTTAGTATCTGCAACAAGATAGTTTAGTAACAAAGTAATATGATAGTGGCGGTAGCAGTAATAAAAGTAACGATAGTGTTTTTGTGATAATAGCAACGGGAAAGTAAATAAGCAGCTAGCAATATAGGTAAAGCTCGTAGGCATTGAATCGGTGATGGGAAATTACGTCGGATGCAGTTCATCATGTAGAAGTTATAACCTAGGGTGACACAGAACTAGCTCCAGTTCATCAATGCAATGTAGGCATGTATTCCGAATATAGTCATACGTGCTTATGGAAAAGAACTTGCATGACATCTTTTGTCCTACCCTCGCCGGCAACGGCGCCAGAAAATAGTCTTGATAACCCACAAGTGTAGGGGATCGCAACAGTTTTTGAGGGTAAAGTATTCAACCCAAATTTATTGTTTCGACACAAGGGGTGCCAAAGAATACTCTTAAGTATTAGCAACTGAGTTGTCAATTCAACCACAGCTGGAAACTTAGTATCTACAGCAAGATAGTTTAGTAGCAAAGTAATATGATAGTGGCGGTAGCAGCAATAAAAGTAACGATAGTGTTTTTGTAGTTTTTGTGATAATAGCAACGGGAAAGTAAATAAGCAGCTAGCAATATAGGTAAAGCTCGTAGGCATTGAATCGGTGATGGGAAATTATGTCGGATGCAATTCATCATGTAGAAGTTATAACCTAGGGTGACACAGAACTAGCTCCAGTTCATTAATGCAATGTAGGCATGTATTCCGAATATAGTCATACGTGCTTATGGAAAAGAACTTGCATGACATCTTTTGTCCTACCCTCCCGTGGCAGCGGGGTCCTATTGGAAACTAAGGGATATTATGACCTTCTTTTAATAGAGTACCGGACCAAAGCATTAACACATAGTAAATACATGAACTCCTCAAACTATGGTCATCACCGGGAGTGGTGCCGATTATTGTCACTTCGGGGTTGCCGGATCATAACACATAGTAGGTGACTATAGACTTGCAAGATAGGATCAAGAACACACATATATTCATGAAAACATAATAGGTTCAGATCTGAAATCATGGCACTCGGGCCCTAGTGACAAGCATTAAGCATAGCAAAGTCATAGAAACATCAATCTCAGAACATAGTGGATACTAGGGATCAAACCCTAACAAAACTAACTCGATTACATGATAGATCACATCCAACCTATCACCGTCCAGCAAGCCTATGATGGAATTACTCACACACGGCAGTGAGCATCATGGAATTGGTGATGGAGGAAGGTTGATGATGACGATGGCGACGATCTCCACTCTCCGGAGCCCCGAACGGACTCCAGATCAGCCCTCCCGAGAGAGATTAGGGCTTGGCGGCGGCTCCGTCTCATGAAACACAATAATTCTTCCTCTCTGATTTTTTTTCTCCTCGAAATGGAAGATATAGGATCTGGGGTACGTCGGTGGAACATCGGGGGGCCCACGAGGCAGGGGGCGCGCCCTGGGCAGGGGTGGGCGCGCCCCCACCCTCGTGGACAGGGTGTGGGCCCCCCGATGAGGATCTTCTTGCAGATATTTTTTATATTTTCTGAAATAATTCTTCGTTGATTTTCAGGTGATTCCGAGAACTTTTTATTCTGCGCAAAAACAACACCATGGTAGTTCTGCTGAAAACAGTGTCAGTCCGGGTTAGTTCCATTCAAATTATGCAAGTTAGAGTCCAAAACAAGGGCAAAAGGGTTTGAAAAAGTATATATGTTGGAGATGTATCAACCTCCTAACTACTCCTGGTCGTCGGCGGTCTTCACGTAGTAGTAGACTCCGTCGGGGTAGTAGTAGTAGTCGGCGAGGACATCTCGCTCCTGGGATCCGCCATCTGGTTGCAACAACCAGAAAGAAAAAGGAAGGGGGAAAAGGGGGAGCAAAGCAACCGTGAGTACTCATCCAAAGTACTCGTAAGCATTAGATATATACTAAGTATGCATCAATATCAAAGGAATGAGTTGTATATGTGGACTGAAATTCAGAATGCCAGAATAGAGGGAAAGGCCTAGCCTATGGAAGACTAGCATCTTCTGGAAACCACCATCTTGCAGGAGAGGAATGGAGTATAGAATAGCATTTTAATTAAACATGTTGTAATAATAAACATCACATATCTTAAGTATCCATTCGTAGTTGTAATAGATCAGGATATAAGACTGAACGTCCATTACCGTGGACACGGCTATTCGAATAGATAACTTCCCTACAGGGGCGCACCACGTTACCCTCACACTCGATCATGACACACTTTGCTGGGTAAATGGCCGGCCTCGAAAGATCAACATGTTGCAGCCCTACGTAGGCTCAGCAGAGAGGTACCCGTCGGTCTACATCCTAAGCACTCCGTGGTCATGGGCCATCACCCATTGCACTCCGGGTCGTTGCGAGCAGGGCGGACCAGGCACCACCTCTATACTGGATGGCGCCGGTCCAGCCGTGCGGCAATGCTGAACTGGACGTCTAACAAAGCTTCGACTGATACCACGACGTCGAGGCCCATAACTATTCTCGCATGGCAGTTAGTGCGTAAAGGCCAGAGGTCGATTCAGAACAAATACCCAAACAATAGTGTATTAGGAGCTCGCGAAAACGAGCAGAGACTCACGATAATGTGACCCCGTCGCCCCGTCTCGAGGAAATACGGCAAGGGCTAGCCCAGCCCACTCCGGGGCGGCCCGCTTGCCCGGCCGTGCCTCGTAATAAACTCGCGGGTGCTCCACGAGTCCGCCCGACATTCACATCAACTCGTGGGTACCTCTCAAGGCCGACCCGACTTCAACAAAGGTCTCAAGTAAAGTCAAGGTAATTGTGTGTCCAAACACCGAGAGGGAAACCCCGAGGAATCACCCTCGGTGGATTCCACTCGATGTAATCGTCAAGGTGAACTTAGGAGGAATCACCCTCGAGGTTCACACTTGAGGTGTTGCACAACAGAGCCGTATCGGGAGTGGTGAAGAGGAATCACCCTCGATGGCCATGACCGAATAACTACACTACAGAGTCATCATCAGGAGTGCGTTACGAGGTATCACCCTCGACACTCGATAGTAGCTCTGGTCAGGCTCTGGTGATGTGATGTGAGATGTCGGGCTCTGGTCGTCGATCAAGTTGATCGAGTCGTCAATGATGAAGCAGGGGCAACAAGGACAAGGTGGGGGTCACTGATGGGTGACTATCCAACCTATACTAAGCAATTTAGGATAAGCATCTAGGGTACAATAGCAGGTACAAGAACAGGCTATGCATCATAATAGGATCAAACAAATAATTGTAGCAAAATCTAATCCAAGCATGAGAGAGAATAGAATGGGTGATATCGGGATGATCAAGGAGGGTGGCTTGCCTGGAAGCTCCGTTGAAAAGGGTGTGTTCGTCAGAGGCGTAGTCGTACCCGGTAGCAGCGTCGGTCTCGGAGTCTACCGGAGAGAGGAGGGGGAAGAAAAAATAAATACATAGCAAACAAGTGCATGACAAAAAGCGGTGCCAGGGGTATTCTAACGCGGTACTACACGGTACCGACGGAGGGGGATAACATCCGTAAATGTTTTCTCGGAGTTAGGCATTTTCGGATAGATGAAACGGAGGGAGACGGTTGCATGTTCGCTATGATAGGGATGTGTGGCAGACGAACGGACCATGTTTTCTGATAAGTCTCGTCGTTCTGAGCAATTTTCATATATAAAGTAATTTCATGTGAGTTACGGTTTATTTTATAAGAATTTCTAAAGTTTTAGTAATATTCTAGAATTACTGGAATTAATTTAATTCAGAAAACGGAATTATGACATCAGTCTGACGTCATCATGACGTCAGCAGTCAACAGTACAGTTGACATGGTCAAACTGACGCACCGGGCCATTCTGTCATACAGTGATATCTAATTAACAGTTTAATTAGACTAATTTTGTAATGAAGTTAATTAAGCAGAGTTATTTAGGTTAATTAATTAATTAATTAATTATGATTTATTAATATTAATATTTTATTTCTTTTAAAACATTTTTTAACATTTTGGAAGGGGGGCCCACTTGTCATATGCAGGGGGGGTGGGTTAGCGGGCGCGCGGTTAAACGAACGTCGGGCGCAACGAACAGGGTGGGCGGCCGCCCAAACGGCCACGGGCGTGCGGGCGAGCCTGGGCGTCGGCGTGGCCGGACCGGGGCTGGGCAACGGCGGGGGCCGTAGCTGCGGGCGGCGACTCAGGGAGCGGCACGGCGTGCGCGGGCCAGAGGGAACGAGGCCATGCAAGGCACGGGCCGGCGGCAGCCGGCTGCAGGGAGCGATGGAGGGAGGAGCTGCGAGGCTGCAAGCGGCGGCCGTGGCTGGGACTTGCGGCGGTCGGAGGCGGGAGGGGACGCGGGGGCTGGAGCGGTTGCCGCCGGCGGAGCCGGGGCGGCGCGGGGTGGCGGATGGCCGCGGGCGCGTGGCGAGCAGCGTCAGGGGGAGCATGCTCGGGGCGCCGGGCGAACGGCAGAGGCAGCCCGCGGAGGCGCGTCGGAGGCGGCCGGCGAGCACGGAGACAGAGGCGGGCGGCGAGTCTGGAGCTGGGGGAAGAGGTCATGGCCATGTGCGCGTGTGAGGGTGCTGGAGGGCACGGGGGTGAAGGTAGAGGAGCGGGAGGAGGCCGCGGCTATGGTACGCGGCGACGACGAGCACGGCGACGTCGAGCGGTCGGGCACGAGGCGCGGCGGACGTGGGCGACTTCATGCACGGGGACATGGGAAGAGGAGTGGGGAGGCCCGGGTCCTCACAGGCGTTGATGGGGAGTGGGGCGGCGATGCTCGTTGAAGCGATTCGGGAAAGGGACGAGGATGGGTCGGCGACGGTGGGGAAGTCCGACGGTGGGGAAGTCCGACGGCGAGGGCGAGCGGCGACGGCGATCCGGGGCGGCGGCGACGTTCATGCCCCCGATCCAGATCGGATCGGGTGGGGGAAGAGGGAGCGAGTTGGGGAAGAAGTGGGCGGTTGGCTAGGTTTTGGTCACCGAGGGGGGTTATGGAGAGGAGTGGGGTGGGCCGGCATGTGGCCTGGTTGGGCCGAGGCCTAGGAGGGAGGGGGCCTTTTCCTTTTTGTTTTCTGATTGCTCTTGTTTCAATTTAACCTTTTGCATTTTTTGTTTTATTTAGCTTAGGGCATTCAACCAATTTGTAAAAATATTGGTTCACCACCAATATTAACAAATTAATATTTGCCACATTAAGAACATTTTATTTTTGACAATTGAAAACTTTTGAGTTTGACTTTATTTCAAATTTGAATTTGAACGCGTATTTGAATCAATGCGAGTTTAACAACAGTAATAGTGGTGACGTGGCGTCATTAGTAGAGGTTTAATGTAGCTTAATTATCCGGGCGTCACACATATATACTCCCAGAGGAAGTAGATATAATGCATGTCAAATTTTGCATGTATAGAAATGATAGT
This sequence comes from Secale cereale, assembly GCA_902687465.1. NCBI lineage: Eukaryota > Viridiplantae > Streptophyta > Magnoliopsida > Poales > Poaceae > Secale > Secale cereale. Next base: position 430,760,169 of record LR738714.1, read on the forward strand.
CCATAACAATGGAGAAGTAACTGAAATCTACTTCACTTACGATGTAAGTTGATAAAAATGTAATATAATGATGTGTAGGGAGAGGGCAATGGTCTAAATAATTATCTCGTACTTTACATACTAAGATCTACTTGATGGGTCTAGGACATTTTTATATGGTGTGAGGAATGTTATGTTCAACTTCATTTGCATGGGAAAATTTGGTTCACATCTTGGTTTTAGTGAGCTATAAATTATAGGCTACCTATGTATCACTTGGTTGGTATTGTCTACTTGTTAGGTTATGTGACATTTATGTCACCACATAGAAGCGGCTCATTTCTCCTTTTCTCGAATGAAAAAAGGCAGTCGCTTCTCGCACTCACTCACTTCACAACCGCCTCCTGCTCTCTCAATATCTAGCCAGGTACCAGGTGTCACCGCATCTCATCTCCCCGCCATGAACATCGTCACCGCCATCTTTTCATGGCACCTCCCCTCCATGCCATGGCGAAGTCCAGCCCCTTATTTCCCCGCCGCTTCCCCTCCCTCCACGGTGTTGCGCGCCTGCGCCTCTCCCCATCATTGTGTCTTCCACCTCCTTCTCTCCCCAATAACCTCTTGCGTGTCTGCCTCGGCAATGAGCCAGTGTGCCCGCCAGTCTAGCATCCTGGGCAGCCGAATCCGGCCAGGAGGTGGAGAAGAGCTCACAGCTCTCCGTCAGTGCCAACTTATGTGACAAGTTTCTTCTACAATTAAGAATCGTTGGTAGTGAATTTAAATGGGAAACAATGGTGAAATAAATAAAGAGAAAAATAAAAGGAAGGAAAATAGAAAATAAACCTATCTACTGTTGGACTGGACCTCTAGTGTATAGGGAGGCCCAGCCCAATAGTGGGTCATCTCCCACCTCCGCTACAGGAGGCAGGGGATCCTGGCGGACATCCCATGGCCATGCCCACGTGCCGCCCATCCCCGATGTCACCAACGCCCTTAAAACAACCCTGCGGACCCTGGATGAAACCGTAGCATGCCCTCACCGTGTTCCCCCTCGTTCCCCATTGCCCCCTCCTCATCTGCTCAATCCTGAGCTCGCGCCCGAGACCGCCGTAGCCATGCCATCGCCGTTCTCATAACTAGCGCCGACTCCTAGCCCCGCAAGGATGTCCAGGAGACACGCGACATCCTCATCGTCCTTGCAGTAGCAGGAATTGTCGCGGATCATTGCCGAACCGTCGCCATCGCCGCCTTCTGCACACGTCGTCGCCTCTTCGCCGCTTCCCCGCCGCATCGATCGGCCGTCACTGCCCCGACCCGGATCACCCTCGCTAGAGTGTCCCCAGCCACCCGAGCTCACGATCCTGGTAGTGAGCCCTGAGCCCCTCTTCCGATTACCCGTGTTAGAAGGCAGAGAGGATTGGTGGAATAGTTGTACGATGGATGTTTATTGCTTGAGCCTCATGGGCAAATATATAGGAGTACATGATCAACTTGAAGTACAAGACAAAAAAAATACTTCCTGGTCTATCCTATATTTTCAAATATTCTATATACTCAACATCCCCCCGCAGTCACAACGGTAGCGATGCAGACGGTGAGACTGGAGAAGAATCCGAAGGCAAGCCGACGGACACCCCCACAGTTGTAATGGTCGATGCATCCCGGAAGTCGTGGTTGGAGTGCAATCCGTGAGATTGCTCAAACAAGGCGGTAGCCCTTTGTGCCGATGTCGATGTAGCTGAGAGCGTAGTGTGGTGTAGCCATGGCTGAGGTAGTCGTGCGAAGAATGACGTGGTCGATGTCGAGTCGGGGTTGCTGGTGTCGAGTAAGTCGGTGTGGAGCCGCGGGTGCAAGTTGGCACCGTGTTAGTCATGGTCACATTGGTGTCGAAGTAGTGGTGCACAGGGAAGAAGACGATGTTGACAATGCATCACGCCGGGTTTGCCAAGTCCGGGGACACATCGTGGACGATGGCATGCATCAGTGTTGCCAGCACCGGGCACACGTCGAGGGACAAAGACGAAGTTGATGAAGCGCTGACCAGGCTTGCTAGGCCCGGTGATACGTCATGGATGAAGACACGCATCGGTGTTGCGAGCACCGGGAATGCGTAGATGAGAGACCTACACGAGCTGTACACCACGTCGAGGAGTTGGAGGGCCAGCAGAGAAGAAGACTCTACGACGGTTGTGGCACCAATCGACATGGGGCTGATGTCACCAACGGTGGTCGGAGTAGACGAAGTTGTTGGGGTAGATGACAGCGACGCTGGCGACGGGCTGGTGCTGGACGAAGACAAAGGGGGTGGATGGGCCGCGATGGCGGTGACGGGGGTAGCAGTTGCGGTGGCCAAAGAAGAGCGATGGCAGCAGCCTGATGGCGGCGACGGCTATATAAGTAGCACGGCGGTGGTGCTCAAAGTAGGCGAGAAACCCGTATAACGTGACAACGACCAGCGCAGACGGTGGATTTCCCATGCCAGGGGAGAGGTGCGGCATGGCGTATACCACAGGAAGTCGACGCACGGGGACGTTGGAGTGGACCGCGGCCCACGACGCTACGACCTGAAGGGGCGACGCATCAGTAGCAGATGGGTCGGGGCAACGGCGGGAAAACCTCAGGGAGGCGGCGGTGACCGCAAGCCGCGGCGCTACGACTCGAAGGGGCGACATAGTGGATCAGGTGCCACACTCACTATGACCCAAAGGGGAGACGCAGCAGCAGCGCGAGGGCCGGCGCAGCCATGGGGATGGCCTGGAGCGAAAGCTCGAGGCGGCGGTGGATCGTGGGCCGCGGCACTACGCCCCGAAGGGGCGATGCAGCGGTGACGCGGATCGATGCAGCCGCGAAGAGAACCACGGGGCGGCGACCCTGTGGCCCGATGGGGCGACGCTACGGTAGCCCGATGCTTGATCGATGGAGAGGCGCTCTATACTCGGGACAATCTTCACGGGATTTTCATAGGCGCGCGCAACCGACAGGCTAGGTCAGTCGCACGGCGTAGGTGAGGCGCATCGCGGCGGTGGGCGGGTGATCAATACGATCACACACGAGGACAGGGATGCCGGTCGGTGGAGGCGGGGTGACGGCGGAGTCCAAGATGAAGCCGACTACTACTTCTCGACCTTGCGTTGTATTCCCTCGAAGAGGAAAGGGTGATGTAGCATAGTAGCGTAAGTATTTCCCTCAGTTTTTGAGAACCAAGGTATCAATCTAGTAGGAGGGCACGCGCGAGTCCCTTGCACCTGCACAAACAAATAAGAACTTCGCAGCACGATAAGGGGTTGTCAATCCCTTTACGATCACTTACGAAAGTGAGATCTGATAGAGATTATAGTTTGATATTTTTTGTATTTTTGGTCATAAGAACAGAAAGTAAAAGCGGAAAAGTAAAGTAGGTGTAGATTGATATGTTGAGAATAGACCCGGGGGCCATATTGTTCTCTAGTGGCTTCTCTCATGATAGGGATATTCTACGGCGGGTAAACAAATTATTGTCGAGCAATTGATAGAAAAGCGAATAATTATGAGACTATCTAGGCATGATCATTGTATATAGGCATCACGTCCGAGACAAGTTGACCGAAATGATTCTGCATCTGCTACTATTACTCCACACATCGACCGCTATCCAGCATGCATCTAGTGTATTGAGTTCATAAGAAAAGAGTGACGCCTTAAGCAAGATGACATGATGTAGAGGGATAAACTCAAACTTAGTGATATAAACCCCATCTTTTTATCCTCGATGGCAACAATACAATACGTGCCTTGCTGCCCCTACTGTCACTGGGAAAGGACACCGGAAGATTGAACCCAAAGCCAAGCACTTCTCCCATTGCAAGAACTATAGATCTAGTAGGCCAAACCAAACCAATAATTCGAAGAGACTTGCAAGGATATTATAATCATACATAAAGAGTTCAGAAAAGAACCAAATATTTCTCATAGATAATCTTGATCATAAACCCACAATTCATCGGATCTCGACAAACACACCGCAAATAGAGATTACATCGAATAGATCTCCTCGAAGACCGAGGAGAACTTTGTATTGAGATCCAAAGAGAGAGAAGAAGCCATCTAGATACTAGCTATGGACCCGAAGGTCTGTAGAAAACTACTCACAACTCATGGTGAGGCGATGATGATGATGTAGAAGCACTCCGTCGAAGATCCCCCCTCCGGCGGAGCTCCGGAACAAGCCCCAAGATGGGATCTCACGGGAACAGAAGGTTACGACGGTGGAACTAGGGTTTTCTCTGTTGTTCTGATGGTTTCGGGGTACATAGGTATATATAGGAGGAAGAAGGCACCGGGGCCAAACGTGGGGCCCACGAGGCAGGGGGCGCGCCCCCACCCTCGTGGGCACCACGTAAGCCCTACTCTGTGGATCTCAAGTCTCCTGTGCATGATTGTCTTCGAAAATATCTCTCCCGAAGGTTTCATTCCGTTTGGACTTCGTTTGATATCCCTTTTCTGTAAAACCCTGAAACACGCAAAAAAACAGCAATCTGGACTGGGCCTTTGGGTTAGTAGGTTAGTCCCAAAAATAATATAGAAGTGTATGACAAAGCCCATTAAACATCCAAAACATCATAAATAATAGCATGGAACAATAAAAAATTATAGATACGTTGGAGACGTATCAAGCATCCCCATGCTTAATTCCTGCTCGTCCTCGAGTAGGTAAATGATAAAAACAGAATTTTTGATGTGGGATGCTAACCAACATAGTTTTTCAATGTAATTCTCTTAATTGTGGCATGAATGTTCAGATCTGAAAGATTCAAGACAAAAGTCTATATTGACATAAGAAATAATAATACTTCAAGCATACTAACAAAGCAATCATGTCTTCTCAAAATACAATGGCTAAATAAAGTTATCCCTACAAAATCATATAGTCTGGCTATGCTCCCTCTTCATCACACAAAATATTCATATCATGCACAACCCCGATTTTAGCCAAGCACTTGTTTTCATACTCTATTATTTCAAACCTTTCAACTTTCACGCAATACATGAGCGTGAGCCATGGACATAGCACTATGGGTTGAATAGAGAGGTGGTTGTGGAGAAGACAAAAAGGAGGGAGATAGTCTCACATCAACTAGGCGTATCAACGGGCTATGGATATGCCCTTCAATAGATATCAATGTGAGTGAGTAGGGATTGCCATGCAAAAGATGCACTAGAGCTAAAAATGTATGAAAGCTCAACAAAAGAAACTAGTGGGTGTGCATCCAACTTGCTTGCTCATGAAGACCTAGGGCATTTGAGGAAGCCCATCATTGGAATATACAAGCCAAGTTCTACAACGAAAATTCCCACTAGTATATGAAAGTGACTAAACATGAGACTCTCTATCATTAAGAACATGGTGCTACTTTGAAGCACAAGTGTGGAAAAAGATAGTAGCAATTGTCCCGTTTTCTTTTTTTTCTTTGGCCTTTCTTTCTTTTTTTCTTTTTTGTCTTGGAGGGGCTTTATTGATTTAGCCTTTCCTCACATGGGACAATGCTCTAATAATGATGATCATCACACTTTCATTACAACTCGATATTACAACTTGATACTAGAACAAAGTATGACTCTATATGAATGCCTCCGGCGGTGTACCGGGATGTGCAATGAATCAAGAGTGACATGTATGAAAAATTATGCATGGTGGCTTTGCCACAAATACGATGTCAACTACATGATCATGCATGGCAATATGACAATATGAAGCGTGTCATATGAACGGAACGGTGGAAAGTTGCATGGCAATATATCTCGGAATGGCTATGGAAATGCCATGATAGGTAGGTATGGTGGCTGTTTTGAGGAAGGATATAAGTGGGTGTATGGTATCGGCGAAATTTGCACGATACAAGAGAGGCTAGCAATGGTGGAAGGGTGAGAGTGCGTATAATCCATGGACTCAACATTAGTCATAAAGAACTCATATACTTATTGCAATAATCTACGATTCATCAAAACAAAGCAATCAACGCATGCTCCTAAGGGGGATGTTGGTAGGAGTTAACCATCGCGCGCCCCCGACCTCCACACAAAGGTTGACACTTTACAAATACCTCATGCTCTAAATTCATCACATAGCGGTTCACCATACGTGCATGCTACGGGAATCACTAACCTTAACACAAGTATTTCTCAATTTCATAATAACTCCACTAGCATGACTCTAATATCACTATCCTCATATCTCAAAACAATTATCAAGCATCCAAATTCTCATCATATTCAATGCACTTAGTGTGGAAGTTTTTACTACATTGATATTGGATGTCTATCATGTGAAGACTGGTTTTCTAGCCTAAGCACATTACCATGCTGTTTTAATAGATTCTCAAATGGATATAAGTGAAACATGAGAGTTCAACAATTTCTTCAAAATATTATGACCACCGTGCTCTAAAAGATATAAGTGAAGCAGTAGAGCAAAAACTATTCAACTCAAAAGATGTAAGTGAAGCACATAGAGTGTTCTATCAATTTCTAGGCCATATTTAACTCCCTCAAATAGCTGTGTCCAGCAAGGATAATTGTGACAAACTAACAAGCCAAGACTCAAATTATACAAGACGCTCCAACCAAAACACATATCATGTGGTGAATAAAAATATAGCTTCGAGTATAGTTACCGATGGATGAAGACAAAAGAGGGGATGCCTTCCCGGGGCATCCCCAAGCTTAGTCTTTGGGTTGTCCTTGAATTTTACCTTGGGGTGCCATGGTCATCCCCAATATTAGGCTCTTGCCACACTTTGTTCCATAGTCCATCAAAGCAATACTCAAAACTGGAAAACTTCACAACACAAAAGTTAGACAAAAATCTCGTGAGCTCCGTTAGTATAAGAAAGCAAACCACTACTCAAAGGTGCTGCAATGAATTCATTCTTTGATTATATTGGTGTTAAACCTACTGTATTCAAACTTCTCTATGGTTCATACTTCCCAATACTACTCATAGATGCATTGAAATAAGCAAACAGCACACGAAAAACAGAATCTGTCAAAAACATAACAGTCTGTAGTAATCTGCCAGTTTCGCATACTTCTGTAATTCCAAAAAATCGAAACTAAATTGGTAAACGTGAGGAATTTGTCTATTAATCATCTGCAAAAAGAATCAACTAAATAGCACGCTCTAGTAAAATCTGATGACCATTCTAGCGAGCGCTAACGATTCTGTATTTTCACAGCAAGATCACATAAACTTCACACAAGTCTTCCCAAAGTTCTACTTGGCACAAACACTAAACAAAACACAAAACCACATCTAAACAGAAGCTAGATGCAATATTTATTCCTAAACAGAAGCAAAAAACAAAAAATATAAAATTGGGTTGCCTCCCAACAAGCGCTATCGTTTTACGCCCCTAGCTAGGCACGATACATGGACAAATCTAAGTATTGCCATCTTTGGGAGGCAATTCTTTAATTAATCACTTGTGATTCTTAGGCACTTCTTTATCCCTATTGATAATCAAACACATGAGCAAGAAATCAAGAAATTCTAAAGTGTCAAAAGGGTCTCTTCTAAAAATAAAAAAATTAGGGTGAACACTTATAGATTTGAGATCCGCGATTCCTTTACTAAATGTTTCACCCTTGTCTTTAGGGACATACATGAACTTAGATAATCTAGTGCTAGCAGTATTTAGAGTAATTTTTTTAGCAGAAAGAGCAGAACCCACATTAGTAATAATATCCTCAAGCTTATTAATTCTAGTGGAATCCAGATCTAGCTTTTCTTTAACTATGGGTTCCTTTTCCTTAAGATTTTTCGGAAAAACTCCTACCTTGGATCCATATTGGGTAATTTCATTATGGATTATTCTATCCAAGTTCTCTACCAGTTCTACCGTAGCAAATTTGTTTTCAATGATTTCTAGCCTTTGCATAACATGCTCCAAAGTTAAAACGGTCCCATTAACCATAAGAGGTGGTGAGCCAAATAATTCAGTCATTGCATTATAAGAATCAAAAGTATGGCTACCCAAGAAATTCCCTTCCGTAATGGTATCTAAGATAAATCTATTCCACGGAGTTATGCCAACATAAAAATTGCGAAGAAGCACGGAAGTGGAAATCTTCCTAGTAGATCTATTTTGAGCATTGAAAATTCTATACTAGGCATCTTTTAAGTTTTCTTCCTCCCTTTGTTTAAAGTTGAGGACCTCACTCTCGGAAGTGTTGATAATGATAGGTGTGCTAGACATAATGACAAGCAAACAAGCAACACACAGGCAAACAAGAGGCAAGCGAACGATAAACACACGACAGAAGAAGGGCAAATAAAACGGTAAGGGTGAAGTGGGGGAGAGGAAAATCAGAGGCAAAAAATGTAATGCGAAGGATAAGGGTTTGTGATAGGTACTTGGTATATGACTTTTGCGTAAACCTCCCCATCAACGGCGCCAGAAATTCTTCTTGCTACTTCTCGAGCTTGCGTTATATTCCCTCGAAGAGGAAAGGGTGATGTAGCACAGTAGCGTAAGTATTTCTCTCAGTTTTTGAGAACCAAGGTATCAATCCAGTAGGAGACCACGCGCGAGTCCCTCACACCTGCACAAACAAATAAGAACTTCACAGCCAACGCGATAAGGGGTTGTCAATCCCTTTACGGTCACTTACGTAATTGAGATCTGATAGAGATGATAGTTTGATATTTTTTGTATTTTTGGTTATAAGAACATAAAGTAAAAGCGGAAAAGTAAAGTACGTGTAGATTGATATGTTGAGAATAGACCCGGGGGCCATAGTGTTCTCTAGTGGCTTCTCTCATGATAGTGATATTCTATGGCGGGTAAACAAATTACTGTCGAGCAATTGATAGAAAAGCGAATAATTATGAGACTATCTAGGCATGATCATTGTATATAGGCATCACGTCCGAGACAACTAGACCGAAACGATTCTGCATCTACTACTATTACTCCACACATCGACCGCCATCCAGTATGCATCTAGTGTATTGAGTTCATAAGAACAGAGTAACGCCTAAAGCAAGATGACATGATGTAGAGAGATAAACTCAAACTTAGTGATATAAACCCCATCTTTTTATCCTCGATGGCAACAATGCAATATGTGCCTTGCTGCCCCTATGTCACTGGGAAAGGACACCGCAAGATTGAACCCAAAGCCAAGCACTTCTCCCATTGCAAGAACTATAGATCTAGTAGGCCAAACCAAACCAATAATTCAAAGAGACTTGCAAGGATATTATAATCATACATAAAGAGTTCAAAAAAGAACCAAATATTTCCCATAGATAATCTTGATCATAAACCCACAATTCATCGGATCTCGACAAAGACGCCGCAAAAAGAGATTACATCGAATAGATCTCCTCGAAGACCGAGGAGAACTTTGTATTGAGATCCAAAGAGAGAGAAGAAGCCATCTAGATACTAGCTATGGACCCGAAGGTCTGTAGTAAACTACTCACAACTCATGGTGAGGCGATGGTGATGATTTAGAAGCACTCCGTGGAAGATTCCCCCTCCGGCGGAGCTCCGGAACAGGCCCCAAGATGGGATCTCACGGGAATAGAAGGTTACGGCGGTGGAACTAGGCTTTTCTCTGTTATTCTGATGGTTTCGGGGTACGTTGGTATATATAGGAGGAAGGAGGGCACTGGGGGCCAAACGTGGGGCCCACGAGGCAGGGGAGGCGCCCTATAGGGGGGGCTCCCCCACCCTCTTGGGCACCACGTAAGCCCTACTCCGTGGTTCTCAAGTCTCCCGTGCGTGATTTTGTCCAAAAATATCTCTCCCGAAGGTTTCATTCCGTTTGGACTCCGTTTGATATCCCTTTTCTATAAAACCCTGAAACAGACAAAAAAACAGCAATCTGGACTGGGCCTTTGGGTTAGTAGGTTAGTCCCAAAAATAATATAAAAGTGTATGACAAAGCCCATTAAACATCCAAAACATCATAAATAATAGCATGGAACAGTCAAAAATTATAGATACATTGTAGACGTATCACCGACGATGATGGCGCAACCGGCAAGTCCGACGCAGCTGGCCCAAGGCAACCGGCAAGGCCGAGGCAGCCGTCCCAAGGCCGCCAGCGACGGGGCCACAGCTAGCGCGCTCCTGGTAGCCAGCAGCGGGGCCGCACAGACACAGCAGGCATGGTGGATGATGAAGAATCCTGGTCGGAACAGGAGCTTCGTGTCTACTACGCAACTTTATTCTTGTTTTTTTACTATTTACTGTGAAGCAACAACTGCACAGTCTTTTATTCAAATAATAAATGAGGAGTCCAAATATTTACAAAGTGAGTTGAGGAGAAAAAGAATGTACAAAGACTTACCTAGTTACTTATGATACAAGCTAAGGTAGGTTATTAAGCCAAGATAAAAAAACAGGTTTAAATTTCTCCCTCACACTATGATACAACAGGGAGATATCATGTACAAATTTACTCCTCCAAACGCCAAAAGTGCCCTTTCTGATCTAAAGATCTTCCCATTCCTGGTAGTCCAAATGCACCAGGCAGCAGTGAGCATAACTTCAAAGAAGAAAGGGTGTTGGAAACTCCTCTTAGCATGCAACAAGCAGGAGGTCAAATCCTGGCCACCAGACCAATCAATCTGAAGGTAATTGGCTAAAATTGCAATTGAAGAAAAGGTGCATCATGTCTTCATGCAAGTGTGTGGGGCAAAGAACACATAAGTCTTCATCTTGGTCTGTCCTCTAGTGCCTCCTAAGGAGAAGATCTCTTGTGTTCAAGCGATCAAAGAACAACAACCATCCAAAAACCTTGATCTTCATCGTGCAAGAACTTTTCCATAGCCAAACATAGGGTTTGAGTGTTGGTATGTGTGTGTGCATGATGGCATAGTAACTCTTTGATGAGTATCCCGATTTGGAAGGCAAGGTCCACACATGCGGCATTGAGGAATCTCTGTGCATAGATGTCATCCAGTGATGCAGGTGATGGAGCTCAAGTGCAGTTGTGGTTGAAATTGGCAAGTGGAACATTGAAGCAACATCCTTAGAGTCCAAAACATCCATGGAAGATATCTTATCATCTTTTAAAAAGAGAATAAATGAGTCAATCTATCTCTGAGAGGCCTGGTGGAGTCATTTAGCTTCCAACTGTCAGACCAAAATAGTACCGAATCTCCTTGGTTAACTGTGGCAAAAGAGATAGCTCTAAAAGAATCAGCAAGCTTGAAAACATCCCTCCACCAAAAAGATCCACATAAAACTGTTACTTGTGGGACTACTCCATCATAATATGTGTTCCAAATAAGGGAGACCCAAGGTATATCTTCCTTATTGAAAAACTTATGAAGGTGCTTAATAAGCAAGCCTTGGTTCCGCAAGTGTAGGTTTATAATTCCCAGTACACCCTTGTTCTTGGGCCTGCAGACCATATCCCAGGCAGCAAGGGACTTTCTTAGGGTGCCCGAATTACCACGCCATAAGCATTGCCTCTCAATTATTTCTAGTTGTTAAATAATACCAATTGGGATGTCAAAAGTATAGAGGAAATATGTGGGAATAGAAGACAAAATGAATGTGAGCAATTGCAGCCTTGAGCCCTGGTTCAACGAGGAGCTTGCAGTGAGCCTTCTCTCAACTCTGTCAACCAAAGGCATAAGATCTTGAATCCTTGGTTTGGTAGTTCCCATAGGGAGAGCCAGGTAAGTGAAAGGAAGCTTTCCCAAAGAGCAGCCAAACACACCAGCTAGTCTAACAACTTCAGCAACATCCACATTAAGAGGCACTATGGTGGATTTGTGAAAGTTTACTTTAAGGCTAGTGGAAGCATAATATATATCAAGCATGTCCTTAAGGGAAATGAGCTGGGGATCAACCGCAAGTACAATGAGGATTGTGTTGCCTGCATACTGAATGATAGGGAAATGTGGATCATGGATGAGATTGGCAGTGATAAAATTCCATCAGCTAGCATTCTATGAACTAATGATTGCAAGAGGTCAGCAGCAAGCACAACGGGCAATGGAGATAGAGGGTCCCCTTGTCTAACCCCACTCTTCCACTAAAACAGTTTACCAGGCACGCCATTCAACATAATGGAAGAAGAGCAAGAGGATAAAATTTCCTTGATCCAAGCTAGCCACTTAACATCAAAACCCTTGTGCTTCAGGATTAACAAGATGTTGATACGTCTCCAACGTATCTGCTTTTCCAAACACTTTTGCCCTTGTTGTGGACTCTAACTTGCATGATTTGAATGGAACTAACCCGGACTGACGCTCTTTTTAGCAGAACTGCCATGATGTTATTTTTGTGCAGAAATAAAAGTTCTCGGAATGACCTGAAATTCAATGGAGAATTATTTTGGAATATATAAAAAATATGCGCGGAAAGAACCAGACTAGGGGGCCCACACCCTGTCCACGAGGGTGGGGCGCCCCCCCTGGGCGCACCCCCCTGCCTCGTGGGCCCCCTGTTGCTCCACCGACGTGTTCCCCGACTCCAAATTCACTTTCGGGAAGAAAAAAATCGGAGAGAAGGAATTATCGTGTTTTATGATACCGAGCCGCCGCCAAGCCCTAATCTCTCTCGGGAGGGCTGATCTGGAGTCCGTTCGGAGCTCTGGAGAGGGGAGATCATCGCCATCATCATCATCAACCATCCTCCATCACCAATTCTATGATGCTCACCGCCGTGCGTGAGTAATCCCATCATAGGCTTGCTGGACGGTGATGGGTTGGATGAGATTTACCATGTAATCGAGTTAGTTTTGTTAGGGTTTGATCCCTAGTATCCACTATGTTCTAAGATTGATGTTGCTATGACTTTGCCATGCTTAATGCTTGTCACTATGGCCTGAGTGCCATGATCTCATATCTGAACCTATTATGTTTTCATGAATATATGTGTGTTCTTGATCATATCTTGCAAGTCAATAGTCACCTACTATGTGTTATGATCCGGCAACCCCGAAGTGAGTATAATCGGGACCACTCCCGGTGATGACCGTAGTTTGAGGATTCCATATGTTCACTATGTGTTAATGCTTTGGTCCGGTAAGGAGGCCTTAATATCCCTTAGTTTCCATTAGGACCCCGCTGCCACGGAAGGGTAGGACAAAAGATGACATGCAAGTTCTTTTCCATACGCACGTATGACTATATTCGGAATACATGCCTACATTACAATGATGAACTGGAGCTAGTTCTGTGTCACCCTCGGTTGTAACTATTACATGAGGAATCGCATCCGACATAATTCTCCAGCACCGATCCAATGCCTATGAGCTTTTCACATATTGCTTGTTGCTTATTTACATTTCCACTGCTACTGTTACAATCACTACAAAACTACTATCGCTACTTTTGCTACCGTTACCATTACTTCCATATTACCTTGCTGCAGATACTAAGTTTCCACGTGTGGTTGAATTGACAACTCAGCTCCCCTTGTGTCGAATCAATAAATTTGGGTTGAATACTTTACCCTCGAAAACTGTTGCGATCGCCTACACTTGTGGGTTATCAAGACTATTTTCTGGCGCCGTTGCCGGGGAGCATAGCTATATTCTTTAAGTCACTTGGGATTTATATCTGTTGATCACTATGAAGAACTTGAAAGACTAAAAAAACCAAGATCTTTCCCTCAACTACGAGTGGAGGTAAGGAACTGCATCTAGCTCTGCACTTGATTCACCCTCTGTTATGAGTAAATTTGCGACACCTACTCCTGTTATTGAATCTGATATGTCGCATGTTCTTGATGATGCCACTTCTGCTATCTATGATGAAACTACTTTTATGCTTGATAATACTGTGCCACTAGGTGAATTTCTAGATGAACAAATTGTTAAGGTTAGGGAGAATGCCTGTTATTCCTGAGGGTTATGTTATGGATGAAGAAATTTCTAGAGACTTTCTTGCTTGCAACGATAGATATGATCTTAAGAAATTATTAGCTAAGCTGAAAGAAAAGTCTTCGAATGCTTGAATGAAATATGACCCTACTTTTGCTACTTCACCTATCTTTGTTACTGATAAGGATTATGTTTTCTCTGTTGATCCTAAGTTAATTACTTTGGTTGAATCTGGTCCTTTCCATGGCTATGAATCTTAAACTGTTGTGGCACATCTTACTAAGTTGAATGATATAGCCACCTTGTTTACCAACAAGGAAAAGATTTGTTATTACTATATCCTTAAATTATTTCCGTTCTGGTTAAAGGGTGATGCTAAGACATGGTTTAATTCTCTTGATCCTGGTTGTGTGCGTAGTCCCCATGATATGATTTATTACTTCTCTGCTAAATATTTTCCCGCTCATAAGAGCATCTCCAGCCGCACCCCCAGGAAGGCCTCCCCAGGCGATTTTTTCGCGCCGGCGCCGAAAAAACGGCCCAGTTGCGCCCCCAAGAGCCTGATTTTCACCGGCCTGGGCCGAAAATAGCGCCGGCGGACCCAGGCCGAACCCGACGCACTAGGGGCGCCCGGGGGCGCTGGGGCGAACTGTTTTGGCGTGAAAAAGCCGCGGGCCAGCCGCGTCAGGGACACGGCGGCTCGTCTTCCCCCAACTGCCTCGGTTCCCGCGGGGAATCAATGGCAAGGCTGCCGCCGGTCAGCCTTGCCATTGATTCCTCACGGGAGGCGTGTCACGGGACGGCGTGCCGACGCCTCCCCTGCCTCGCACGCGTACACACGGGCGCGGAGTGGCTATATAGCCGGTGGCCTCACTCGCCTGCGCCCACACCAGCCTCGCCCCTCACCGCGGCCCAGTCCCTCCCTCCCCGTCTACCTCTCCCGAGCGCCGCTGCCCAGCCCCTTGCTCTCCCTCTCTACCTCTCCCGAGCCCTTCGCCATGGCAGAGCGTTTCCCCGGAGACGAGGCGGTGGCTAACGGCTTCGGCCACCGTTCGCTCCGCGAACAGGAGTCCTGGCTCCTGTTCCAGGAGAACATCCTGGCGCCGCCGGACATGCGCACCGGGCCGACGGGGTGGAGACTCAGCGACGGGGGAGTGCCCATTCCCCCGTTGTCCGACGCCGTGGCGAAGCCCAAATACTTCACCAAGGAGGTCGAGGTCGTGCGCGCCTCCCTCACCGACGCCGAGCTCTCCCACCCCCAGTACGTCGCCGACAACCACCCGGCTTGGGCGGCGTACTTCGAGGCCGCCAGCAGTAGCGCTTGGCGTCCACCAACGGCGCGCCGTTGGTCGGTGGTGTGAAGAACAGCGAGGGGCGCCACCTGTGGTGGGGCGTCCCCGGCCGCACACTCGAGGGTGTGCTGACGTACCTCGACGGCGGCAACGACCCGCCGTTGGCATACCCGGCGAGGGTGGCCACCCCAGCGCAGCACCGATGCGCCGGGCCATGGGCGCCACGGAGGTTCGGGTCCTCCTCCTCTTCTTCCTCCTCGCGATCTTCATCGCACTCCTCCGGCACTCCGGCCCTGCTCGGCGTCAAGACCGAGCCCGCGGCGGAGACGCCACTCGGCTGGCGCACTCGCAGCGCCGGCATCGTCATCAACGAGGGCGCCCGGCGCACCTCCTCGTCGGCTCCTCCTCCTCGCTTAATCAAGCCAAAGACGGAGCCGGGGCTCGCACCGGTGAAGACGGAGCTAGGGCTGGCGCCGGTTAAGAAGGAGCCGGCCGCGCCGGTGAAGACGGAGCTCGACGACGATGAAGCGGCCTTGGAATGGGCGCGCAGGGACTCCATAGCGATGGAGAAGGAGCGGTGGGAGAAGGAGAAGGAGCGCCAGTGCGCCGCCCTAGGCCGCTTCGCGGAGCGCCGACGCGGCCACGACGAAGGCGAAGTCGTCGTCATCTACGACAGCGACGGCGACGTCGATGACGCGCCGCCACCAGTTCGCCATGGCGACGCCGGGCAGGGGTCCAGTAAGGGCGCCCGCGTCAAGGAGGAGAAGGCCGACGACGATGATGGCGACGACGGCGGCGACGAATTCAGCCAGGTTTTTTTAGATTAGTTTAATGAAATTCCGCGAACTTCGCCGAAATTTATCGTGTTTGGCCGAAATTTAACGTGTTTTTAGCGAACTTCGCCGAACTGTGCTATACTTTTTTTAAACGCATCTGGGGGCGGCCCTCGGGCCAGCGGCTGGGGACCAACTCGCCCCCAGGCCCAATTTTTGCGCCGGCTCACCCCCACGCGACGCTTTTAGGTGCCCCCTGGGGGGGCAACGGCTGGAGATGCTCTAAGAAACAAGCTGCCTTCCGGGAAATATATAATTTTGTGCAAATTGAAGAAGAGAGTCTCCCACAAGCTTGGGGGAGGCTTCTTCAATTACTTAATGCTTTGCCTGATCATCCTCTTCAGAGGAATGAAATACTTGATGTATTTTATAATGGACTAACCGATGCTTCCAGAGACCACCTGGATAGTTGTGTTGGTTGTGTTTTCAGAGAAAGAACAGTTGATCAAGCTGAATTACTATTGAATAATATGTTGACCAATGAAAATAATTGGACACTTCCTGAACCAGCCCCTAAGCCAACTCCGAAGAAAAGGGGTGTTCTATTTCTCAGTCCTGAAGATATGCATGAGGTAAAGAAATCTATGCAAGAAAAAGGTATTAAAGCTGAAGATGTTAAGAATTTACCGCCTATTGAAGAAATACATGGTCTTGATAACCCGACACGAGTAGTAAAGGTGAATTCTCTTTATAGATTTGATGAAGGTGATATTCCTCGCTATAAGTCTGCTAGCCAATGCTTAGATGAGTTTGACAATTTTATTATGAAACAAGAAAACTTCAATGCTTATGTTGGTAGACAATTGCAACGTAATGCTTACATGATTGAACGCTTGAGTGATTATATGTCTAGAGTTAAAGGTGAATTGAAACACATTATTAAACATGCTTCTATGGTTACCACTCAAGTAGAACAAGTACTTAAAGCGCAAAATGATTTGCTCAATGAATTAAATAGTAAGAAAAATGATAATGATGTTAGAGTTATGACTAGAGGTGGTAAAATGACTCTGGAACCTCTGTATCCTGAAGGCCACCCTAAGAGAATTGAGAAAAATTCTCAGAGAGCTAATTTAGATGCACTTAGTTCTTCTAAGAAGAAGAAAAAGAAAAATGATAGGACTTTGCATGCTTCTAGTGAACTTGTAGCTAACACACCTGAGAATGCCAATGATATCTCTGTTTCTGATGCTAGGACACAATCTGGTAATGAAGATGAACCTAGTGATAATGTTAATGATGATGTTCATGATGATGCTCAACCTAGCAATGATAATGATGTAGAGATTGAACCTGCTGTTGATCTTGATAACCCACAATCAAAGAATCAACGTTATGATAAGAGAGACTTTGTTGCTAGGAAGGACGGCAAGGAAAGAGAACCATGGGTTCAGAAACCCATGCCTTTTCCTCCTAAACCATCCAAGAAAAAGGATGATGAGGATTTTGAGCACTTTGCTGAAATTATTAGACCTATCTTTTTGCGTATGCGTTTGACTGATATGCTTAAAACAAATCCTTATGCTAAATATATGAAAGATATCATCACCAATAAAAGAAAGATACCTGAAGTTGAAATTTCCACCATGCTTGCCAATTACACTTTTAAGGGTGGAATACCTAAGAAACTAGGAGATCCAGGAGTACCTACTATACCTTGCTCCATCAAAAGAAACTATGTTAGAACTGCTTTATGTGATCTTGGAGCCGGTGTTAGTGTTATGCCTCTCTCTTTATATCGTAGACTTGACTTGAGTAAGTTGACACCTACTGAAATATCTTTGCAAATGGCCGATAAATCAAGTACTATACCTGTCGGTATTTGTGAGGATGTACCTGTTGTGGTTGCAAATATTACTATTCTAGCGGACTTTGTTATCCTTGATATTCCCGAGGATGATAGTATGTCTATTATCCTTGGTAGACCCTTTTTGAGTACTGCAGGGGCTGTTATTGATTGCAACAAAGGCAATGTCACTTTTTATGTCAATGGTAATGAGCATACGGTACACTTTCCAAGGAAACAACCTCAGGTCCACAGTATCAATTCTATTGGAAAAATTTCAACTATTACTATTGGAGGTTTTGAATTTCCTCTTCCTACTGTGAAGAAGAAATATGATATTCTTATTGTTGGGGACATGCATATCCCCATTGTGGTAACCTAGTGTTACTCGAAAATTCTCCGGTTTCATGTTATTCGGAAAGAGTTTACTCACAAGACCTGATCAACCTTGTTAATGGATTCCTTTTGATGAGCATGAGATGGTCGAATTTAGATCGCACAACTTTCTGTACCCTCCTTTTACTTTCTGTTAATTAGATTAAATAAAGCAAAAAATAGTATTTTCTGTCTGTTTTCGGAGCTATCCGTGCAATAAAAAATACCCCGAAAATAAAAGTTCCCCAAAAGCCCCGAAAATGAAATATGATGTTTTCCAGAATATTTGAGAATATTTGGCACTGAGAACATAGCAGGGGGAGCCAGCGCCTGGCCACGAGGGTACAGGGCGTGCCCACCACCCCTAGGCGCGCCACCTGTCTCGTGGGCCCCACGTGGCCCCCCTCCACTTATTCCTGCACCCACACACTCCTTCTTCCTTCCAAAAAAATCACTATCCAGCTCAAGCACGAGTTCTAGCTCATCTTGCTGCCATTTTCGATCTCCTTGCTCAAAGCTCAATTCACAAAACTGTTTGGGGAGATTGTTCCTTGGTATGTGACTCCTCCATTGGTACAATTAGTTTATGTTCTAGTGCTTTATTTATTGCAATTTTTTGCTGCTTAGGTGACCCTGTTCTTGAGCTTGCATGTCAAATTTATGTGGTTCCAAGTAGTTCTAATGCATGATATAGTCTCTAGGAACTTGTAGGAGTAGTTGCTACCAATCTTGTTGAGTTTGGTTCAATTTTATTTTGAGTCACTAAAAAATTCAAAAATATTCCAGAAAAAATGCATAGGAAAATCTTTCAAGGTGGTTCCTCAAGGAAGCAAGGACCAAGGCTCGCGATACGCGAGCCAGACGATGAGTTACCAAGAGAAGCTCAAGTACTGCCCTACGAATGGCCGTCGGAAGAGTTTATGATCCGGGCAGGCATCAAGGAAGAATTTTACATGTATGTGCATAATGCGGATATTGAGAACTTCGAGTCAGCAAAAGGGAGATATACTATAACCAGGGAGGAGGCAAATGAGTATCAGGAGACGACGAGGGCAGCTCGCCTTCAGGATGTAGGTCATCAGGCGGTAGCCGCTGCATCTCAGTACAATCCCAACTATGACTTTGGATATCCGTCAGGCCAACACTGGCCATAGACCAACTTAGGCCAAAAGCCTAAGCTTGGGGGTACATATTTCCCACCAACATTACATTCATGTTCACACACTTATTCCAGTAGTCAGTGCTCACAGTCTTTCATTGTACTATCCATGCTAGTTTCGTTTCTTTTCTTAGTCTTTTTCTTGCGTGTTAGAAAAACCTTAAGAAAAAAAATTAGTTGAAGTTTTTTTGGCTAGTTTACTTTCCATGCGTGTAGTAGTAGTAATTAAGAGAAAACCCCAAAAGATTTCTCGTTCTTCTTTTGCTTGTAGGGAGCTTTCCCATGTAAATAGTTTCTTTTCTTTTCTATGGGGGTCAAGAGGAGAAGACCATGATGAAAATGTTTAGAGGCTCTCATATGCTTTATTGTTGATTTAACCTTAAACCATATTACTTTGTTTTCTCTCTTGTATTAAATGCTTGCAGATTCCAGCTTAGTCCAGTGCACGTGCACTATTATTATTATCCACACCATTCGGTCATGCTAGTGAAAGGCAATAATGACGATATATGATGAACTAATTGAGATGAGAAAAGCTGGTATGAACTCGACCTCTCTTGTTTTTGTAAACATGATAGTTCATCATTCCTGATTCAGCTTGTTATGAATGAAACATGCTTGCAATGACAATTAGAGATCATAGCTGCTCATGCCATGCTTAATTAGCTGAGAGTTTATAATGGTCTATCTTGCGTGCCAACATGATATTAAAATGGTTGTGATGTGGTATGATAGGGTGGTATCCTCCTTTGAACGATTCAAGTGGTCTGACTTGGCACATGTTCACGCATGTAGTTAAAACAAAATCAACATAGCCTCCACGATATTTATGTTCATGGTGATTTATATCGTACTCATGCTTGCACTCATTGTTGATTAATTTTAATACATGTTCATGACTATTGTCGCTCTCTAGCTGGTCGCTTCCTAGTCCCTTTCTAGCCTTCACTTGTACTAAGCGGGAATACTGCTTGTGCATCCACTTCCATAAACTCCAAAGTTTTCCATATGAGTCCACCATACCTTCCTATATGCGGTATCTACCTGCCATTCCAAGTAAATTTGTATGTGCCAAACTCTAAACCTTCAAATGAAATTTTGTTTTGTATGCTCGAACAACTCATGTATCAACTAGGGTTATCTATATCTTCCATGCTAGGTGGGTTATTCTCACGATGAGTGGACTCCGCTCATCATTCATGGGAAAATGGCTTGTAACCGGGATGCCCAGTCCCATGCTCAAATCATAATAATTAAACAAAGCTCCCCAGGGCTGTTGCTTGTTTGGACGGTACCCGTTGTTTCGGGCTAGCCATGGAGTGTGCTTGTTGGTGGTTGGGGGAGTATAAACTTTACCATTCTGTTTGGGAACCGCCTATAATGTGTGTAGCATGGAAGATATCGAGATTCTTGGTTGCTATGTTGACAATTAAAGTATACCGCTCAAAATATTATTCATCTCTATTTCAAAATCGAGCTCTCGCACCTCTACAAATCCCTGCTTCCCTCTACAAAGGGCCTATCTATTTACTTTTATGTTGAGTCATCATCCTCTTATTAAAGAGCACCAGTAGGAGAGCACCGCTGTCATTTGCATGTATTGCTATTAATTTTCATTGAATGATTGTGACTAGATCTCTTTTACCATGAATTACAATGTCTAGTCAGTCCTTGATCTTTAAAGGTGCTTTGCAATTATGTTTTGCGGTCTCAGAAAGGGCTAGCGAGATACCATCTTGTTATATCATATTACGACTGTTTTGAGGAAGTGTTGTCATCCGAGATTTATTATTATTGCTCGCTAGTTGATTATGCCATTGATATGAGTAGACATGAGACCTGAAAGTTATTGTGAATGTGGTTAGTTCATGATCTTTGCTGAAAACTTGAATGACTGCCTTACATATTTACAACAACAAGAGCAAACAGAGTTTGTCAAAGTTTTTCTTTATCACTTTTAGTTTATCAACTGAATTGCTTGAGGACAAGCAAATGTTTAAGCTTGGGGGAGTTGATACGTCTCCAACGTATCTACTTTTCCAAACACGTTTGCCCTTGTTGTGGACTCTAACTCGCATGATTTGAATGGAACTAACCCGGACCGATGCTGTTTCTAGTAGAACTGCCATGGTGTTATTTTTGTGCAGAAATAAAAGTTCTCGGAATGACCTAAAATTCAACGGAGAATTATTTCGGAATATATAAAAAATATTTGCAGAAAGAACCAGACCAGGGGGCCCACACCCTGTCGACGAGGGTGAGGGCGCCCCCTGGGCGCACCCCCCTTTCTCGTGGGCCCCCTGTGGCTCCACTGACGTCTTCCCCGACTCCATATATTCACTTTTGAGGAGAAAAAAGTCGGAGAGATGGAATTATCGTGTTTTACGATACGGAGCCGCCGCCAAGCCCTAATATCTCTTGGGAGGGCTGATCTGGAGTCCGCTCGGGGCTCCGGAGAGGGGAGATCGTCGCCATCGTCATCATCGACCTTCCTCCATCACCAATTCCATGATGCTCACTGTCGTGCGTGAGTAATCCCATCGTAGGCTTGCTGGACGATGATGGGTTGGATGTTATTTACCATGTAATCGAGTTAGTTTTGTTAGGGTTTGATCCCTAGTATCCACTATGTTCTAAGATTGATGTTGCTATGACTTTGCCATGCTTAATGCTTATCATTAGGGTCCGAGTGTCATGATTTCAGATCTGAACCTATTATGTTTTCATGAATATATGTGTGTTCTTGATCCTATCTTGCAAGTCAATAGTCACCTACTATGTCTTATGATCCGACAACCCCGAAGTGACAATAATCGGGACCACTCCCGGTGATGACCGTAGTTTGAGGAGTTCATGTATTCACTATGTGGTAATGCTTTGGCCTGGTACTCTATTAAAAGGAGGCCTGAATATCCCTTAGTTTCCCTTAGGACCCCGCTGCCACGGGAGGGTAGGACAAAAGATGTCATGCAAGTTCTTTTCCATAGGCACGTACGACTATATTCGGAATACATGCCTACATTACATTGATGAACTGGAGCTAGTTCTGTGTCACCCTATGTTATAACTATTACATGAGGAATCGCATCCGACATAATTCTTCATCACCGATCCATTTCCTACGAGCTTTTCACATATTGCTTGTTGCTTATTTACTTTTCAGCTGCTACTGTTACAATCACTACAAAACTACTATCGCTACTTTTGCTATCGTTACTGTTACTTCCATATTACCTTGCTACTAAATTACCTTGCTGCAGATACTAAGTTTCCAGGTGTGGTTGAATTAACAACTCAGCTGCTAATACTTGAGCGTATTCTTTGGCTCCCCTTGTGTCGAATCAATAAATTTGGGTTGAATACTTTACCCTCGAAAGTTGTTGCGATCCCCTAAACTTGTGGGTTATCAGATGTCTTCATGTTCAATGGTATCAAAGGCTTTACCAAAATCAAGCTTTAAAATCAAAATATGCCTCTTGGATTGGTTACACCGGTGTATGTACTCAAAACCCCATTCTAGGCAGTCATGAATGGATCTCGATCTCAAAAACCAATACTGATTCTTATGGATGCATTTGATAATGACTGATTGTAACCTATTGGCAAGCAACTTCGTGAGAAACTTCATATATGAGTTTGCCAAGGAGATCGGTCAAAAATCCCCCGGTCCTTGAGGAGCAAGCATTTTAGGTATGAGGGTAATCAAAGACCCATTAATCCCCTCCAGGCTAAGTGTTCTGGTTGCAAATTGTTGGATCAAATTCAAAAATTCCTTTTGTGTAATAGGCCATCATTTCTTAACAAAAAGGCCGCTAAACCCATCAGGGCTTGGTGCCCTATCAGTCGAAAGCTCCTTCAAAACCTGGTCAATTTCCGCTTGGGAGAAAGGCCGGGAGAGATCATGCAGGTCGTCAATCGGCTCAATCAAGTCAGACAGACAAAAGCCCATTTGTGTGCCCTGGGTTTGGCCCATTCTGGTTTTAAACGAATGCCAAAGGATTCCCTCCATTTAGTCATGATCATGGACAGTAACACCTGCATCAGACACCAAGCTAGCAATATTGTTTTTCCTCAGCCTTTCAGATGTCAGGGCGTGGAAGAATATGGAGTTCTTCTCACCCACTTTAATGTATCGAATAGTGCATCTTTTCCAGTAAGTATACTGCAACCTGAATAAATCCTCATGACGGAGTTTCACAATCTTTCTGAAATTGAACTCCGGGATGGTGAGGGGTCTGCATTCTTCGAGAGTATCAAAATAGAGGATCACTTTGGAACAGTTGAGCATAACTTTTTTTAATAGAAGCAATGTTAATATGACATCTCTTAAGATCACTCCTGAGACGTTTAAACTTTTTGGAGACGACCGCTGCTACCGAACCATAACATAATAAAGGTGCATTCGAGGAGGCTGCAACACATTCCATAAAGCCACGCAAATCAACCAATAGTTTTCAAAACGGAAAATGTTGGCTCGTGGGATAGTGGTGTCAATAGAGACCGGACATGGGATATGATCCAAGCCCGTACGTGCCAGCGGATGAACGACAATATTGGGGTATAAAGAAATCCATGTACTAGATCTAAAGAACCAGTCTAGCTGCTCAAGCAAAGGTTGTTGTTGCATGTTCAACCACGTATATGCCCTACCCTTCAACGACAATTCCAAAAATCCAAGATGTCCGATAACCTCATTAAAAAGGAAAATAGCATTAACATTCCCCCCTCATAGATTTCTGTTGTCCAGAGATCTAATGAAATTAAAGTCCCCTAGAATCAGTGTTATCGCCAACAGGTATTTACAGGTGGTACAGCCAATGCATAAAATCATCTCGTAGAGCCCATCACATGGACCATAAACTGAAACAAGGGTCCAAACTTCAGAATTATGAACTGAAGTAAACGAGGCTACTATAGAAAAGCGTTGGATTTCAATGAGATGGCCCAAGAAGATTGCTGAATTCCAGACAATTAAGATGCCTCCAAAAGCCACAACCGAAGGTGCGAACACAAAATTATCAAATCTTCTAGGACAGAACCGACGAACGAACTTGAGGTGAAAAGATTCACATTGTGCTTCTTGCAAACAGACTATAGAACGGTTACTCTCCTCGATCTTAGCACGGACATCCCTCTGGCGTTTTTCAGAATTTAAACCACGCACATTCCAGCATAGCACTCGCCAATTACAAAAACACGGATTATCCATAAAAATAACAAAGAGATAACCAAACATCCCCATAGCATAACAGAGAATATAACCATCAATAGTGCCATACAGAAAACTAACAAACTGAAGTTCTGACATCAACCCTACAACATTTCTGACAGAGCAAAGTTCAGACAATGGAGCAGACAAGGACTCGACACAACGAGGGACAGTAGATATTTCAAGCTAAAAATAATAAAATGTTGCACTCGCAGACACAAGACCCATTGCAAAAATAGGAAAGGCCAATCATTCCCCTCCATATAACTGCTCGAACATTCACTTGTCATCATGGTCCTTCTGCTGGCATCTTTCATCAGGACAGGCTATAAGCTTGTCCTTAGTGAGATTCTCAGGCGAGATCCCTAGGGACACCCCGATGTCATGCATGAGACGGATCAGCGTTGGAACTTTATTCTTGTAGTGGAGCGACCTCGATCCCAATGGACCAGAGTCTCTATGCTCAGTGTCATCCCTGGATTGGTATGCTGACACAGACAGTACTTCGAGGATTTATAGCAGAGTTTCAATCACACTTTATTACATCGAAAATCCTCATAAGGAGTATTATTACAATAATATGGCTGAAGGCCATCTAATAACAATAAACTAATACGAATATTGCGGAAGCATCGAAGATAAGTTGAGTCCATCCAACTCCACATCAAACATTGAGTGCATGTCAATGACCTAATCGCACCTTATTCTTCCTCGGTAAACTCTGCAACATGAGACGTTGAAGCCGTGTAGGTCAGCACATTGAATATGATGGCAAGAACACACTGTAGCAAGTAATGAAGAACAAATGTCTATAAATATATGCATATTTGGCTGGTGGAGGCTGTAAGGTTAATTTTTGCATAAAGCTAGTTTTTTTCTACAACAAAGGAATAAATTTTATTTACTACTCAGTTGCATTAAGAAATATTGAGAATGGGTCCTCCAACTCAATCCCAAATTACCTAAGTCATTAATAACCCAACAAATTAATTAAAAAGGGTGTTGAGATCAGTACATAATTCAAATACCAGGATAGTCAAGATGTCCATAACTAGGGACACGGCTACTCATGAATAGTGTGTATACTCTGCAGAGGTTTGTGCACTTTTCACCACGAGACTCGATCGCCCCCGTTTAATTTCTCATATTGTATGGTGTTTGAGAACCGGATGACCTAGACACGGTCTTTCGAAAGCATTTACTCTTTACCCCGGATGGACCGGTACACCTACTTTCCCCTACATCTGCTAGTCCACCACTAAAAGAGCTCACACAATATACTCAACTATGCCAGAGCCCATAATGGCATGTGGCTGCACACGGAAGTTTCTAGGCATGATTGATATATGATCCTTTGAGCCTGGGTGGCATTCCATAGGATAATCACACGGGTACTCCGGGATCTCCTAGGACAACATTGGATTCTCCAGGTGCCCTGCAACCAATCCACCCAGTTGTGTATTAAAGTTGACACTTTAAACATTCCCTTAGTTGTTATTACACTCACAACTTTCATGAAATCTCACATACCATCCATGTCTATGCATGGCTACGCAATAAGTAACAAAGCGTATATTCTCGGGGTTGCTCTCAAGTCATTGGGTTCCTACCTCATGAACTACAAAACAATACCACATGTAATCACGTCCTACTCATGCAATATTTTTGGATAGAACTAATGCAATAATAACTAGGTATTGGAAAGTATGATCAAAGTATGAACTTGCCTTGCTGACAATCGGTGAAACCTAGCGACTCGTAATAGCACGCTTCGCACTCCCGAAATTCTATCGCAATCAAACAATAGCATACATAAGCAATCATGCAACAGAATCGAAGAACAGAACTCGAAAGACTTCGAAAACAGGAAAATGGATCTTTTAACATAAAACAATTTCTAACAGTACCAAAATTAATTGAATTTGACCTTATCAGAAAGTTTAGGTCAAGAGCTTCGGTTTGCAAAAAGAATCAACTCAAACGGAGTTACGAAACTCAAGTTATGATCAAAAGAAGTTTAAATACAAATTTGTTTGAATTCAAATTTTAAAACTTTCAAAAACATATTTGAGTTGCACTACTGGAAAGATAAGATCAAAACGAAGAATTTGGCGTTGGTTTCATCTAATTCCGACTAACGAGTTAAAAGTAATGATCGTTTGAAAACCAGGGACTCGTGTGTAAAAAAAATAACTGCGGATAGGTCCCTGACGAAAAAATAACACAGAAAGAAAAACGCTAAATAACGAATGATCGTTTTTCTGATCTAAACGGCGGATGTTCGCTGTTTAATAAAACCTAAAAAACGAATCTAAGGGTTTCTAACAAAAATGATCTGTGTTTTAAAAAAACTAAAAAAAAGGCCTGGGTTTTTACCTAAACGGGTCGGGTTCTGGGCGGCGGGTCTGGTTGCGGGTGCGGATCCAGCGGCGGTCGGGTCTGGCGGTGGCGAGCGGCGTGGCCAGCTCGGACTCCGGCGAGTCCGGGTGCGGTACGGCGGGGAAGGCGGTGGCGCGCGCTGGGCCGGCTGGGCTTCGGCCCTGTCGGTCCGAAACCTTTTTTTTAATTCCTAGAACAAAGAAAATTTCAAAATAAATATAAAAAAATCCTAAAATTTTTAGAAGCAATTTTCTCCGTTCCCACCTAATATTTGGGACAAAGTGAACATTTTTCTGAAATAAAAATGCCTAAAATAAATTAAACTTTTTAATGCAATTAAAAATAAATAAACTGGAAATAAAAATATGATAAAAAAACATTTTTACTCAAAATTCAAATTCCAACATTTTTATTCTATTTTTGAGTAAGTCATATTATCTTCTCTCATTTACTTTGAAATACTGAAAATGAAAATTGGCAAAAATAATATTTGATCCAACCCCAATTGAAAAATAATAAAAATAGTGGGTTCTCTTTGGAAAACTTCCAACTCTCTCGCTTGGGTCCTTGAGTTGCTTAAAGTCTTTGGATCAGTTTTCAAATAAATTCAAATTCAAAATGCTCAAATGATGAATGCATATGAATGATTTACGTAAACATCCAAATTGAAAATAGGGATGTTACAAACCTACCCCCCTTAAGATGGATCTCGCCCTAGAGATTCGGGTTGGCTAGAAAATAGGTGTGGGTTGTCTTGGCGTAGATCATCCTCTCGTTCCCAGGTGGCTTCATCCTCTGTATGGTGACTCCACTGAACTTTGCAAAACTTAATGACCTTGCTGCAGGTAACTCTTTTGGCAAACTCGAGAATCTTGACAGGCTTCTCCTCATAAGTCAGATCACTCTCTAGCTGAACTGCTTCCAGGGGCACTGTATCTCGTAGCGGAATCTTGGCCATCTCTGTGTGACACTTCTTCAACTGAGATACGTGAAACACATCGTGAACTCCAGACAAGGTTTCGTGCAACTCTAGCTGATAAGCTACTTCTCCTCTGCGCTCCAAAACTTTGTACGGTCCCACAAATCATGGTGCCAGTTTACCCTTAACTCCGAAATGCTTAACTCCTCAAAGTTGGGACACACGAAGATATGCTCTATCTCCAACTTCGTAGGTCACCTCCTTGCGTTTCGTATCCGCATAACTCTTCTGCCTAGACTGAGCTATCTTCAGTCTGTCGCGAATCAACTTGACTTTCTCTTCTGAATCTTTGATTAAGTCGGGTCCAAATAACTGACGGTCTCCAACTTCATCCCACATCAAAGGTGTTCTGCACCTCCTTCTGTACAAAGCCTCGAAAGGGGCCATTTGTAGACTTGTATGATAACTGTTGTTGTAAGAAAACTTTGCGTAGGGAAAGTTATCATCCCAACTAGATCCATAATCTAGCGCACAAGCTCTCAACATGTCCTCCAGAATCTCATTGACTCTCCCCGTCTGTTCATCTGTCTGTGGATGAAAAGTTGTACTAAATTCCAGCCTCGTACCCGAAGTCTCGTGCAACTGCTTCCAAAACTTTGAAGTAAATTGTGTTCCTCTATACGATACAATGGTCCTCGAAACTCCATGCAAACATACGATCCTGGTCATGTATATCTTGGCCAACTTAGCACTCGTGTAAGTGGTCATTACGAGGATGAAATGAGCTACCTTCGTCAAGCGATCAACACTAACCCATATGGAATCATACCCTGAATGTGTCCTGGGCAGTCCTATGATGAAATTCATTCCTAGCTTATCCCACTTCCATTCTGGTATGGGTAACGGCTGCAATAACCCTGCTGGTTTCTGATGTTATGCCTTTACTCTCTGACAGACATCACATACCGCTACATGCTCTGCAATGTCTTCCTTCATTCCGATCCACCAGAAATTCTGCTTCAAGTCCAAGTACATCTTAGTATTGACTGGGTGTATCGAGTAAGGCGAATCATGAGCCTCCTGAAGAATCACTTCCCGATCTCCAGGTCATTGGGCACATAAATATGTTCTTCAAACCATAGTGTTCCGTGTTCATCCTCACGAAAACCTTCTGCCTTTCCTTTGGCCATTCTGCCCTTTATTTCTGCTATTCCTTCTTCCGTCTTCTGGGCTTCTCGAATCTTACCCAACAAAGTGGACTGAATTTCCAATGTGGCAACATAGCCTCTAGGGACTATCTCGAGATGTAACCCTCGGAGGTCATCTGCCAACTCCTTGGGTAATCCTCCGGTTAGGAGAGTATTAACATAACTCTTACGACTTAGAGCATCTGCCGCGACATTGGCATTTCCTGGATGATAA
The DNA here is from genome assembly GCA_902687465.1 of Secale cereale. NCBI lineage: Eukaryota > Viridiplantae > Streptophyta > Magnoliopsida > Poales > Poaceae > Secale > Secale cereale. Next base: position 430,789,349 of record LR738714.1, read on the forward strand.
TGCAATCTCATATCATAATCCTTTATGAGCTCCAGCCATCTCCTATGCCTGAGGTTTAACTCCTTCCGCGTGAAGATGTACTTCAAACTCTTATGATCTGTGTATACATCGCAACGGTTTCCAATAAGAAAGTGCCTCCAGGTCTTGAGTGCGTGCACTATGGCTGCTAACTCTAAATCATGGCTGGCATAATTCAACTCATGGGGTTGAAGCTGACGTGAGGCATATGAAACAACTCTTCCTTTTTGCATGAGTACGCCTCCAAGTCCTTGACATGAAGCGTCACAATACACTTGAAAATTCTTATGAATATTCGGGAGGATCAGCACTGGGGGTGTAACCAAACGCTTCTTCAACTCCTGAAAACTGGCCTCACATTCTTCGGTCCAATTGTACTTACTTCCATTCCTCAACAACTCCATCATGGGCTTCGTAATCATGGAGAAATTATCAATGAACCTCCGATAGTATCCTGCGAGTCCAAGAAAACTATGAATCTCTCCAACTGAGGTGGGTGCCTTCCATTCTGTAACGGCCTCTACTTTGGAAGGGTCCACTGCTATATCATCTCCTGATATAACATGTCCGAGAAAATCCTACTTCCTTCAACCAAAACTCACATTTGCTGAACTTGGCATATAACTGATGTTTCTTGAGCTTCTCGAGAACTAAACGCAAATGTTCCTTGTGTTCCTCTTCGTTCTTGGAGTAAACCAATATGTCATCAATGAACACTACCACAAACTTATCCAAGAACTCCATGAATACCTTGTTCATCACACTCATGAAATAGGCAGGGGCATTAGTCAAACCAAATGATATGACTGTGTACTCGTAAAGCTCGTACCTTGTGGTAAAAGCTGCCTTAGGTATATCCCGGTCTCAGATCTTCAACTAGTGATAACCAGATCGTAAATCGATCTTAGAGCAAACTTTGGCTCCTTGCAACTGGTCAAACGGATCATTTATCATGGGCAGAGGGTACTTGTTCTTGATCATCACTTTATTCAGTGCACGGTAATCCACAACCATTCTTAGGGAACCATCCTTCTTCTCGACTAAAAGTACTAGGGCTCCCCAAGGTGAAGAACTTGGTCGGATATAACCTTTCTCCATTAACTCCTTGATCTTCTTCTTCATCTCTTCTAAATCATTCGCGGGCATCCGGTATGGTCTCTTAGATATTGGTCTGGTTCCTGGTAACAACTCAATTAAAAACTCGATGTCTCTGTCTGGTGGCATGCCTGGTAACTCCTCCGGAAACACATCGGGATAATCCTTCACGACTGGTACTTCTTCCTGAACAACTCCCGAGAGTGCATTCCCATGCGTCTTCCGGGGTGTGTGCCTCGACACATACTTGATCCTCTTTCCTTCCGGGGTGGTGAGAAGAATTGATCTACTGGCACAGTTTATATTTCATACAAACTTGGATAGCCAATCCATACCTATGATTCCATCCAAACCCTGGGATTCCAAAATGATGAGATATGTGGGAAATACATGTCTCCCAATGGTCAATGGGACTTGATAACATCCTCGGCTAGCCATGTACTCTGCTCCAGGGGAACTTACTAGCATAGGCGACTAAAGGGCTACGGTGGGAAAATGGTACTTTTCCACAAAACCCCTTGATATGTATGAATGAGATGCACCAGTGTCAAAAAGAACAAGGGCGGTAAATGAACTAACTAAAAACTTACCAACCACTGCGTCGGGCTGCTCGTCAATCTCCTCCACATTGACGTGATTCACCTATCCTCTAGTGAAAGGGTTGGGCTTCTTTCCTGAACTTCCGTTGCCATTCCCATTATTTCCTTCAAGACACTTTGTGGCATAATGTCCAGTCTTCCCGCACTTGAAACAAGTAATGTGACTCAAATCTCTCTTAGCGGGCGTGGATGGAGTGAAATGGTTCTGTTGTTGTTTCCTCCATTCCCATTGCCATTCTTGGGGCCACTACGGTTGTGTGAACTTCCTCCATTGTGAGAATGGCCTCAAGTGGTGGGATGGTTATGTCCTCCTGAGTATGGGGAATAACAGGGCTTCTACTGGGCTCCAGAGTTAAACTTCCTAGATCCATACTTCCTCTTGCGGGTCTCAATCTGCTGCTGCCTTCCTTCAATCATGATGTCCTTGTCTACCAACTCCTGGTAGTTGTTGTAGGTGGCTACCATCAGCTGCAAGCTCAACTCATCGCTGAGTCCCTCCAGAAACTTCTCCTGCTTCGCGGCGTCAGTGGCTATATCATCCGGCACGTAGCGAGCTAACTGCCTGAATTCATCCACGTACTGCCCCACAGTATGAATTTCTTGGCACAAGTTGCAAAACTCACGCTTCTTCAGGTTCATGGCTCCAGCTGAGACATGTGCATTGCGAAAGGCTTGCTGAAACTAGTCCCAAGTAACTATAGCAAGTGGATAGGTGGCGGTGTAGTTCTCCCACCAAGCGGTTGCAGGTCCCTCAAGCTGATGTGCGACAAAGCGCACTCTCTCTGCATATGTGCATCCTGAAGTTGCTAGCTCTCTTCCCATCTTGTGGAGCCAGTCATCTGCAACAATCGACTCGGTGCTACTAGAGAACACCGGCGGATTCAACCTTAGAAACCGGGTCAGGTTGTCATGGGGAGGAGGAGGTAGGTTGTTATTGTTGTTGTTGTTGTTGTTGCCTTGGTTCCGAACAAGTAATTACATCAAAGTGTTCTGCTACTGGATCAACTGAGTGAGCTCAGGTGGGAACTCGAATCCGGGCTAACGTCTTGGAGGCATCTGTGGGGTTTAGAAGGTTGAGAATAGAATAGAATTGAGGTCTAGGGGAATTCACTACCCATATGCACATGAGACAAACAATTTCATATCATATCAATCAATTCAAACAAGGTAACACAAAAGATCCTAATACAAAGCTAGCGAACAATTTCCTAACTACTTGGAAGAATACTAATGATTACAAGGTGATCATCTAATAACTATCATCGAAAGACTCCATGATATCTGATCCAGCTTCGTCTTCATAATCACTTTCATTACTGTCGGTGTCGTCTATCAGAATGTAGTTCTCCATATGAATGCCCATCTCTGGTTCTAGCTTCACCATGTTTACTCCAACCTTCTTCTTTAGTGCTTCATTCTGCTCCAATAGTACGGCGATTTCCTCTTCATATCCATCACGTAGTGTCTTGAGTTCCTCTTCTAATTCCACGTTTCGTGTCATCACCATCTTCGTCTTCAGCATGAGCGTGCACATCTGATTCTATTAGCGTCGAATGTGTTGGTCCATCTCCTGGATGAATGTTGTTGGCGAACGTAGTATTTCAAAAATTTCCAACAATCACTCAAGATCTATCTACCAGTTGCATAGCAACGAGAGGGGAGAGTGTGTCTACGTACCCTCGTAGACCGAAAGCGGAAGCGTCTAGTGATGCGGTTGATGTAGTCGAACTTCTTCGCGATCCAACTGATCAAGCACCGAACGTAGGGCACCTCCGCGTTCAGCACACGTTCAGCTTGATGACGTCCCGCGATCTCTTGATCCAGTTGAGCTTCACGGGAAAGTTTCGTCAGCACTACGGCATGGTGATGGATATGACGAAGCTACCGGCGCAGGGCTTCGCCTAAGCACTGCAACGGTATGACCGAGTTGTGTTTCTGTGGAGGGGGGCACCGCACACAGCTAGAACAATGTTTCTTTTGTGTCTTTGGGTGCCCCCTGCCCCCGTATATAAAGGAGCAAGGGGGGAGGTGCGGCCAGGCTTGGGCCGCGCCAAGGGAGTAGGAATCCTACTCCTAGTAGGAATAGGAATCCCCTTTCCTATTCCTACTAGGAGTAGGAAAGGAAGGGGGATAGAAGAAGGAAGAAGAGGGGCGCCTCCCCCCCTTTCCTAGTCCAACTAGGATCCCTAGGGGGAGGGTGTGGCCAGCCCAATGGGCTGCCTCTCTCTTTCCTTCAATGGCCCACTATGGCCCATACTCCCTCGGGGGGGTTTCGGTAACCCCCTCCGGTACTCCAGTTAAATCCGAATTTTTTCCGGAACACTTCCGGTGTCCAAATATAGTCGTCGAATATATCAATATTTACATCTCGGACATTCTGAAACTCCTCGTCATGTCCGTGATCTCATCCGGGACTCCGAACTACCTTCGGTACATCAAAACTCATAAACTCATAATATCGATCGTCATCAAACGTTAAGCGTGCGGACCCTACGGGTTCGAGAACTATGTAGACATGACCGAGACTCATCTCCGGTCAATAACCAATAGCGGAACCTGGATGCTCATATTGGATCCTACATATTCTATGAAGATCTTTATCGGCCAAACCGCATAACAACATACGTTGTTCCCTTTGTCATCGGTATGTTACTTGCCCGAGATTCGATCGTCGGTATCTCAATACCTAGTTCAATCTCGTTATAGCCAAGTCTCTTTACTCGTTCCGTAATACATCAACCTGTGACTAACTCATTAGTCATTTGCTTGCAAGGCTTATTATGATGTGTATTACCGAGAGGGCCCAGAGATACCTCTCCGACACTCGGAGTGACAAATCCTATTCTTGATCTATGCCAACACCACGAACACCTTCGGAGACACCTGTAGAGCAGCTTTATAATCACCCAGTTACGTTGTGACGTTTGATAACACACAAGGTGTTCCTCCGGTATACGGGAGTTGCATAATCTCATAGTCATAGGAACATGTATAAGTCATGAAGAAAGCAATAGCAGTAAAACTAAACGATCATAGTGCTAAGCTAATGGATGGGTCTTGTCCATCACATCATTCTCCTAATGATGTGATCTCGTTGATCAAATGACAACTCATGTCTATGGCTAGGAAACATAACCATATTTGATCAATAAGCTAGTCTAGTAGAGGCATACTAGGGACATATTGTTTTGTCTATGTATTCACACATGTACTAAGTTTCTGGTTAATACAATTCTAGCATGAATAAAAGACATTTATCATGATATAAGGAAATACAAATAACATATTTATTATTGCCTCTAGGGCATATTTCCTTCAGTCTCCCACTTGAACTAGAGTTAATAATCTAGATTACAAAGTAATGATCCTAACACCCATGGAGTCTTGGTGCTGATCATGTTTTGCCCATGGAAGAGGCTTAGTCAACGGGTCTGCTACATTCAGATCCGTATGTATCTTGCAAATATCTATGTCTCCCTCCTTGACTAGATCGCGGATGGAATTGAAGCGCCTTTTGATGTGCTTTGTTCTCTTGTGAAACCTAGATTCCTTCGCTAAGGCTATTGCTCAAGTGTTGTCACAAAAGATTTTCATTGGGCCCGATGCACTAGGTATTACACCTGGATCGGATATGAACTCCTTCATCCAGACTCCTTCATTTGCTGCTTCCGAAGCAGCTATGTATTCCGCTTCACACGTAGATCCCGCCACGATGCTCTGCTTGGAACTGCACCAACTGACAGCTCCACCGTTTAATAAAAATACATATACGGTTTGTGACTTAGAGTCAACTGGATCAGTGTCAAAGCTTGAATCGACGTAACCATTTACGACGTGCTCTTTGTCACCTCCATATACGAGAAACATATCCTTTGTCCTTTTCACGTACTTCAGTATGTTCTTGACCGCTGTCCAGTGATCCACTCCTGGATTACTTTGGTACCTCCTTGCTAGACTTATAGCAAGGCACACATCAGGTCTGGTACACAACATTGCATACATGATAGATCCTATGGCTGAGGCATAGGGAATGACTTTCATTTCTCTCTATCTTCTGCAGTGGTCGGGCATTGAGTCTTACTCAACTTCACACCTTGTAACACAGGCAAGAACCCTTTCTTTGACTGATCCATTTTGAACTTCTTCAAAACTTTATCAAGGTATGTGCTTTGTGAAAGTCCAATTAAGTGTCTTGATCTATCTCTATAGATCTTGATGCCTAATATGTAAGCAGCTTCACCGAGGTCTTTCATTGAAAAATTCTTATTCAAGTATCCTTTTATGCTATCCAGAAATTCTATATCATTTCCATTCAACAACATGTCATCCACATATAATATCAGAAATGCTACAGAGCTCCCACTCACTTTCTTGTAAATACATGCTTCTCCAAAAGTCTGTATAAAACCATATGCTTTGATCACTTCATCAATGTGTATATTCCAACTCTGAGATGCTTGCACCAGTCCATAGATGGATCGCTGGAGCTTGCACACTTTGTTAGCACCTTTCGGATCGACAAAACCTTCTGGTTGCATCATATACAACTCTTCTTTGAGATATCCATTCAGGAATGCAGTTTTGACATCCATTTGCCAGATTTCATAATCATAAAATGCGGCAATTGCTAACATGATTCGGACAGACTTAAGCATTCCTACGGGTGAGAAAGTCTCATCGTAGTCAACTCCTTGAACTTGTTGAAAACCTTTCATAACAAGTCGAGCTTTGTAAATAGTAACATTACCGTCAGCGTCAGTCTTCTTCTTGAAGATCCATTTATTTTTGATGGCTTGCCGATCATCGGGCAAGTCAACCAAAGTCCATACTTTGTTCTCATACATGGATCCCATCTCACTTTTCATGGCCTCGAGCCATTTTGCGGAATCTGGGCTCATCATCGCTTCCTCATAGTTCGTAGGTTCATCATGGTCTAGTAACATGACTTCCAGAACTGGATTGTCGTACTACTCTGGTGCGGAACGTACTCTGGTTGATCTACGAAGTTCAGCAGAAACTTGATCTGAAGTTTCATGATCATCATCATTAGCTTCCTTACTAATTGGTGTAGGAATCACTGGAACTAGTTTCTGTGATGTACTACTTTCCAATTCGGGAGAAGGTACAATTACCTCACCAAGTTCCACTTTCCTCCCACTCACTTCTTTCGAGAGAAACTCCTTCTCTAGAAAGGATCCATTCTTAGCAACGAATATCTTGCCTTCGGATCTGTGATAAAAGGTGTACCCAACAGTCTCTTTTGGGTATCCTATGAAGACACATTTCTCCGTCTTGGGTTCAAGCTTATCAGGTTGAAGCTTTTTCACATAAGCATCGCAGCCCCAAAAACTTTAAGAAACGACAACTTTGGTTTCTTGCCAAACCACAGTTCATAAGGCGTCGTCTCAACATATTTAGATGGTGCCCTATTTAACGTGAATGCAGCTGTCTCTAAAGCATAACCCCAAAACGATAGTGGTAAATCGGTAAGAGACATCATAGACCGCACCATATCTAATAAAGTACGGTTACGACGTTCGGAAACACCATTACGTTGTGGTGTTCCGGGTGGCGTGAGTTGTGAAACTATTCCACATTGTTTTAAATGTAGACCAAACTCGTAACTCAAATATTCACCTCCACGATCAGATCGTAGGAACTTTATTTTCTTGTTACGATGATTCTCTACTTCTCCCTGAAATTCTTTGAACTTTTAAAATGTTTCAGACTTGTGTTTCATCAAGTAGATATACCCATATCTGCTCAAATCATCAGTGAAGGTCAGAAAATAACGATATCCGCCGCGAGATTCAACACTCATCAGTCCACATACATGAGTATGTATGATTTCCAATAAATATGGTGCTCGCTCCATTGTTCCGGAGAACGGATTTTTAGTCATCTTACCCATGAGGCATGGTTCGCAAGCACCAAGTGATTCATAATCAAGTGATTCCAAAAGTCCATCACTATGGAGTTTCTTCATGTGCTTTACACCAATATGACCTAAACGACAGTGCCACAAATAAGTTGCACTATCGTTATTAACCTTGCATCTTTTGGCTTCAATATTATGAATATGTGTATCACTACAACCGAGATCCAATAAGAATAGACCACTCTTCAAGGGTGCATGACCGTAAAAGATATTATTCATAAAAATAGAACAACCATTATGCTCAGATTTAAATGAATAATCATCTCGCAACAAACAAGATCCAGATATAATGTTCATGCTTAACGCTGGCACCAAATAACTATTATTCAGGTCTAAAACTAGTCCCGAAGGTAGATGTAGTGGTAGCGTGCCGACGGCGATCACATCGACTTTGGAACCATTTCCCACGCGCATCGTCACCTCGTCCTTAGCCAATCTTCGCTTAATCCGTAGTCCCTATTTCGAGTTACAAATATTAGCAACCGAACCGGTATCAAATACCCAGGTACTACTACGAGTATTAGTAAGGTACACATCAATAACATGTATATCACATATACCTTTGTTCACCTTGCCATCCTTCTTATCCGCCAAATACTTGGGGCAGTTCCGCTTCCAGTGTCCAGTCCCTTTGCAGTAGAAGCACTCAGTTTCAGGCTTGGCTCCAGACTTGGGTTTCTTTGCGGGAGTAGCAACTGTCTTGCTATTCTTCTTGAAGTTCCCCTTCTTTCCCTTGCCCTTTTTCTTGAAACTAGTGGTCTTGTTAACCATCAACACTTGATGCTCCTTTTTAATTTCTACCTCCGCGGCTTTGAGCATAGCGAATAGCTCGGGGATTGTCTTCTCCATCCCTTTCATATTATAGTTCATCACGAAGCCTTTGTAGCTTGGTGGCAGTGATTTAAGACCTCTGTCAATAACACTATCTTCATCAACTTTGACTCCAAGTTGAGTCATGTGATTGTAGCACCCAGACATTCTGAGTAAGTGTTCACTGATAGAAATGTTCTCCTCCATCTTGCAGCTATAGAACTTGTTCAAGACTTCATATCTCTCAACTTGCGCATTTGCTTGAAATATTAACTTCAACTCTTGGAACATCTCATATGCTCCATGACGTTCAAAACATCTTTGAAGTCCTGATTCCAAGCCGTAAAGCATGGCACACTGAACAATCGAGTAGTCATCAGACCACGTCTGCCAAACGTTCAAAGCTTGGTGGCAGTGATTGAAGAACTCTATCAATAACACTATCTTCATCAACTTTGCAACCAAGTTGAATCATATGATTGTAGTACCCAGACATTCTGAGCAAGTGTTCACTGATAGAACTATTCTCCTCCATCTTGCAGCTATAGAACTTATTGGAAATCTCATATTTCTCAATCCGGGCATTTGGTTGAAATATTAACTTCAACTCCTGGAACATCTCATATGCTCCATGACGTTCAAAACATCGTTGAAGCCCCGGTTCTAAGCCGTAAAGCATGGCACACTGAACTATCGTGTAGTCATCAGACTGCGTCTGCCAGACGTTCAAAGCGTCTACATTAGCGGGAGGGGGCTTGTCACCTAGCGGTGCTTCAAGGACATAATTCTTCTGTGCGGCAATGATGATAATCCTCAAGTTACGGATCTTGTCCGTGTAATTGCTACCATCATCTTTCAACTTAGCTTTCTCTAGGAATGCATTAAAATTCAAAGGAACGGTAACACGGGCCATTGATCTACAACAACATAGATATGGAAAAAACTATCAGGACTAAGTTCATGATAAATTAAAGTTCAATTAATCATATTACTTAAAGAACTCCCACTTAGATAGAAATCCCTCTGGTCATCTAAATGATCACCTGATCCAAATCAACTAAACCATGTCCGATCATCACGTGAGATGGAGTAGTTTTCAATGGTGAACATCTTATGTTGATCATATCTACTATATGATTCACGCTCGACCTTTCGGTCTCGAGTGTTCCGGGGCCATATCTGCATATGCTAGGCTCGTCAAGTTTAACCCGAGTATTCTGTGTGTGCAAAACTGGCTTACACCCGTTGTATGTGAACGTAGAGCTTATCACACCCGATCATCACGTGGTGTCTCGGCACGACGAACTTTCGCAATGGTGCATACTCAGGGAGAACACTTATACCTTGAAATTTTGTAAGGGATCATCTTATAATGCTACCGCCGTACTAAGCAAAATAAGAAGCATAATAAGATAAACATCACATGCAATCAACATATGTGACATGATATGGCCATCATCATCTTGTGCTTTTGATCTCCATCTCCAAAGCACCGTCATGATCACCTTCGTCACCGGCGCGACACCTTGATCTCCATCATAGCATCATTGTCATCTCGCCAACTATTGCTTCCACGACTATCGCTACCGCTTAGTGATAAAATAAAGCAATTACATGGCGACTGTATTTCATACAATAAAGCGACAACCATATGGCTCCTGCCAGTTGCCGATAACTTTACAAAACATGATCATCTCATACAATAACGTATAACTTATCATGTCTTGACCATATCACATCACAACATGCCCTACAAAAACAAGTTAGACGTCCTCTACTTTGTTGTTGCAAGTTTTACGTGGCTGCTACGGGCTTAGCAAGAACCTTTCTTACCTACGCATGCAAAAACCACAACGATTTTTGTCAAGTATGTGATGTTTTAACCTTCATAAGGAGCGGGCGTAGTCACACTCGATTCAGCTAAAGTGAGAGAGACAGACACCCGCCAGTCACCTTTAAGCAACGAGTGCTCATAATGGTGAAACCAATCCGCGTAAGCGTACGCGTAATGTCGGTCCGGGCCGCTTCATCTCACAATACCGCCGAACCAAAGTATGACAAGCTGGTAAGCACTATGACTAGTATCATCCACAACTCACTTGTGTTCTACTCGTGCATATCATCTACGCATAGACCTGGCTCATGATGCCACTGTTGGGGAACGTAGTATTTCAAATTTTTCCTACGATCACGCAAGATCTATCTACCAGAGGCATAGCAATGAGAGGGGAGAGTGTGTCTACGTACCCTTGTAGACCGAAAGCGAAAGCGTCTAGTGACGCGGTTGATGTAGTCGAACTTCTTCGTGATCCAACCGATCTAGCACCAAACGTAGGGCACCTCTGCGTTCAGCACACGTTCATATTGATGACGTCTCACGAGCTCTTGATCGAGTTGAGCTTCACGAGAGAGTTTCGTCAGCACGACGGCGTGGTGATGGATATGATGAAGCTACCGGCGTAGGGCTTCGCCTAAGCACTGCAACGGTATGACCGAGGTGTGTTTCTGTGGAGGGGGGCACCGCACACGGCTAGAACAATGTTTCTTATGTGTCTTTGGGTGCCCCCTGCCCCCTTATATAAAGGAGCAAGGAAGGAGGTGCGGCCAGGCTTGGGGCGCGCCAAGGGAGTAGGAATCCTACTCCTAGTAGGAATAGGAATCCCCTTTCCTATTCCTACTAGGAGTAGGAAAGGAAGGGGGAGAGAAGAAGGAAGAAGAGGGGCACCTCCCCCCCTTTCCTAGTCCAACTAGGATCCCTAGGGGGAGGGTGCAGCCAGCCCTATGGGCTGCCTCTCTCTTTCCTTCAATGGCCCACTATGTCCCATACTCCCTCGGGGGGTTCAGGTAACCCCCTCCGGCACTCCGGTTAAATCCTAAACTTATCCGGAACACTTCCAGTGTCCGAATATAGTCGTCCAATATATCAATCTTTACGTCTCGAACATTCCGAGACTTCTCTCATCCGGGACTCCGAACTACCTTCGGTACATCAAAACTCATAAACTCATAATACCGATCATCATCAAACGTTAAGCGTGCGGACCCTACGGGTTCGAGAACTATGTAGACATGACCGAGACTCATCTCCGATCAATAACCAATAGCGGAACCTGCATGCTCATATTGGCTCCTACATATTCTACAAAGATCTTTATCGGTCAAACCGCATAACAACATACGTTGTTCCCTTTGTCATTGGTATGTTACTTTCCCGCGATTCGATCATCGGTATCTCAATACCTAGTTCAACCTCGTTACTGGCAAGTCTCTTTACTCGTTCCGTAATACATCATCCTGTGACTAACTCATTAGTCATTTGATTGCAAGGCTTATTATGATGTGTATTACCGAGAGGGCCCAGAGATACCTCTCCGACACTCGGAGTGACAAATCCTATTCTTGATCTATGCCAACACCACAAACACCTTTGGAGACACCTGTAGAGCATCTTTATAATCACCCAGTTACATTGTGACTTTGATAGCACACAAGGTGTTCCTCCAGTATACGGGAGTTGCATAATCTCATAGTCATAGGAACATGTATAAGTCATGAAGAAAGCAATAGCAGTAAAACTAAATGATCATAGTGCTAAGCTAACGGATGGGTCTTGTCCATCACATAATTCTCCTAATGATGTGATCTCGTTGATAAAATGACAACTCATGTCTATGTCTAGGAAACATAACCATCTTTGATCAATAAGCTAGTCCAGTAGAGGCATACTAGGGACATACTGTTTTGTCTATGTATTCACACATGTACTAACTTTCCGGTTAATACAATTCTAGCATGAATAAAAGACATTTATCATGATATAAGGAAATACAAATAACATATTTATTATTGCCTCGAGGGCATATTTCCTTCAAATGTTGTAATGGATCCATCCTTCTTGGTGCGAATCATCTCCCATTGCTCATTTCGGTGTCCCCAAATCTGGTAGATGGTCTTCAAGGTCCTTGTTTTATACTTCACATATGCGTCCAAATGTGAAGTGTGCTGCCATGCTCTTTCCCAAACTCCAAGTAGGTGCGTCAAAGGCAAGCTCAAGAGGTTCCATGACTGGCACAATATAGTCCTCCCACGAACACCAACTTTGATCTTCCAGCATTCCTCTTCCGACAATGTTGCATAGAAATCTCAAGTGATACTTGGTATTCCAATGTGTAAGTATCTAGTGACTTCCTTCAAGTGTCTTCCGAAAGGGGTGTCATCATCTGGCTGAGTGAACTTGCTCCCGGGGTCCGACATCTATAGAATAGAAATAGAGAAGAATTAGAATGAGTAGAGAAGAGCATCTTGTGGTTAATCCTAGTAGTCGCTGATGTCTACACACGCTTCTACTCTTGTAGACTATGTTGGGCCTCCAAGCGCAGAGGTTTGTAGGACAGCAGCAATTTCCCTCAAGTGGATGACCTAAGGTTTATCGAACTCAGGGAAGTAGAGGTTGAAGATGGTCTTTCTCAAGCAACCCTGCAACTAAGATACAAGAAGTCTTTTGTGTCCCCAACACACCTAATACAACTAGGAGTTGTATAGGTGCACTAGTTCGGCGAAGAGATGGTAAAATATGGATGATAGGAGTGGCAAAGCAAAGTAATATAAATCTGTAATAAAAAGTGCAGCAAGCAAACAAGTGGTAAACGTGAGCACAAATGGTATTGCAATGGTGGAAGCAAGGCCTAGGGATCATACTTTCACTAGTGGCAACTCCCAACAACATTAACATAATAGAATCACATGATATTTCCCATAAAACATGCAATGGAGACGCACCCGGAGGTCATTCCTTCGTGGTCAAGAGAGGACGAGAATTATGTAGGGCTACAAAAGCACACCTCAAAGTTCGTAGTTCTCAATCTAAGGATTTCCCAATGTCACCGCGGCCATCCAAAGAGAGTCCCACAATCACCACAACATATCTAAAGGATAGTCAAGGACAAGCACCAAGAGACTCTCAATCTTCAATCAACACACAAGAGAGGAAATCACTCATGAAAATATTTTTCTAATCCATGTCCAATAGACCGCTGTCACCTTGGTCTCGGGGATTATACTAGATAAAGACAAGTGAGTACATCAATCCAATACATAGAGGAAGGGGAAATATCATGGGATCACCCTAGATTAACATAGCCTATGATCACAACGAAGATCACATCATGGGAGAGAGAATTGACCACATAGCTACTGGTAAGAACCTCAGCCCCGAGGAGGAACTACTCCCGCCTCATGGAGGGAGGAAGCAACGTCGATGGAGATGAATCCGGGGGCACTTCCCCGTCCCGGTAGGGTGCCGGCACAGGAATTCTGGTCCCCCGAAGCTTGATGGCGATGGCGGCGGAGATCGGAATTGCGTCTGGAGAAAAGGGGTCCGGAAACAGGGTTTCCTCGACGGGTGTTAAATATATGCCAAAGGGGGTCGCCAGGGGAGCTAAGGGGGGCCCAGGCGGCCTGGCCAGGCGGCCAGGGGTGGGGCCGCCTGGGCAGGGCGCCTGGAGCCCCTGTGGCCCCCCTCCGGCCCTACTTTGGCCGCATGGAAGCTTCCGGAACGCTGATTTTTTATATAATTTTTCCGGGATTTTTCTGGCAGTTTACATAATGGGAAAACCTGAAATACAAAAACATCAGAAAACAGAAACTGGCACTGGGGTGCACTGAGTTAATAGGTTAGTCCAAATATGATCAAAAGTGTATGGAAGTGTATAAATATCATAGCAATATCACACAAAAGAGGCATGGAGCAAGCAGAAATTATAGATACGTTTTGGACGTATCAACATCCCCAAGCTTAATTCCTGCTCGTCCTCGAGTAGGTAAATGATAACAAGCATAATTTTTGTGGTGACATGCTATTAACCATACAAGGACTTTTCATAGTCACATGACAAAAGCTTACTGAGACAATGAATCTGTAGTAATTAAGTTGCCTCATGAGAAACTCACAAAGAATTGAAAGTTTTACAATATGATACTGAAACATCAAATAGATTTGTAGTGAGCATGGTGTGTAAATATGATAAAGTGGTACCTCGCTTGCCCCCTTTAGTGAAGCAAAACATAAATGCAGGGGCACCTCCAAGGTTTAAGTGACGTCTAGATACAATGATTTCAGAATAAACGATATCATAATCATGCAAAAGACAATGGTACTTTGGGACAATGCACATTACACTCAGAATGACAATCATGCTCTCAATAGTTGGTGCTTTAAAGAAGGTGGAGACTCTCGAACCGTGGCTTTTGTTGGCAAGGTTGAAAACCCGTGGTCGGAAACAAAAACTAAACATGTATCAGATCTCTTGGTTTTAAAAATAGAGGTAATAATTATTATTTTTGAATATGCATATTTCGTCAACGAATGCTAGCGGATAACTCAATTACTTCTTGAGCTGGACAAGTTTCGAGGAACGGCTCCCGAATGAGGACGATCACATCCTCTTAATCTCCTTTGTTTATCACTGCCAAAGTTTTCTGATTTCTCATGAACAAAGCGTGAAGGAGGGTTTGTTTGTTTGTATATTTTTTTAATGAGCCGGGCGCACTCTATGCCAGTTCCTTCTCGTATTATGGGTTTGCACATTAGACATGCAATCCCGGGGTGAAGCTTGTCCAACTTAAAAAGATCATGAATTAACTACTACTTCCTCATGAGCTAAAATAGAGGCACAAAAGAGAAATGCTTTTTTTTTGAATAATTTCGAGATGGTACATGAAAGTCTTCGTTAGGAATGGCAGGTAAATACCATGTATAGGAAGGTATGGTGGACTCATATGGCATAACTGGTTTAAAGGATTTGGATGCACAAGCAGTCAGTCCGCTTAGTACAGGTGAAGGTTAGCAAAAGACTGGGAGCGACCAACTAAAAGAGCAATGATGGTCATAATCATGTAGAGCGACAAAGCAACATTGAATCAGGCATGGAAGTTATATCGCTACTCAGAAAATAAAGATCATCAAGGCTTGATAGACTTTCTTTACAGTCTTAAATATGCGTGAGCATACGCCAAGTCAATCAAAATAAATTCTTGGGGGAAGATACCACTAAACCATACCACATCATAGGCAAACAAATCATGTTGGTACTCCAATAACACATTGAGAACCCCCCAGCTATTTGAGACTAACCATAAGAAAACATGAACTACTAAGCACCATTATGCACATAGCATTCTTATCATAGACATATCAACCAGTGCAACAAAAGCCAACTCTCTTAAAAAGATAAGCATGATAAATAAAGAGAGTTCCAGCGACCAACTAAACAAAAGCTCTTTAAAAAGATAAGCATGAAAACTAAGAGCTGAACATGATAGTAGCTATTGAAAGACAAAGAACACACACAACAAAGATAGACATGAAAATTCTATGTTATGTTCTAGGTTGAAGTGGAGCATGTTTCTCTCCCACACAAAGAAAGCTGAGTTCCAACTCGTTATGAACAGCAAGCAAAGCTAAAGAAAACTAAAAAGGAAACTAAAGCAAGACGCTCCAAGCATAGCACATAACACATGAAGTGATAAAAATATAGTGGAACGAAAGACAAACTGATAATTGTTGATGGAGAAGGGGATGCACGGGGGCATCCCCAAGCTTAGATGCTTGAGTCTTCTTGAACATTTCTTGGGGGTGCATGGGGGCATCCCCAAGCTTGAGCGTTTGACACTCCTGAATCTTTTTATCATCTTCCCTCGCACACTTGAAAACTCCCTTCATACATAACTCATCATAATCTGATTAGCGAGGTTAGTACCCATAATAATATAATTGTTCCTTGCTGGAAATAAGGATATTCTTGAAGGTCTACTGTTTCTCAAGATTGCCAAAAGGTTTTTGCAAAGAAAAAGCAAACTCAAGGTTTGCAAAATGAAGGAAAGGCAAAACAGGACAGAATCTGTGAAAAACAGACCAGCAGGTAGTAAATGATTATTTCGGGGCACTTCTGCAACTCTAATCAAAAAACTCAGAACAGACGCCCGAAAGACAATTGTATAGAGCACGCTGTCGAAAAAATTCAGACAAAAAGATGAACTGGTGATTTTATACGAATTTTTCTGTCCAAGGACAGAATCTGTTTCCTGGACAACACGTCACAACTTTTGAACTTTCTTGCAATCGGAGGCTAAACTTGGCACAAAGCTGAAAAATAAAGATACAATGATGTTGCTGCAGTAGTAACAAACATCAAGACCACTAAAAACTGAATGAACAAACTGAAAGCAAGGATAACAAGGGTTGTCTCCCTAGAGCTCTTTCTTTATAGCCATAAAGATAGGCTTAAGACTTTAATGATGCTCTCGTAGGAATAAGAGTTGAAGAACAAAAGAGAGCATCAAGAAGCAAATACCAAATACATTTAAGCCTAACATGCTTCCTATGCATAGGAATATTGCAATAGAATAATTCATTAAAGCACAAAGCAACTAGCATAGGAAGGCAAAACAAGCATAACTTCAAAATATTCACCATAAAGAGAGGAAACTTCTTATTATTAAGATATTTAGAACCAAGTCTCCCTCTCTCATTATAAATTTTAGTGGCATCATGGATGAACTCAACAATATAAGCATCACATAAAGCATTGTTACCATGATCCACATGCAAAAAGGTACTCTTACTCTCCACATAAGCATAATCTTTCTCATTGGTAATAGTGGGAGTAGGACTATCATAAACAACTTGAACACTATAGATTAATTGTGTATTAGGAAGATGGTGTTCAACAAGGGAGTAATTCCCTCCATGATTATGACAAGTTTCATAAGGATAATTTCTCCTTATGTCATAGGTATCTTTATAATCACTATAGATTGGAGTTATAACATCATCATGGTAGAGAAGAGCATTATCATTGCTAGCAACTATATTTGTAAACATGTTGTCTTTATTCTTACTAGCAAAAGAATTATCAATTATCACATCACTAGTGGGTAAAGGATTTGCAATCCTATCATCCCCAAGCTTAGAGCTTCCCATATCATCACTTTCAGAGTTGGTACCAAAAAGATTTTCAAGATCATAAGTAGCATTATCATCATTTTCCCAATCACAATAAGTAACATGCATATCATAATCAAAATCATCTTCAATAGTACCTACGGACGTATCATCAAGATGATAATTAAGGCAATAAACTTCACCTTCTTCTTTAAACTTACAACCGTTAGGATAAAAGTTGATGGGAGGAATATGCTCAGGCCAGGTTGATACCCATTCTTCTTCTTTCTTGCTCCTCTTCCTCCTCCTCTTCTTTTTCTTCTTCTTAACCTTAGAAGGGAGTGGTTGGAGATGAAGCTTCTCCACATATCCTGGTTTATCATTAGAAACAATAGGGGAAACTTGGGAGAAACCCTCCTTTTTATTAGCAGAAATATAAGAGACATTTTTATACTTTGGTAAAGTTCCCTCCTTTCTAATCTTACTTATGTAATCATTTTCATGGCAATTAACAACACAATAGAGATGGCAATTTTGCAAAGTGTTTTTTATTCCTATGGCATTAACATCTAGCCAAGAAGTCTTTTCTGATAACTCTTCACACATCAAAAATAACATAAGCTCATCATAAAGATCAGAGGTGATCATGTTATCACACAACCGGTTAACAGTTATGTTTTGAAAGTTCATGCATTGAAAATTAAAGTGACCCTCTATACGGCAAAGTTCACAAGTAAAAGGATAAAGGTCACACAATTCTCTAGCAATTTCATTTAAATCTCTGACCCAAGTGATTGTTCTTTCATGCTTATGTTGCTTACAAACTTCTCTTCTTCAATCATAGGCCTTTCACAAGGTCTATCCACTCCACAAAAATTAACATGCTTATATAAAACTTCATTTTTAGGAATTGGATCATGCATGTTGCAATCATCATGAACAATTTCATTTTCTTTGCAAGTCTCTTTAAAAGGTTTATGATACTTGATCCAATCCTCCTTAGGCATATTAAGATGTGAAGCAAAAGATTTGAGGAAATCAACAAGGAGTTGAGAATCAAGTCCAAACTTAGCACTAAACTTATTAAAACTTGTAGTTTCAACAAAGGACTTAATGCAATCATACTCATAAATTATACCTGACTCTTTACCTTTGTCGATCTCCCAATCTTCAGTGTTGCGTTGAATTCTTTCAAGGAGTTCCTATTTAGCATCAGTCTTTTCGTTTGTGAAAGAACCCATAGAGGAAGCATCGAGCAAATCTTTATCCTGTCGAGAGAGCCTCGCATAGAAATTAGTAATAATCATATCTTTGGGGAGCCCATGGTTAGGACTTTTTAGCATTAACGTTTCAGTCTCCCCCAAGCTTGAGCTACGCTCTCTCCGTCATGAGGATAGAAATTATAAACATAATTCCAATTCTCATGGACTTCATGAAGAGGATAAAACTTGGAGTAAAAGAGAGACATAAGCTCTTGCCAATCAAGCAAGTGCGAGTTATCGAGAAGCTTATACCAATCTGAAGCTTTATCTATAAGTGATACGGCGAACAATTTCCTCATGACAAACTCCCTTGATACACCTGCAAGCTTAAATAATGAACATAATTATGACAGATATAGCAAGTGTTCACCGGGATGTCTGTCTCCTGCATAACGATTAGCCAAAACATAATCGATAATACCAGCTGGTATTTTATAGGGCACAATTTCAGTAGGGGGAGGAGCAACCACCACAGGTGTGGGGCGTCTTCCCACAAGCAACGATCCAATAGCAAGGTTTTCCATAAACATAACAACTAGTGAAATAAAAACAAGAAACAAAAATATTTAATTACAAGATCTAAAGATATACCTTCAAGCACTCACCTCCCGAGCAACAGCGCCAGAAATAGCTTGATGTCTACACACGCTTCTACTCTTGTAAACTATGTTGGGCCTCCAAGCGCAGAGGTTTGTAGGACAGCAGCAATTTCCCTCAAGCGGATGACCTAAGGTTTATCGAACTCAGCGAAGTAGAGGTTGAAGATGGTCTCTCTCAAGCAACCCTGCAACTAAGATACAAGAAGTCTCTTGTGTCCCCAACACACCTAATACAACTAGGAGTTGTATAGGTGCACTAGTTCGGCGAAGAGATGGTACAATATGGATGATAGGAGTGGCAAAGCAAAGTAATATAAATCTGTAATAAAAAGTGCAGCCAGCAAACAAGTGGTAAACGTGAGCACAAATGGTATTGCAATGGTGGAAACAAGGCCTAGGGATCATACTTTCACTAGTGGCAACTCCCAACAACATTAACATAATCGAATCACATGATATTTCCCATAAAACATGCAATGGAGACGCACCCGGAGGTCATTCCTTCGTGGTCAAGAGAGGACGAGAATTATGTAGGGCTACAAAAGCACACCTCAAAGTTCGTAGTTCTCAATCTAAGGATTTCCTAATGTCACCGCGACCATCCAAAGAGAGTCCCACAATCACCACAACATATCTAAAGGATAGTCAAGGACAAGCACCAAGAGACTATCAATCTTCAATCAACACACAAGAGAGGAAATCACTCATGAAAATATTTTTCTAATCCATGTCCAATAGACCGCTGTCACCTTGGTCTCGGGGATTATACTAGATAAAGACAAGTGAGTACATCAATCCAATACATAGAGGAAGGGGAAATATCATGGAATCACCCTAGATTAACATAGCCTATGATCACAACGAAGATCACATCATGGGAGAGAGAATTGACCACATAGCTACTGGTAAGAACCTCAACCCCGAGGAGGAACTACTCCCGCCTCATGGAGGGAGGAAGCAACGTCTATGGAGATGAATCCGGGGGCACTTCCCCATCCCGGCAGGGTGCCGGCACAGGAATTCTGGTCCCCCGAAGCTTGATGGCGATGGCGGCGCAGATCGGAATTGCGTCTGGAGAAAAGGGGTCCGGAATCAGGGTTTCCTCGACGGGTGTTAAATATATGCCAAAGGGGGTCGCCAGGGGAGCTAAGGGGGGCCCAGGCGGCCTGGCCAGGCGGCCAGGGGTGGGGCCGCCTGGGCAGGGCGCTTGGAGCCCCTGTGGCCCCCCTCCGGCCCTACTTTGGCCGCATGGAAGCTTCCGGAACGCTGATTTTTTATATAATTTTTCCGGGATTTTTCTGGCAGTTTACGTAATGGGAAAACCTGAAATACAAAAACAGCAGAAAACAGAAACTGGCACTGGGGTGCACTGAGTTAATAGGTTAGTCCAAATATGATCAAAAGTGTATGGAAGTGTATAAATATCATAGCAATATCACACAAAAGAGGCATGGAGCAAGCAGAAATTATAGATACGTTTTGGACGTATCAATCGCGTCCTATAGTCAATGTGTTCTCTGATACCATCTCTGCGCCGACCTCGATCCCAATGGACCGGAGTCTCTGTGCTAAGTGTCATCCCTGGAATGGTATGTTGACACACACAATACTTCTAGGATTTATAACAGAGTTTCAATCACACTTTATTACATCAAGAATTCTCATAAGGAGTATTATTACAATAACATGGCTGAAGTACATCTAATAACAATAAACTAATACGAATCTTGTGGAAGCATCGAAGATAAGTTGAGTCCATCCAACTCCACGACAAACATTGAGTGCATGATAATGACCTAATCGCACCGTATTCTTCGTCGGTAAACTCTGCAACATGAGACGTTGCAGCCGTGTAGGTCAGCACATTGAATATGATGGCAAGAACACACTTTAGCAAGTAATGAAGAACAAATGTGTACAACTATATGCATATTTGGCTGGTGGAGGCTGTAAGGTTAATTTGCATAAAGCTAGTTTTTCCCTACAACAAAGGAATAAATTTTATTTACTACTCAGTTGCATTAAGCGATATTGAGAATGAGTCCTCCATCTCAATTACAAATTACCAAAGTCACTAATAACCCAACAAATTAATTAAAAAGGGTGTTGAGATCGGTCCATAATTCAAATACCAGGATACTCAATATGTCCATAACCGGGGACACGGCTACTCATGAAGAGTTTGTACACTCTGCAGAGGTTTGTGCACTTTTCCCCAGAAGACTCGATCGCCTTCGTTTAATTTCTCGTACTGTATGGTGTTTGAGAATTGGATGACCGAGACACAATCTTTTAGAAGCATTTACTCTTTACCCCGGATGGACCGCTACACCTACTTTCCCCTACATCTGCTAGTCCACCACTGAAAGAGCTCACACAACATACTCAAACTATGCTAGAGCCCATAATGGCATGTGGCTGAACACGGAAGTTTCTAGGCACGATTGATATATGATTCCTTTGAGCCTGGGTGGCATTCCATAGGATAATCACACGGGTCCTCCGGGATCTCCTAGGACAACACTCGATTCTCCAGGTGCCCTACAACCAATCCACCCAGTTGTGTATTAAAGTTGCCACCTTAAACATTCCCTTAGTTGTTATTACACTCACAAATTTCATGAAATCTCACATACCAATCCACGTCTACGCATGGCTAAACAATAAGTAACAAAGCGTATATTCTCGGGGTTGATCTCAAGTCACTAGGTTCCTACCTCCTGAACTACAAGGCAATACCACATGTAATCAAGTCCTACTCATGCAATCTTTGTGGATAGAACTAATGCAATAAAAACTGGGTATTGGAAAGTATGATCAAAGTATGAACTTGCCTTATTGACGATCGGTGAAACCTAGTGACTCGTAGTAGCACGCTTCGCACTCCGGAAATTCTATCACAATCAAACAATAGCATACATAAGCAATCATGCAACCAAATCAAAGAATAGAACTCGAAAGACATCGAACTAAAGCAAACGGCTCTTGTAACAGAAAACAATTTCTAACAGTACCAAAATTAATTGAATTTTGCCTTATCAGAAAGTTTAGGTCAAGAGCTTCGATTTGCAAAAAGAATCTACTCAAACGGAGTTACACAACTCAAGTTATGATCAAAAGAAGTTCAAATACAAATCTATTTGAAATCAAATTTTAAAACTTTCAAAAACATATTTGAGTTGCACTACTGGAAAGATAAGATCAAAATGAAGAATTTGGCGTTGGTTTCATCTAATTCCGACTAACATGTAAAAAGTAATGATCGTTTGAAACCAGGGACTAATCTATAAAATCTTTAACTGTGGATAGGTCCCTGATGAAAAAATAACAGAAAAAGAAAACTCTAAATAGCGAACGTTCGTTTTTCTGATCTAAACAGCGGATGTTCGCT
This sequence comes from Secale cereale, assembly GCA_902687465.1. Taxonomy (NCBI): domain Eukaryota; kingdom Viridiplantae; phylum Streptophyta; class Magnoliopsida; order Poales; family Poaceae; genus Secale; species Secale cereale. The sequence goes on from LR738714.1 coordinate 430,812,002, forward strand.
GTTTAATAAAACCTAAAGAAAACGAATCTGGGGTTTTCTAAGAAAAAGATCTAAGTCATAAAAAGAAAAATAAAACTAAAAAAAAAGAACGACCCTGGTTTTTTACCTAAACGGTCGGGTTCGGGGCAGCGGGTCGGGTTGCGGGTGCGGATCAGGCGGCCGTTGGGTCCGGCGACGGCGAGCGGCGTGGCCGGCTCGAAATCCAGCGAGTCCAGGTGCGGCATGGCGGGGAAGGCGGTGGCGCGCGCGCTGGGCCGGCTAGGCTTTGGCCAAGTCGGTACCAAACCTTTTTTTAATTCGCAGAACGAAGAAAAATTCAAAAAAAATAATATAAAAATCCTAAAAGTTTAAGAAACAATTCTCCGTTCCCACCTAATATTTGGGACAAAGTGAAATTTTTCTGAAATAAAAATGCCTAAAATAAAATAATCTTTTTAATGCAATTTAAAATAAACAAACTGCAAATAAAAATTCCAATAAAAAATATTTTTACTCAAAATCCAAATTCCAACATTTTTATTCTGTTTTTGAAGACATCATATTATCTTCTCTCATTTATTTTGAAATACTGAAAATGAAAATTGGCAAAAAATAATATTTGATCCAACCCCACTGGAAAAATTATAAAAATAGTGGGTTCTCTTTGGAAAACTTCCAACTCTCTCGCTTGGGTCCTTTAGTTGCTTAAAGTCTTTGGATCAATTTTCAAATAAATTCAAATTCAAAATGCTCAAATGATGAATGAATATGAATGATCTATGTTAACATTCAAATTGAAAATTGAGATGTTACATGTAGACTCATTATGGGCGTGCAAGCGCGGAGTTTTGTAGGACAGTAGCAATATTTCCTCAAGAGCATGACCTAAGGTTTATCAATCCATAAGAGGCGTAGGATGAAGATGATCTCTATCAAACAACCCTGCTATCAAATAACTGTTGTCTACTACACAACCTGTTCTTGTAGACTCGTGTTGGGCCTCCAAGTGCAGAGTTTTGTAGGACAGTAGAAAATTTCCCTCAAGTGGATGACCTAAGGTTTATCAATTCGTGGAAGGTGTAGGATGAAGATGGTCTCTCTCAAACAACCCTAAAACCAAATAATAAAAAGTCTCTTGTGTCCCCAACACACCAAATACAATGGGAAATTGTATAGGAGCACTAGTTCGGCGAAGAGATGGTGATACAAGTGTAATATGGATAGTAGATATGAGTTTTTGTAGCGCGGAAAATAAAAAAACAGCAAGGTAGTAAATATTAAACGGATCACAAACGATATTGCAATGATGGAAAATGAGGCCTAGGGTGCATACTTTCACTAGTGCAATCTCTCAACAATGCTAACATAGTTGGATCACATGATTATCCCTCAAAGTGCAATAAAGAATCACTCCCGAGTTCTTATTAGCGGAGAATAAAAGATAGAAATTGTTTGTAGGGTATGAAACCAACTCAAAGCTATTCTTTCCGATCAATCTATCCAAGAGTTCGTACTAAAATAACACAAAGCTATTCTTTCCGATCAATCTAACCAAGAGTTCATACTAAAATAACAACATGTGACACACATCAACCAACTCTAATGTCACCTAGATATTCCAATGTCACCACAAATATCTATGAGTTGATTCTATGATGTGCATCAAACAACTTCATGATTATAATATTCAATCCACAGAAAGAACTAAAGGAGACCCCAAAGATTCTATCGGAGAAAAGACAATAAAAATGCATCAACCCTTATGCATATATTACCCCAATTTCACCGCGGGGATCCGCAAGTTGAGTGCCATAACATACATCAAGTGAATCAATATGATACCCCATTGTCACCACGAGTATTCAATTGCAAGACATATATCAAGTGTTCTCAAATCTGAACATTCAATCCGACATGACAAAACTTCAAAGGGTAAAGATTCAATTCATCACAACAAGAGTAGAGAGGGGAGAAACATCATATGATCCACCTATGTTATATCAAGACTGTGACATCTCGAGATCGCGAGCGAGAGAGATTAAACACATAGCTACTGGTACAAACCCTCAATCCCGAGGCTGGACTACTCCCTCCTCACCATGGTGGCCGCCGGGATGATGAAGATGGCCACCGGTGATGATTTCCCCCTCCGGCGGAGTGCCGGAAAGGGCTCTAGATTGGATCTCGTGGACTACAGAGCTTTGCGGCAGCGGAACTTTTGATCTTGGTCTACCCCAAGGGTTTTCGAAATATTTGGGAATTTATAGGGTAAAGAGGGGGTGCGGGAGGCCATCGAGGTGGGCACAACCCACCTGGGCGCGCCAGGGGGGGACCTGGCGTGCCCTGGTGGGTTGTGTCCCCCTGGGGGCACCCCCCAGGTGCAGCTCTGGCCAATAAAAAAACTCCAAAAAGTTTCGTGGTGTTTGGACTCCGTTTGATATTGATTTCTCGTGATGTAAAACACATGCAGAAAACAACAACTGGTACTTGGCACTATGTCAATAGGTTAGTACCAAAAAATGATATAAAATGACTATAACATGATTGTAAAACATCCAAGAATGATAATATAACACCATGGAACAATCAAAAATTATTGATACGTTGGAGACATATCAATAACAAAGAGTCTCTTGTATCCCCAACACACCAAATACTCCCTCCGTTTCTTTTTAGTCTGGATATAAGATTTGGTCAAAGTCAAATTTTGTTAACTTTGACTAAGTTTATAGAATAATATATCAAGATTCACAATATGAAATCAATATTGTTAGATGCGTCCGAACTTAATTTTCATACTATACAACTTTAATATTGTGGATGTTGATATTTTTTCCTATAAAGTTTGTCAAACTTTATAATGTTTGACTTTGACCAAATCTTATATGCAGACTAAAAAGAAACGGAGGGAGTACAATGGTAAATTGTATAGCTACACTAGTTCGGTGAAGAGATGGTGATACAAGTGTAATATGGCTAGATATTGATTTTTGTAATAGTAAGAATAAAAAACAACAAGGTAGGAAGTAACAAAAGTGAGCACAAATGGTATTGCAATGCTTGAAAATGAGGCCTAGGGTCAGTACTATCGCTAGTGCAATCTCTCAACAATGCTAATCTACCATTCTTAAGAAGTTGCTCCCCACTACTCCCTATTCTCTCACCATGCACATTGTCCACATCATCATGGTGCCACATCAGCATTCAACTTCTCCACCTCAGCAACTCCCAGCATGCATAATGCTTAATTTTTTGCATTATCTTCTCTGCACTCGCATGCACCACTGTTTATCTCCTCTCCCCATATTGTCCCGGCAGTAAACAACTACTCTGCCATGTTCCCTTCCTTCCGCTTCCTCTCCCGTCCGAGGAGTAATAAAACCTCCACCACGATTTATTCCGTCCTTTGGGCAACCCATCGGCATTCAAAAGTCTAGCATATATATGTTCCTTGGCCTTTCGCTCCTATTCATCTTACATCACCTCGCTTCTGCTGCAGTTTGATGAATCCATAGCTCTTGCAATCGACGCCACTGCCTCTTACTGTAAGCAGGCATGGAAGAACCCTTGCCATGATTGTACCTAGCAGCTCATGTGGAGCCGCGCCATTCTTTCTAGGTACTAATTCAACTAATTCCCTCTCCTCCGTCCTCTTTATCTTCTCATCAATAATTGCCTCTTCAGATCATTACTAAATCCCTTGCTGTTTGAATTCATCTTCTGCAGTCTGCACCTTCCTCCGGTAAAACAAGATTGAGTTGCCGAATCCACCTGCACAAATTAGTAGCATTGGCGGTCGAGAAGACCATAGGGCAGTTGCTTACTCGCCTGGTCACCAAGGGATATCCAGTCGATCTCCCAGAAGGCGGTCTGCGCTTCTGTTAGGTCCGGTGAAGACAACACAGTCTGTAGCATGATGCTCAACGTCTGACCCAGCGCATCGCTCGCCACCGTCCAACCCGGGGACGCCGTTCCATCCTGGCCGATGTTGAGGCTTCCGATTCCAACGCGCACCGCTCGCTGCCATGTTTGATTGATGAACGCCGGTGAGCCTGCTCTGTACGTTATAGCAGAAGCGAGCACGTACCGACCGTCCGGCTTCTCTCATGTTCTCACCACCCTCTACTGAGTACTAACACCATGATCCTGACGTTTTTAGCGTTGCCGCGAAGCAACAAGTGAATCGCATAATGTTCGTCGATGAGGCGTCCGACGGTCCGACCCAGCACATCACTCGCCACCGTCTGACCCATGGACGTCGTCCCATCCTAATCCGGCGCATTGCCCGCTGTCGTGTTGATGGGCACCGGGGAGTTCGCATTGTACGTCGCAGTAGAGGCCGGTGCGCATCAGGTTGCCCGCCTTCTTCTACTACTCACCATGCTCCACTGCTGCATCTACCCCAACGGCTTCCATGTGACCGCCAAGCAAGGGCACACATGTGAGCTCCCTGTTTCAATCCACTATTTTACACTGTGTTGCCGATTCTATCCGAGCCCAGCCGCCTTATTTGATTTGTCTGGTACTTTTGACTTTGCAATTTGATTGATTGGAGTATATATACATAGATATGTGGATTCAAAGACATGTTTTTTGCGAAAACACAGGAGACGTAGTTGTATGAGTGTTCGGTGATAATAGTTGTGGATTTTGGTACTAATAATCACAAGGAAAATTAAAACCATGACGTATATGATGTGATTCTGTAGAATTTTTTTTGTAGTTTGCACAACAATGTAATAGGGTCGTTATTCTGATTTTTTTGTACCAAGTGTATGGAGTGATTTAGATCTTGACATTATTCATTTTTTATGTCCATGTGACAATGTTTCGAAGAAGACTATGAATGACAATGCCGGAAGCCAGGAGCCACCTCTTGGGATTTCCAATATCCTTTTCTTTTTAATTGTTTAAATCATTGTGCGAGTGTTGCGTGTTATAAAACAAATACAAAATTTATTGCATGTAAATAAAATTGATTATATAGCTGATTCCAATTGTTATCATCTTGGCTGCAACAAAATCCTGTAGCAACACGCGGGGTATCGGCTAGTATAATTGGATCACATAACCATCCCTCAATGTGCGATGAATCACTCCAAAGTTCCTAGCTAGCGGAGAACATAAGAATAAATTATTTGTAGATATTCTTGACGATCGATCTATCCAAGAGTTTGTACTAAAATAACCCCAGTTATTCTTTCTTGTCGATCTATCAAGAATTCGTACTAAAATAACACTAAGTTATTCATTCTAATCGATCTATCAAGAGTTCATACTAAAGTAACACCAAAACAAATTTAGATTCATAATACTCAATCCAACAGAAAGAACCTGAAAGGGTACTCCAATATTTCTACCAGAGAAACAAAGACGAGAACGTGCATCAACCCATATGCATAGATTACTGCAATGTCACCTCAGGAATCCACAAGTTGGGTGCCAAAACACATATCAAGTGAATCAATATGATACCCCATAGTCACCATGAGTATTCATTGCAATACATACATCAAGTGTTATCAAATCCATAAAAGTATTCAATTCGATAAGAGCGAAATCTCAAAGGGAAAACTCAATTCATCACAACAAGATAGAGAGGGAGAAACACCATATGATCCAACTATATAAACAAAGCCCGTGATACATCAAGATCGTGCCATCTCAAGAAGATGAGAGAGACGGAGAGATAAAACACATAGCTACTAGTACAAACCCTCGGCCCTGAGGGTGGACTACTCCCTCCTCATCATGGTGGCCGTCGGGATGATGAAGATGGCCGGTGATGATTTCCCCCTCCGACAGGGTGCTGGAATGGGTCTAGATTGGTTTTTCCTGGAGATAGAGACTTGCGGCGGTGGAACTTCTGATCTAGGGTTATTTCTGGGGGTTTCTGTCTTTATATGATTTTTTGGCGTTGCTTTCACTTGAAGATGGGCCTTGAGGTGAGCACAACCCATCGGGGCAAGCCAGGCCCCTATGGCGCGCCGTGGTGGGTTGTGCCCTCCTCGTGGTTCTTCTGCCCTCCCATGAAGCTTTGGGGGTCTCTTTTGTTTCAAAAAAAATCGTCAAAAAGTTTCAGCTCATTTGGAGAACTTCATTTCTGCTCAAAAAACAACACCACGGTAGTTCTGCTGAAAACAGCGTCAGTCCGGGTTATTTCCATCTAAATCATACCAAAAACATATAAAATTGTTGTAAACATGGCATGAATACTTAATATATTATAGATACATTGGAGAGTTATCAAGAGGCGAGGGCTGGCGCAGGGCGATGGGCGGGCCAACGCGCGGACGACGGCAGGCCATGATGGGCCGCCTGGTTGGAGGAGAGGCCGATCGGTCGCGCCGGTTTTGGAGTAGAGGCGTGTGGGGGTCAACGGCGGCGGCGGGCGATGCAAACCGATCTTAGATCGGAAAACAAAAAAAATACCGATCAATGTGACCGGTAGAGAGAGAAAACCCGGCAGAGAGAGAACAAAAAAGGACCAGGAAAAAGACTCTCTACGGCAACTGATCAACACGACCGGCGAACGAACCCTAGGTACGGGTGGCGCAGCCCCGGTGGTGGTCATGGAGGTTGACCACCCCGGGGGCGATGCGGAGCGAAAGCAGCAGGCGGCGGCTAGGGTTGGATCGGTTAGGCTGATACCATGTTAGACGGGAAAGAGAGGATAGGTGGAATAGTTGTATGATGGTTGTTTATTGCTTGAGCCTCGTGAGCATATATATAGGAGTACATGATCCACATGGAGTACAAGATAACCCAGAATACTTCCTAGTCTATCCTATGATTCTGAATAATCAATATACTCAACACCCCCTCCCCCTCATTTCTCTCGCCATGGTTGCCGCCTCTGACTCGCTCGGAGCTCCGGCCACGCCCGTGCACGCCCACGACCACGTCAGACCGTGCCCTTGGCCAACCTGCAGTTGTCCGTGCCAGCCTTTCCCTGGCCACGCCCCGCTAGTGTCGTTGCTCGTCTGCTCCCCTAGTCGTGACCAACCCTGCATCGGCCACGCCCCCAGGCACCCCTGGACAATCTTCATGCGCCCCCTGCTCGAGTGACAGTGCCGCGACCGCCTCCCGCTGCTGCCGGCCACAGCATCGCCCTCCTCCCCCCCGACCGTGTTGCACATGCATGCTCGGCCACACTGTCCTAGCCAACTTATGCTGCAGCCATGTGGGACCCTCCCCACTAATTAGGATTACTTTAAAGGATAACAAAATTAGTTAAGTTAATAAATAATAAAAGAAAAACCCATGTGTCAGTAGCAGTCTAGTCCCACGCACTAGTTAAACCTAAATATTGTAGTTAAACTCTGTTAAAACAGTTGGTTATGACATGTGGGTCCGCTGGACCCATTGGCCATTCAATAGCCCACACTTGGCTGTTGACTCAGCAGTCAACTGGTTCTTTCAGTATCATGTGCATTTTGGTGGGTAAACTACTGTGTACCCGTAGAAATTAATATTTTATATGTTTTTGAATTAAAATAAATGTAGAAATTTAGATGAAAATAATTCATGTATGAAAAATCATATAAAATAAATTGTAACTCAGATGAAAATTCTAATTTATGTACGAAAAATGATCAGAAAAAATATAACGAATCCGTATATGCCATCCACATACCTGCCACATGCCTCTAACATAGCAAACATGGAAACTTCCGCTCCGGAGCAATAGTAAAGAACTTCCTTGTCTGTTTCGCCATGCCATTCTATCTGGATTGACCGAGATGATGGATCACTATACCGAGACCATAACATTGTAAAGGACCTTATAATTGTACGACTCTACCAAGTCGTATCAAGTGTGATCTACCAAGGGTGATTCCCTTTATTTCACTCTAGATGACGACTCCGTAGTGTAGCGCATCTAATGTGATCTACCGACGGTGATTCCTCGTATTCCTCTATAGGTGATGACTCTGTCATGCAGTATATACGACTCTACTGAGCTATATCAAGAGTGATCTACCGAGGATGATTCCTTGTATTTCACTCTCAACAACGACTATGTAGTGTAGGACATCTAGTGTGATCTACTAAGGGTGATTCCTTGTAGTTCACTCTAGGTGATGACTCTGCCGTGTAGTATACCAAGGTAAACCTATCGAGGGTGATTCCTCTAGTTTTACCATGACGGTATGGACTTGAACCCCGACTGTTACATTGATAAAGATGGGTGGGCCCCAAGGGTACCCACAAGAGATAATGTGGTGGAATGACATGGCAGGTGGAAACCACCGAGGAGAGAGGTGGGTCTAGTCCCTGGTCGTGGTATGCGAGTTACCTAGTCGGAGTGACGGCCTTGGTCATCTCCGCGAGATGCTAATAATACACTAACGGGTTTCGGTATTTGATCAAAGTTGGCTGCTAGACTATGCACACTAACCACCACGTGGGATAATGGTATATGGGACCCTCGGTATCGTACAATTTCTTCCGAAAGCTCTACAGATGTCATAGTTTAGCTGCACGTGCCCGGGTGGTCCGCGTAAGCACCTGCTTTGTATTTGAATGGTCGAGTGGGAGTAAACTTTACATTTCCACTTGGGAACTGCTCATAATGTGTTTAGCACAAAAGATATTGAGAACTCTCGGTCGTGACATTGAAAGGAAAGGCATGCTTCTCAAAATTATATACATCATTGTTTTAAGCTTCGAGCTCCGGCACCTCTGCAATTCCATGCTTCCCTCTGCGAAGGGCTTATCTTTTACTTTTTTGTTAATTTTCTTTTTGTTGAGTCAAATTATTAGTCCAACATATTGTTTAGTTGGAAAGCCACATGTGGCGGGGAAAGATCTGGGCATATATGGCCATTATAATATATTTGATCATGAATTATTATTGCTGACAATTATCCCTATGATAAATAAGTTGGGAGGCCAAACATTAAGCCCATATCTTTCTCTTTGTTTCATGTGTTGAAAATATGCCCTAGAGGCAATAATATTTGTATTATTATATTTCCGTATTCGTAATTAAGAGTTATATTTCATGCTACAACTGCTATGATCCTGGAATATGTGATTCGGTGGAAAACTCGTATGCACGTGTGAAATGATAAATAGATAAAATGAAGGTTCCTAGTCTCGCCTCTAAGACTAGCCCAAGTGTTGTTGGTGATCACGTTTTCCGAATCTTAGGATATCGTTAACTGTAATGATGATCCTTACATAACATTGAGATTATGATGTTGGAAGAACGATCATATTGAATCGACCCAAACTTGTTTGTTGTGAATTGAGTTAATATCGTCTGTATTCAATTGTAATAACATGGAGTGTTAGCATGTATTTTATTTCCTCAGGCCATGAGAGTGTCTCGGTCACTTACTACCAGACGGTAGGCTTTGGGGTTGCTCAAACGTCATCTGCAACAAGGTGATCATAACGACAACTTTCAGGCTCGCCAAAAAGTTTGACAAGTGACCTGATAGCTCAAGAGTGAGATTTGCTCCTCCAATGATGGAGAGATATTCTTAGGGCCCTCTCTATGTGACGACATCCATCATCGTCAGGCCAGACATAGGTGAGTATGTCACGGGGATGCCGGAACACGGTAACGGGAAAGAAGAACAAAACCGGTAACGGGAGCAACGGTATAGTGAGCATGGTGATGACCAAGGAGGATACTGATGCACACTGGGTTTTGTAAAGTATCACAAAGCAAAGGGAATATCACATGATAATGGAAGTTTGACTCGAATATCATTCGAGTAATCATAGGGACCGATATGGATGTCCACGGTTCTCTTATCGGTCATTGAACGATGGGATTTCGTTCATGTCTATGATTTACCAAACCTACGGGGTCACAAGCATAAGGTAATCACGATCTGCTAATTGTTAGTAGTACGGAGTGATGAGAATATATTTGTGAAATTGTTTCATTAATATCTGGAATAGTTCCGAGAGGTTCTGGAAGCGTTTCGGGGTCTCCGGAAGGGTTTCTGTGAATATTGGGTAATATCGGGTAATACTGATTAATATATATAGGTGGAGGGTGTTAAATTATATATATATATATATATATATATATATATATATATATATATATATATATATATATGTATATAAATTAATATCAGTGGGCCTAATAAGGATAAGAGGTGGAAGGAGACTTGGGACACAAGGGCCCAAGTGGAGTAGGCGCCTCCCTTCCCTAAGGAAGGGGGCTGAATCCTACTAGGGGAGGAGTCCAACACCTCCCCCTTTGTGTGGCTCCCCAAGGAGGCTTTGCCTCCTTTCTGGCAGCCCTCCTCTCCCCCTCCAACCTATATGTACTAGAGGATTTCAACCCTTTCTATACATAAGTTTTGGAGCTTCCTCTAGTTGATCTAGCTCTAGTTCTATTTGGTCCTAGTTGACTAATTAGAGCTAACCCTAGCCACCTCTAATACTCATAATTAGAAGCCCATTGTTGTTCTAATATCCTCCCTTTAATTCTCCGGCAACGATTAGCTCTGGGCGGCGAAGCGCTGCCGGATAGTGAAGACAGTACGCTTGCAGCCAAGTAGAGAGGCCGTGATTTTAGTCTTCCGTTCAAGGGATCATTCGAGGACGGTTTGCAGGATCGTCATCAATGTTAGAGGGACTTCAAGTACGATCTACGCTAAGTCGTCTACTTATGCTGCACTCCGAAGTCAGTAACGATCGTCGATCACAACCCGATATGCATCTTCATATTGTTCTTGGGTGTTCGTAGGGCAATTTTTTTGTTTTCTACTATGTTTCCCAATGGTGGCATCAGAGCTGGTTTATGAGTAGATGTAGGTTGCGATCTAGATCACATCTGATATGTGAGGGTTGATTTTCTTGCTATGCTTCCCACGAGTGTTGCTCCGGTTCAGTTTATCGGCAGAATGATGTAGTTTTGTTACAAGGTTCTCACAATTGATTGGTTCTGGTTGTCGACGATCTACTAACAATTCCATGGGCTACATCATAATCGGGAATAGTGAACCGTCGCATACACGAGAGGGTGCCGAATATGGATGATCTTCTAGGGGTTCACGCGCATTGCCGAACTTTAGTGTGGGGGATGAGACTCTGATTAAGTCTCTATTTCACACACCCCTAAACTTAATCTAGAGTCAAGAACGTCACCTTGTTGTGCTTGCGTAGGTAGCTAGTCTTAATTGATAAAACTGGTTAACCACGTAACTCAATTTTTTTCTAAAACCGATAAGAGGACGTCTAGCTTGGTTTTGCAGGGTTTTGCATATGATGTGGTATAGCCTTTGTCATGATAATGAGTTTATGTATGAAATGGTTATATGTTGTAATGTTAAGTGGCCTACGCATCACAGCATGATGGCTGGAGCCGCGAGATTGCCACCATAATGTAAATATCATAGAGACATGTTACATGTCATGGTGGCAAGATGTAGAAGGAGAACCCCGACGAGGAGAAGGTGTACCAGGCGCGAGACGAGGAGCTATAATTTTGTACCACGACGAAATTTCAAGTTATGGTGACACGGCAACGTTTTCTGAAATGGTCACCACGGCAACGTTTCCTGAAATTGTCGTCGTGGCAATGTTTTGAAACAATTGCCATGGCGACCAAATATTAGCTGTCACGTTGCTTCAACTAGGGATTGAAGACGATCATGGAGGACTCCCGACACTTAGGGCTATACCATGTCATGCTATTATGAATTGTCTGAGATGCTTATCACTTTATTGTTTTCACCTTTTGATTGTGCAGTAGTCAATTATTAGGGTGATCTCTCACAGTAAATATCAAGTTAAAGGTGCTCTTCCCAGTGTTGCAACTATCTATAACACGTAGCATTTCATAGTGCCTCATGTCCACATGAGTACAAACGGATCATGAGGTTTAAGGCGGGGGATGGTCAGACCATGCATGCACATAGTACTCGGTTTTCTTGAAGTTCCAGCAGAATAGTTCCGAGCTCGGAGCACAAAGCATCAAAAGATGAACAAGAGTCATATGGAGATATGATCAGTAAAAGCAAGCCCATCGGTTGAAATTCTCGTCATCAGGGATGCACACATCAATGGCTGAGAACTAGACTTGGATCTTGAATCACTTAAAATCAATTATGACAGATATTGATTTGAGTGGGAGCACAATTATGTATTAACTAGATGATTCTCCGCGCGTTGCTGCGGGATATTAGCATGCCAATCAGCTCATTTGAGAGATGCTCATTCATAAAGAAAAGAAGAGGAGGAGAAAATATTGGCCGGGTTATCGTACAATTATTTTTCTTGCAATGATAAAATAATTAACCAAGATGCCATTTACAAAATATGTGCTCAAATAAAGTTGCCTGGTCTGATCGAGTCAACTCACTATATAATCGTATGCACCTATGAGGTTAATTTTGAGAACATTCCCTGTTCATAAGTAGACATCAAGACTTAACAATATTGTAAAGAATATATGGTGCATGGCGGGGTGTGAAAGTGTTTCTCCCTCTGACACATATTAGTACTAAGTGTGCGCCAATTAATATGGATCGGGGAAGTACTATTTCTAATCAGCACGACCACATAGAAAAATGTTATGCTTGATCTCGACTGATTACCTGAAACACCTACATATCCAAAGAAAATATTGAGAGCCCTCCATACTTGCAACGGTGGTTAATGCAGAAGGCCTCAAATAAAAAGGAGTTGCTTGCATCGAGCAAAATGTCCGAACATGAGATTATTGATGTATATTAGAATAGATATGGATGTAGTGTAAATGAAGAAAAGCTAAAATTAAGTCAGTGTGTACCAGGAATAAAAGATAATCAAAGGGACAACCACATCCAAACCACACCAAATAGTACCAAGGGTTTAATTCGAAAACAAACTGCCAATTCTGCAGTCAAGTGAACACATACCAGGCAAAATAATGAATCCAATATAGCTAATCTAATCCACAAATAATAATGGGCTAGTTAGGTGAGGCAAGGCCTTGATGCATGGGTATGTAGCTCAAAGAATCCAGATACATGTATGCGAATTAATCAGAGGTACTTGTATATAACATGTAGACATCTACTGGAACTAAAAATGAATGACCGATCAAAGGGTACCTTGAGCGGCCCAGAACTTCTACTCTGAAGTAGAACAGTGGCCAGTGATACAGGAAAAGGAACCAACTAAAAATCAAATAGATCATGATGGAAAACTAAGAATGTAACACAAAATATGAACATATAAATGTTAGTAAGACTGGTTGAGGAACACATATTGCTTCCCTAACCATGCCAGCATCAAGGAAGAAGAGAACGGCCAGATGTACCTCTTGACACACCAAGACAACAACAACAGGAAGAAGAAATTGCAACACCAGAGCACCGGCCGGTACATTCCACTCAGCAATGGACGGGGCATCATCATGAGAGGTCGTCTTTGCACCGAGAACCTCATATATTGTGCCTTCCTGGACGATCTGGGATTCAGGTGCGGAATGGGACAACGGCCTGACAGGCGTCCCAATGGACAGAGAGCAGCCGAAGACGAGGGGGACCTGCAGGCATGCCCGAGGAGGTCCTAGCCTCCTAGGCAAAGGAACGACGCGCACAGGTCGATTAGGATGCGTCTTCCTCAACAATTTGAGTTGCCAGCAATGGAACCACAGGACCGCCAGCGTCCCAACCAAAGTGAGGCTTCGGAGGCCAGGCATGCCGACGGGTGGTGGTCATGCGGAAGGATCGCCCTCCCTGGACCCCAATGGTGGCAGACCTACCCGGAATAGAGACAGATAAATGAAGGGAGGATCAGGGCATCGCGGCCGCTGCCTTGACGACGCAGGGTAGCATATCGGCGACGGGAACGTAGCCCTAGTGGAGCCCGGAGAGCCGCATAAGCAAGCTGGACCGGCGGTCATGCGGGAGAAACGCCCTGACCTTTAGATAGGTCATAGGTTCCAGCCGCCGCACTACAGTAGCGCCAGGGGAAACGATGGAAGGGATAGAGCGCATGCATGCGAGACGTTTCCTTTTTTCTGCCGTACAAACAGAATGTCTTCCGTCGTGCAGTAAAGTCTTTGGTCGGTTGTGTACGCTAGTAATGGAATCCACGATCGATGCATTCACATGGTTGCTGTGGCAGTGCTAAGGTGAAGGGCTGCATGTTATGCTAAAAAAAAGGTGAAGGGCTGCATGTGTAAAAATAAAACAAAGTGGGATCATTCTGGTAAATATATATGAGAGAAAAAATAAAATAATTGATGATGTGGCATGTGTGATGAGGTGGATAGGCTGCATGTCAAGAGAAATAGGATAGTGGGGATAAACTATTTAGGTATTATAGATCTAGTTTAATCACTGGTGCAAATTAATTATGAGTAATCTCTATGTGTAGTTTCCATTATGGTTATAGAATTATGGCTCACGGTTCCAACGTTGTTATTGAAATTGATTGACTATTATTTATCTGGTTGAATCTTTATGATTGAGAGGATTGTCCTCTAAAAGTTCCAAGAAGGGATTTTGTCCTGCTGCATGCTTGCAATGTTCTCCTGCTAATACTATTGATGACGAGACTTCTCATTTAATCCAAAAGCTAATATTGCATTACGGTCTGCTTACTTACGAGAAAGCCGAACTTCAAAATGTTTGGGATAGTTATGTTATATTCTTGGAACTGAAAATTGTTTTCAGAAACAAACAAAGATTAAAAGATATGAGATATCTAAAGAAGTGTTTTGTTTGCAAGTTCTAATGAAGTGTTCAACTATGTCTAATACTGAAATGTGTAAGATCCGGAAGAACGCTGGTCGTAAGTTGATGGCGGAAACTTAAAAGAAAGAACAAAACCGAAGGATGTAATGAGACTTACATGCCTAGGGAAGTTCAGGGCTCACGCCACTCTTAAAAGTTAGATGATTCTTCTATTGAGTGGGAGAAATATTAAACGTTAAACTATAAGAAGTTTAGAGGTAGAAAGAAAAGAAGACTGGAGTGTCCAACTCAGGTATGAATGTCATACAAGTTATAAGATGTAGAGAAAGTCGGTCAATTGAAGTGTGATTCTTGAGAATTGTGGTTAAATTGTTAAACACTAAAATTGTTTAGGAATTGTGGTTAACAGTTGATCTCAAGGATACCGACACAATTGCATGATTTTGCGAGTCGATGCAAGAATTAATATGGCCTAATAACCAACAAATTAATGAGGTTAAAGTATTTAAAAGTTATGATACTTTTTCATCAACATATTACCTCTGAATTTATTGTCACAATTCATTTTAGAGTTTTGTACACTCTGGCCCAGTGCATAGATATTGTGAGGAGGTTGTTCATAAGAGAACAATAGTTGTTCGATGTAATGAACAAAAGGGCCATACTCCTATTGTGAATAGGATGAAAGTTATGAATATTGATGAGAATTAAACATCTTTAACACTGAAGCTAAATGACGCAAGACTAAAAGAATACCACATATGTGTGGCATCCATTTTTAGCCACATTGGAGAAACCTTCATGGAGAAATTCCATAGTGATGGATTTTGGATTCATATGATTACGAATCATCAGACACTTGCAACTTTTGTCCAAACTGTGAAGCAAACTAAAATACCGTTCACGTGCCATAAAGAACGAGCAACAAAATAACTGGAACATATTGATGAGTGTAGTCCAATAAGTGTTATTGTAAGAAGTGGATTTATCTATCTTCAAGGATGACCCAAGTAGATATTTATATTTACTAATTGAGACATGATTCTGGATCTTTTGAAATGATTCAAAAGATTTTCCTTAATAAGTAGAAATTATTGTAATAAGAAAGTTATTTTCTACAACTGGATTGCAGAAAAGAATATCTGAGTTACAAATTTAGCGAATGTCAGATGAGCTGTAAAATACTTTATTGCTTACACCTACTAGAGACACTTCTAAGAGTAGAGTGTTTTGTGTAGATGTAATCAAACTATGTATGACATAGTGAATTCAGACATGACATTAATCGATTTTGCCAATATACTCTTAACGTGATGCTTTAGAGACTATGGCTTTTATACTAAAAAGGAGCGCCATCTAATATATAAGATATGTGCTACCTTGTAGGTTATCCTAAATGGTTGGGTATTCCTCTATCACTACGCCGAGACAAAGTGTTTTTCCCCAAAGTGCGGAAATTTTGAAGAAAATATTTTCTACAAAAGAGTGAGTGGGAGGACAGTGCAAATGGAGAAGATTATAGAATCTTCGTGATCATATCAAAGAAGAGAAACACCAAAAGTGGTTCTAAGATTTCTTACCGTGACTGATACAGAAGTCTCTACATAGCATATAAAGACTTCGGTCGAACTTGCAGCTGAACTTTATAGGTTGGGGATATTCATGCAAACCTTCATGGTGCACATACAAAATATTGTTGAACAAGCAAGGAACCTATGATACATAGAGAAGCGTTGATGGGCCATGACTGCAGAATGGGCTATACGCCAAGATAATCCGAGATAGTATCCATACACATAATTGAAGTTTCGAACTTGATGGACCCTGTGAAAGACTTAAAGTCTAAAGTGTAGTGATGGATCTATAGATTGACAATGATAAAAAAGTTTTATAATGCTTGGTTTGTTGCAAATAAAGTTTATGACAAGATCAAGGAGTTGATTATGACTAGATTGGCTCATCATAATAATACCTAAAGTCAATTCGGATTAAACTAGCAATTAGTAAATATTTCAATTATGAGATATAACAAATGGATGTCAAAATAATTCCCATGAGGTGGGTATAAAATCAAGGTTGTATATTTGATATGGACCAAGGTAATTTTCTAAATCCAGAGATTGCTAGTAAGTGTGCAAACTTCAACAAAGCCTATAAAGATCTGAAGCAAGCATAGTGGAGTTGGAATCTTTGTTTCGATGAATTGAACGGATAAAATGATTTCATCGATACAAGCAAATATGCTTGTATTTACAAGAAAGTACGTGGGAGCATGATAATATTTCTAAACACTATGTGTGCATGACACATTGTTGATTGGAAATTACATAAATTTCTTGACACGGATTAAGACTTCATTGAAACTAGTTTTTTAGTAAAGCACTTAGGAAATATAGTCCTTGAATTTGGCATTATATTCTATGGAGATAGTAGTGCCTAATCAAGGCTTACCAAAATACATATTGACAAAATACTAAAGCAATTTAGTATGAAAATTGCCAAGAAGTGTTTCTTGTCAAAGTCACATGGAAGGAGTTTTTAGCAAGAATCAGTATATTGAATACTGATGAGTGGAATACATGATTTCAATCACACTTATGTTAATTCCATGGTATGTAAATAACTAGATATGTCCAAGTACTCCAAGTAAGTTGTGAGTAAACTTACCATAATGGTCAAATTTTTATCATAGAACAACAGTAAAACACATCGTTAAGTGCCGACGGCACATTTTTTCGCAAGCGGAGAAAATGAAAACATTGTTGCAAGGAGTTACATCAATACATGATTGATGTAAGTAATTCATCGACAAAAATTTTCATTCGATACTCCAAGCAAGTTTTTGATTTCAATTAAATTTATTTATGGTGGAACAGTAAGTTGTAATTGGTCCAAGGTAGTTACCGTGGTAAATTCTATAACTGAAGGCTAAGTATATTTTCGCTTTAGAAGCAACAAAAGAGGCTGATGAATCAAAGGTTCTTTTATGAACTTGGAATGGTTTCTAGATGATTGTGCAAATAGAACACTATTCTCAATAGTGGTCCTTTAGCTCAATCTAAGGAATCAAAGGTCGTGCCAATGATTCAATACATACAAAGCAAGTTACACAAAGATTACAAATTTATGTGAATGTGTGACAGATGCATTGAAATGAAAATGATACACACGAAGCTGAGGTTGTCAAGATTTGATAGGAAAAAGTCTATACCACAAGCAAAGCATTGACTCACACCGGATTGCCATTTGCGTAAAAGTTAAAAGTGCTAACTAGATTATTGGCTCTAGTCCAAGTGGGAGACTGTTGGAAATATGTCCTAGAGGCAATAATATTTGTATTATTTTATTTTTATATATTCATAATTAAGAGTTTATATTTCATGCTACAACTGCTATGATCCTGGAATATGCGATTTAGTGGAAAACTCATATGCACGTGTGAAATGACAAACAGATAAAATGAAGGTTCCTAGTCTAGCCTCTAAGACGAGCTCAAGTGTTGTTGGTTATCACATACCGGATCTTAGGATATCGTTGAGTGTAATGATGATCCTAAAATAACATTAAGATTATGATGTTGGAAGAACGATCATATTGAATCGAACCAAACTTGTTTGTTATGAATTGAGTTAATATCATATGTATACATTTGTAAAAACATGGAGTGTTGGCATGTGTTTTAGTTCCACATACCATCGGAGTGTCTCGGTCACTTCCTACCAAACAGCAGGCATTGTGGTTGCTCAAACGTCATCTATAACAAGGTCATCATAATGACAACTTTCAGGCTCACCGGAAAGTTTCACAAGTGACCGGATAGCTCAAGGGTGTGATTTTCTCCTCCAACGATGGATAGATATTCTTAGGGCCCTCTTGGTGTGTCGGCATCAATCATCTTCTGGCTAGACACAGGTGACTATGTCACGGGGATGTCGGGACACGGTAACGAGAAAGAAGAACAAAACCGGTACCGGGAGCAATGGTATAGTGAGCGTGGTGATGACCAAGGAGGATACCGATGCACACCAGGTTTTGTGAAGTATCGCGAAGCAAAGGGAACATCACATGATAACCAAATGTGCACTCGAATATCATTCGTGTAATCATAGGGACCGATATGGATGTCCACGGTTCCCCTATCGGTCATTGAACGAAGGGATTTTGTTCATATCTACGATTTACCGAACCTACGGGGTCACAAGCTTAAGGTAATCATGATCTGCTGAGTGTTCGTAGTGCGGGAGTGATGAGAATAATTTTTTTGAAATTGTTTCATTAACATCCGGAATAGTTCCGAGAGGTTCCCGAAGCGTTTCGGGGTCACCGGAATGGTTTCGGTGAATATCGGGTAATACAGGGTATTACCGAGTAATATATATAGGTGGAAAATGTTTCAGGGGATGTTAAATTATATATATATATATATATATATATATATATATATATATATATATATATATATATATATATATATATATATATATATATATATATATATATATATGTGTGTGTGTGTGTGTGTGTGTATATATAACTCTCTAAAAATGTTTAGAACAAATATATATTTAATTTAATATCAATGGGCCTAATAAGGTCAAGAGTTGGAAGGAGACTTGGGCCACAAGGGCCCAAGTGGAGTGGGGGCCTCCCTTCCCTAAGGGAGGGAGCCGAATCCTACTAGGGGAGGAGTCCAACTTCTCCCCACTTTGTGTGGAGCCCCAAGTAGGCTTTCCCTCCTTCGTGGAAGCCCTCCTCTCCACCTCCAGCATATATGTACTAGAGGATTTCCACCCTTTGTATACATAAGTTCGAGAGCTTACTCTAGTTGATCTAGTTCCAGTTCTAGGTTGTCTAGTTGACTAATTAGAGCTAAACCTAGCCACCTCTAATCCTCATAATTAGAAGTTCAATGTGGTTCTAATCTCCTCCCTCTAATTATCCGGCAACGATTAGCTTTGGACGGCGAAGCGCTGCCGGATCATAGTGATCGTACGTTTGCAACCAAGTAGAGAGGTTGTGCTTTCGGTCTTCCGTTCAAGGGATCGTTCAAGGAAGGTTCGCGGGATCATCATCAAAGTTCGAGGGACTTCAAGTATGATCTACACCGACTCATCTACTTCCGCTGCACTCCGGAGTTGTTAACGATCGTTGTTCAGAACTCGATATGCGTCTTCGTATTGTTCTTGGGTGTTCATAGGGCGATTTTTTTTGTTTTCTACTTCGTTTCCCAACACGATGGATGCTATTTGTTCTAAAAATATGCTTTGAGTATTAGCAATCATAGAATACTATATGATGATTGAGTATGTGGAGATCTTACTAGACTTTGTTGAAAATAAGTTGAATTGCAATTGTTTGGTGACTAAGAATATAGCTTGTTAAGTATCAAGAGAATGCATTGTTTGAACCATAACATGTAAATCGATTGCTACTTTATCATGATGAATTTTACAAGAAAGAGTTGTTATGATGCTAGGAAAAGTGATTAAAATTATCATTGATCAAACTTATGCACTATGCAAGCATTCACACTTCATAAATTATTTCTTTTATCATTTACCTACTTGAGGAAGAGCAGGAATTAAGCTTAGGGATACTGATACGTCTCCAATGTATCTTTAATTTATGAAGTATTCATGTCATGTTTACGACAACTTTATATGATTTTATATGATTTGAATGTAACTAACCCAGACTGACACTGTTTTTAGCAGAACTACTGTGGTGTTGTTTTTATGCAAAAATAAAATTTCCCAGAATAGGCTGAAACTTTTTGACCAATTTTTTTGGAACAAAGGAGACCCCCATAGTTTCATGGGAGGACCAGAAGTGCCACGAGGGCCCAACTGGGCACCAGGGCGCACCCAGGGGTGGTCGCTACTACTTCTTGAGCTTGCGTTGATTTTTTTTTCCTTGAAGAGGAAACTGTGATGCAGCAAAGTTGAGATAAGTATTTCCCTCAGTTGAGAACCATGGTATCAATCCAGTAGGAGGCACAAGCAAGTCTCCAATATATGCACCGGCACAAACTAACAAACACTTGCACACAATGCGGAAAAGGGGTTGTCAATCCCTTCACGTTCACTTGCAAGAGTGAAATCTGGTAGAGATAGATGTAAAACAAAAGTAAAAGGAAAAATAAAGTGAACATGAAATAGTTGAAGCAAGGTATTTTTGGGGTTTATGGTTTTATAGAACTAAAAATATATGATGGAAAATACACCCGGGGGCCATAGGTTTCACCAGAGGCTTCTCTCTTGAAGAAAGCATACGCCTTAAGCAAGATGACATGATGTAGAAGGATAAACTCAAGCAATATGATATAAACCCCATCTTTTCATCCTTAATGGCAACAATACAATATGTGTCTCACTACCCCTTCTGTCACTGGGTGAGGACACCGCAAGATTGAACCCATCACAAAGCACCTCTCCCATTGCAAGAAAAACCAATCTAGTTGACCAAACCAAATTGATATATGGGAGAGAAATACAAAGCTATCAAATCATGCATAAAAGAGTTGAGAGAAGACTCAAATAATATTCATAGATAATCTGATCATAAATGCATATTTCATCCGATCTCAACAAACACAATGCAAAAGAAGATTACATCGAATAGATCTCCAAGAATATCGAGGAGAACATTGTATTGAAGATCAAAGAGAGAGAATAAGCCATCTAGCTACTAGCTATGGACCCGTAGATTTGTCATAAACTACTCACCCATCATCGGAAGGGCAGCAAGGTTGATGTAGATGCCCTCCGTGATCGAATTCCCCTCCGAAGGAGTACTGGAAAAGGCCCCAAGATGGGATCTCGCAGGAACAGAAACTTGCGGCGGTGGAAAAATATTTTTGGCGATTCCTCTAGGGTTTCTGGAATATTTGGGTATTTATTGAACTTAGAGGTGGTGCAGGGGAGTCCCAAGGGCCCCACAAGCCTAGGGGCGTGCCCCCTAGGGCGCGGCCCTATGGCTTGTTGTCTCCTCGTGGCTCTTCTGGACCCCTCTCCAAGTCTTGTAGGTGTCTTCTGGTCCAAGAAAAATCATCATAAATTTTTATTCAGTTTGGACTCCATTTGATATTCCTTTTCTGCGAAAGCCAAAAATAAGGAAAAAACAGAAACTCGCACTGGCACTGGGTTAATAAGTTAGTCCCAAAAATAATATAAAATAGCATATTAATGCCTATAAAACATCCAAAGTTTATAATATAGTAGCATGGAACAATTAAAAGTTATAGATACGTTGGAGACGTATCAGCCACACCCTGGTACCCTGTGGGCCCCCCGTGGCACCTTTTCGTGTGATTCCAACTCTGAAAATTCCTATAAATAGAGAAATCCCCAAAAGTTAACCTAAAACTTCGACTCCGACGTTGCAAGCCTCTGTACCTTCTAGATCTCATCTACAACCCTTTTCTGGCACTCTGTCGTAGGGGGAAATCATCACCGGAGGCCATCTACATCATCTTAGCGGTCACCATGACGAGGAGGGAGTAGTTCACCCATGGGGCTGAGGGTATGTACGAGTAGCTATGTGTTTGATCTCTCTCTCTCTCTCTCTCTCTCTCTCTCTCTCTCTCTCTCTCTCTCTCGTGTTCTTGATTTGGTATGATCTTGATGTACCGCGAGCTTTGTTAATATAGCTGGATCATATGATGTTTCTCCCTCTCCATCTTGTTGTGCTGAATTGAGTTTTTAACTTTGAGGTTTCACTATTATCGTATTGAATACTTTTATGGATTTGAGAACACTTGATGTATGTCTTGCATATGGATGATGACCCACAATTACAGGGGATCAATCGTAGTTTTTCCGATAAGTAAGAGTGTCGAACCCAACAAGGAGCAGTAGTAAATGACAAGCACTTTCTAGCAAGGTAATTTCTGCAAGCACTAATTTTTTTGGTAGCAAGTTGTTTGATAGCAAGATAATTTGTAACAAGTGACAAGTAGCAATAGTAACAATAGGTTCAGCGAGATAGCCCGATCCTTTTGTGTCAAAGGACAGGACAGAACGGTCTCTTATAATAAGCAAAACATTCCTGAAGACTCAGGGGAATTTCATCTAGTCACTTTCATCATCTTGGTTTGATTCGCGTTCGCTACTTTGATAATTTGATATGTGGGTAGACCGGTGCTTGGGTGATGTTCTTACTTGAACAAACCTCCCACTTATGATTAACCCCTCTCACAAGCATCTGCAACTACAAAGAAGAATTAAGATAAAATCTAACCATAGCATTAAACATGTGGATCCAAATCAGCCCCTTACGGAGTAGCGCATAAACTATGGTTTAAGCTTCTGTCACTCTAGTAACCCATCATATAATAAATACTCCACAAAGTATTCCCTTAGGCCCAAAGATGGTGAAGTGGCATGTAGTCGACGTTCACATGACACCACTAAGGGAATCACAACATACATATCATCAAAATATTGAACGAATATCAAATTAACATGATTACTTCTGACACAACTTCTCCCGTGTCCTCAAGAACAAAAGTAACAACTCACTAAGAGTATTCATGTCCAAGATCAGAGGGGTATTAAATATCATAATGGACCTGAACATATAATCTTCCACCAGATAAGCCAACTAGCATCAACTACAAGATGCAATCAACACTACTAGCGACCCATAGGTACCAATCTGTGGTTTTGATACAAAGATTGACTATAAGAGATGAACTAGGGTTCGATATGAGATGGTGCTCATGAAGATGTTGATGAAGATTGGCTCTCCCACGATGAGAGGGTCGTTGGTGATGACGATAACTTCGATTTTCCCCTTCGGGGGGGATTATCCCCGGTGGAATCTCTCCGCCGGAGAGCCAAAGTGCTCCTGCCCAGGTTCCGCCTCGAGATGGTGGCGCTTCATCCCGAAAGTACTCCTCTTACTTTTTCTAGGGCAAATGACATTATATACCAAAAGATGGTCGCTAGAAGTGGTCCAAGGGGCCCACTACCCACCAGAGCGCGCATGGGGGTAGACGTGTCGTGGTGCCTAGTGGGCACCTGGGTGGCCTCCTCCAATATCTCTTTTCTCCAGTATTTTTTTATATATTTCAAAATAAATCTCTATAAAATTTCAGCTCATTCGGAGATGTTCAGAATAGGTATCTCTGACGTAGCTTTTTCAGGTCCAGAATTTCAGTTGTCGGTATTCTCCCTCTCTGTATAAACCTTGCATATTATGAGAGAAAAGGCATTATAATTACTCTCCAAACTGTTATATTGAATAAAAATATTATAAATAACAGTAAGAAAATGTGATGCAAAATGGACGTATCAATGGATACCTGTGGTGACAATGGGGTGTTCTATTGATTCACTTGATGTATGTTTTGGCACTCAACTCGCAGATTCCCGAGGTGACACTGGGTAATCTATGCATAGGGGTCGATGCATGTTTTTGCCCTACTTTCTCCGGTAGAAATCTTGGGACACTCCTTGAAGTTCTTCGTGTTGGATTGAATATTATGAATCTGAAGTTGTTTGATGCATATCAAATAATAAACTAATGGATACTTGTGGTGACATTGGAGTGTCTAGGTGAAACTAGAGTTGGTTGATTTGGATCGTGCAGTGTTATTTCAGAACGAACTCTATGGTTGTTTGCGACACTTATAGGAATAGCTCAATAGAATGATCAGAAACGATAACTTTGAGGTGGTTGCCGGTGTCAAAATCGGCGAATCTCGGGTAGGGGGTCCCGAACTATGCGTCTGAGGATCGATGGCAACAGGAGACTGGGGACACGATGTTTACTGATATGTCTCCAACGTATCTATAATTTTTTATTGTTCCATGCTATTATTTATGATGTCTTGGATGTTTAATGGGATTTTTCATACAC
The DNA here is from genome assembly GCA_902687465.1 of Secale cereale. NCBI lineage: Eukaryota > Viridiplantae > Streptophyta > Magnoliopsida > Poales > Poaceae > Secale > Secale cereale. The sequence goes on from LR738714.1 coordinate 430,836,502, forward strand.
TTTTATATCATTTTTGGGACTAACCTACTAACCCAAAGGCCCAGTCCAGATTGTTGTTTTTTGCTTGTTTCAGGGTTTTGCAGAAAAGGAATATCAAACGGAGTCCAAATGGAATGAAACCTTCGGGAGAGATATTTTTGGAGAAAATCAAGCACGGGAGACTTAAGAACCACGGCAGGGGAGCTACGAGGTGCCCACGAGGGTGGGGGCGTGCCCCCCTTCCCAAGGCGCGCCCCCTACCTCGTGGGGCCCTCGTGAGTCCCCCGGTGTCCTCCTTCCTCCTATATAAGCCTACGTACCCCAAAACCATCAGCAACAGAGAGAAAACCCTAATTCCACTCCCGTAACCTTGTGTTCCCTTGAGATCCCATCTTGGAGCCTGTTCCGGAGCTCCGCTGTAGGGGGGATCCATCACGGAGTGCTTCTACATCATCATCATCGCCCTCACCATGAGTTGTGAGTAGTTTACCACAGACCTTCGGGTCCATAGCTAGTATCTAGATGGCTTCTTCTCTCTCTCTGGATCTCAATACAAAGTTCTCCTCGGTCTTCGAGGAGATCTATTCGATGTAATCTCTTTTTGTGGTGTGTTTGTCGAGATTTGATGAATTGTGAGTTTATGATCAAGATTATCTATGAGAAATATTTGGTTCTTTTCTGAAATCTTTATGTGTGCTCATAATATCCTTGCAAGTCTCTTCGATTTATTGGTTTGGTTTGGCCTACTAGATCTATTGTTCTTGCAATGGGAGAAGTGCTTGGCTTTGGGTTCAATCTTGCGGTGTCCTTTCCCTATGATAGTAGGGGCAGCAAGGCACATATTGTATTGTTGCCATCGAGGATAAAAAGATGGGGTTTATATCATATTGCTTGAGTTTATCCCTCTACATCATGTCATCTTGCTTAAGGCGTTACTCTGTTCGTATGAACTCAATACACTAGATGCATGCTGGATATCAGTCGATGTGTGGAGTAATAGTAGTAGATGCAGGCAGGAGTCGGTCTACTTGTCTCGGACGTGATGACTATATACAATGATCATGCCTAGATAGTCTCATAATTATTCGCTTTTCTATCAATTGCTCGACTGTAATTTGTTTACCCGCCGTAGAATATCGCTACCATGAGAGAAGCCACTAGAGAACACTATGGCCCCTTGGTCTATTCTCAACATATCAATATACATCTACTTTACTTTTTCCGCTTTTACTTTCTGTTCTTATAAACAAAAATACCAAAAATATAAACTATCATCTCTATCAGATCTCACTTTCGTAAGTGACCGTAAAGGGATTGACAACCCCTTATCGCGTTGGCTGCGAAGTTCTTATTTGTTTGTGCAGGTGCGAGGGACTCGCGCATGGTCTCCTACTGGATTGATACCTTGGTTCTAAAAAATTGAGGGAAATACTTACGCTACTATGATGCATCTCTCTTTCCTCTTCGAGGGAATACAACGAAAGCTCGAGAAGTAGCAAGAAGAATTTCTGGCGCCGTTGCCGGGGACGCTTACGCAAAAGTCATGTACCAAGTACCTATCACAAACCCTTATCCTTCGCATTACGTTTTTTGCCTCTCGTTTTCCTCTCCCCCACTTCACCCTTGTCGTTTTATTTGCCCTTCTTCTGCCGTGTGTTTATCGTTCGCTTGCTTCTTGTTTGCTTGTGTGTTGCTTGCTTGCTTGCCCTCAGGTCTGAGATGGGGGACGATTTTATCGAGAAAGGTAGTAATGTCGCGGGCAACGTCTATGTTGACCCCCCGGATGAAGCTACCACTTTACATATTAAGAAGTTCCAGATTGGTAGTGGTAATATCATTGGAAAAGGAGTTCTTCAAGACTTCTTTACTTGTGTCGGCGCTTTGCCCACTATGGGTGGATCTATTCTTCACAAAATTAGTAGCCTTGCGGATGTTGTATCTATGCTTATAGTAGAAATTGAAAGGCAATTTATCCATATGCATCTCTGTATTCAGAGAATCTTTTTGGAGTTTTCCAATATTGAGCATTCTTCTGTTAAGCGTGCAGCTACTATCTTCTTGGCTCATTGTAAGTGCATGTAGTGCCACCCCTAGTTGGTTTTGGAGTATTGACGACAAACCTGGTTGAGGGACTAATGTGTTTGTGAGAATTGCAGGATAACACAGGTAGTAGTCCCTCATTGATTCGGTTAACCTACCGGAGATGACCCCAAAAAATGTATGAAGACATTAATATCAGTGGTGCTATATGAAGATAATCATATTGAAGACTATGCCATGAGAAGACATTGTGTGAAGACTATGGAGAGAGAAGACGTAGATGTTTCGTTGTTTCCTTTTCTTCTTTGTTGAGTCATAGGAACCACCGTACTGTTAAGTGGGGTCCAAGTGAACTAAGTCAGAGTGACTGAAGTGATGCTCAACCAAATCCTATGTCTTCGAGCGAAGACTATGAGAGCAAATCTTATCCAGAGGCAGATGAGTCAGCTTTACTTGGAGCTCAAGTAAAGTTGACGTGAGTGTTTGAAATCTGACCGTTGGAACACATGTCAGTTCCTTAGTGACCCAGGGTCACTTCGGACAAATCAGGTTAGGTTGCCCAGTGGCTATAAATAGCCCACCACCTACACCATAAATTGGTGGCTGCTCAGAGTTATTGCACGACTTTTTTCGTTTGAGAGCAACCCACCTCCGAAGCATTTGAGAGAGAAATCCTTGCGAGGACAAAGCCCAAACACCCAGAGCCAAAGAGTGTTAGGCATCACTGAAGTCTTTCTGTCTGTGTGACCTGAAGACTTATTACACTTGAGGATTGTGTTTCCTCCAGCCGGTTAGGCGTCGCGTTCTGAGCATCCAAGAGTCATTGTGGATCGCCGGTGAATGAAGTCTGTGAAGGTTTGGAAGTCTACCTTGAAGACTTACCAGAGTGATTGGGCAAGGACTAGGTGTCCTTAGCTCAAGGGGAACAAGGTGAAGACGCGGTCTTCTGAGTTGAATCTCAGCCTCCCTAACCAGACGTACAGTTGTCACAGCAACTGGAACTGGTCTAACAAACCACTATCTTCCCCGAGCTACTGGTTCTCTCCTTCCCTTCCTTTTACTTACTGTCATACGTTGTGAAGTCATTGCATGCTTGCCTTATCTGATTGTCTTCACTGAGTATCTGTTTGTTGTGATTGGCTTCATTCCTTCTTCCTTTATGATCCCTACTGCCTAGATGCTATTAGTCTTCGTGCTTTCACTTCATTGAATACATGACTATGGCTTATCTAGTGTAGTCCACTTTCCGCTGCATACTAATAGGATTGAGCTTATCGTTTGTCTTCGAAACTACCATGTTTTGAAGCATTTCATAAAAATTGCCTATTCACCCCCCCTCTAGTTGATATACTGCACTTTCAATTGGTATCAGAGCAAGGTACTCCCATGTTCTGTGTGATTCGGTTTAACCACCTGGAGTTTTAGCTATGTCGACTGCAGGGATAATCAAAGTCTCCGCTGCGTGCCCCGTCTTCGATGGCATCGAATATCCCTACTGGAAGAATAAGATGCACATGCACCTTGAAGCCATTGACGTAGACCTCTAGTTTGTCGTCAAGAACGGTGTTCCCAAGACTGGTGAAGGTATCACCCCTGCTGATGTCAAGAGGCTCGTTCAATTGGATTCAACGGCCAAGAACATCATCTATGGTCATTTGACCAAAGGACAGTATGGCCGTGTAAGTGCTCTGGACACGTCAAAGGAAGTTTGGAACTGGCTCTCAAAGGTCAATGATCAGCGTCCTTCGCAATCTCTTCAATCGCTTCAAGAGACATGACAATGAGAATGTCCAGCACACTTTTGATCGTCTCACTGACATCACAAATGAGCTTCAAGCACTTGGCGCCACTGAGATCACCAAGCATGAAATCATCAAGACTCTCCTGAGATCTCTCGACAGCTCATTTGATATCCTTGCCCTGATGATTCAAGAACGCCCTGACTTCAAGACTCCCGATCCGTCTGATATACTTGAGAGGCTCAACACACATGAGTTCCAGCTATCTGAGAAACGAGACATCTATGGTCCCAACTATGGTCGATCTCGTGCCTTAAAGGCAAAAGCTGTTTCTTCATCTAAAGAAGAATCTGACTGCAGTTCTGATGATCCTGAAGACATTGGAAAGGAGCTTGCCATGCTTGTGAAGAAGTTCCAGAAATTCACTAGGAAGAAAGGCTTCAGAAAGTCTTCACAATCCAGCTCAAGAAATGATGAAGCTACTACTCATGACTACAAGAAGAGAACATGTCATAAGTGCAAGAAACCCGGTCACTACATCTCTGAGTGTCCTCAGTGGGACAATGAGAAGAAGAAGAAGAAGAAGAAGAGCAAGGAATATGATTCTGATGACAAGAAAAAGAAGAAATACTCAAAGTCTTCTTCAAAGTCTTCATCAAAGTATTCATCACACAAGAAGAATTCATCTGGCAAGGCTCGCGCATTTGTTGGCAAGGAGATGGATTCTGAGGAAGAGTCTGCTTCTGAAGAGGCGGAGGTGGAGTCGGAGGAGGAGTCTAATTCTGGTGCTGCAAGTCTGGCTTTAGACACTGCCTACGTGGGCAAGTCCATCTTCAACATTGAAGACAATGGCCCCGTCCCCAACGATGATGATGAGGACGACGACTCTGCTCCTACCTTCTACTTCATGGCACGCGGTGCCAAGGTAAAATCACGTGATGCTTACTTTCAAACATCTAGTGGTGACTCTGATTGTGAATCAAAACCTAGCTACAAAACACTTGCTAAAATTGCCACTAAACAGCAGAAAGCCATGGAACATATTCAATAACTGTTAGACAAAAGCGATGACCTGTTGGACGCGAAAATGACCCGTTCTCAGTCCTTAATTGAAGACATAAAAAATCTTCATGTTAAGTACAAGGAACTTGAAGGTCTTTATGAATCGCTCTCAAAAACTCATGAAAAGCTTTCCCACGATTACATTCAAAGCAAACGAGAACTTGAGAAATTGAAAGCGGCTCATGAAGATCTTCAAAAGGAGAATGAGTCACTCCGCGCACAACTGATCAGCTCCACTCACGAAGAATTTGAACCACCATGTCTAAAATGCATTCAGCATGATAACGCTACATCTGTTGCTGAATGTTCTACTGCTGCCACTGTTGCAATATCTTCAACTGCTAATGTGGTAACTAACCCCTCTGCTGAGGAAACCACTACTATTGCTGATGAAAATGCTAGGTTGAAGACTTTGCTTGAAACAGGGATGTACAAAAGCCTCAAAGGGCATCAGACTCTATGTGATGTCCTCAAAAAGCAGATACTGAACCGAAACCCTAGGAAAGAGGGTGTTGGGTTCGAGGGGAAAATGAATGTTGATGGTTCAGACTGGAAGCCTGAGCAGTATCCCAAAACCACATGGGTTGCTGCAAAGGAACCTTCAGTGGATCCATCCACCTTATCTGGCTTCACTTGTGCTAATCATGTTATCATTGATGAATCCTTTGATGCAAACTATAAACTGTTTAAGAATCAAAATGGTGAAGTGTTTGCCAGGTATATTGGTACTAACTGCAGGAACGGGCCACCTATGAAGAATATCTGGGTATCCAAAGGTTGTCTTGAGAAGCTTCCAGCAAATATTGTCATGACACCTCGTGGGATGAAGACAAACCCCAGACCAAAGGCTTCATATGGTCCTAAGGCTTCATACAGACAAAGGACTCACCTGAGTCACCCTAACGCAGATGTTTTGCAGGGAAATCATACTCAGACCCATGAATATGAGCGTGTTTCTTCAAACCGCTATGTTCATAAATCAAAGAACTTTTCTGCTTATTCTTATGAGTATTATTCTCCTCCTGCAAGACTATTTGCTAGGGACCCAAAGCCAAAATTCTCAGATGCTGCTCTTAGACTCATTGCTTCTAAGCCACCCCTGAAAATGTGGGTGGTTAAGAAGAACTAACTTTCTCTTGCAGGGAAATGTCTCCAGCCTATAATCAAAGGCTTCTGATGCTATTGTTGGGGACCTAAAACACTTGCTGGGCACAAGATCAAATGCCCAAAATGACTTACTGCTCATACTATTCATGAATCACTTGCTGAACATCTTATCAGTTCCAACCTGTGTCTAAGCTTTCATAATCCACTTATGCATCAAATGTTTATGCTTCACAATGGCTTTTGGTGAAGCCTATCCTCCTAACTGCATTGTAGGGAGTGACCCCAAAGTCTTCATAATGGATTATGGATAGCGGATGCACAAATCATATGACTGGTGATCGAAATCTTCTCATGGACTCAACTTTACGTCCATCTAACAAGAGTCACATCACATTTGTTGATACTGGTAAAAGAAAAGTGTTGGGTCTAGGTAGAGTTGCAATCTCAAGAGATCAGCACATGGATAAAGTCATGCTTGTTGAATCTCTTGGCTTCAACTTAATGTCTGTCTCAATGCTTTGTGACTTAAACATGATTGTGATCTTTGGTAAATTTCGTTGCCTTGTACTAATGGAATCTGACAAGTCTTTAGTATTTGAAGGATACAGAAAAGGTGATCTGTATATGGTAGATTTCTCAGCTGGACCACAGATGGCCGTATGTCTTCTAGCAAAAGCTTCAGAGTGATGGCTCTGGCATCGGAGGCTAGGACATGCTGGCATGAGGAACTTGCACACTCTCGCAAAGAAGAAGCATGTCATATGCATCGAGGAAGTCAAGTTCAAGAAAGATCATCTATGTGATGCCTGTGAAGCTGGGAAGATGACTAGAGCCAAGCACCCCTCGAAGACAATCATGACGACGTCCAAACCCTTCGAGCTGCTTCACATGGACTTATTTGGCCCTACTCACTGCTCCACATTCTCTACCACAGCCTGTCTCTGTGGCTTCGTCATTGTTGATGATTATTCAAGATACACATGGGTGCACATAATACTCTACAAGACTGAAGTGCAAGATGTCTTCAAACGCTTCGCCAACCGTGCCATGAACAACTATGGCATCAAGATCAAGCATATCAGAAGTGACAATGGCATTGAATTCAAGAACACTGGCCTCGATCTTTATCTGGATGAGATGGGAATCACTCATGAATTCTCAGCCCCGTATACACCTCAGCAAAATGGGATCGTTGAGCGCAAGAACAGAACTCTAATTGAGATGGCTCGAACGATGCTTGATGAATACAAAACACCAAGAAGATTTTGGCCCAAAGCTATTGATACTGCATGCCATATCATCAACTGTGTTTATCTTCACAAGCTTCTGAAGAAAACATCCTATGAACTCCTCACTGGAAAGAAGCCTAATGTAAGTTACTTCAGAGTATTTGGAGCTAAGTGCTGGATCAAGGATCCTCATCATAAGTCAAAATTTGCACCCAAAGCTCGTGAAGGCTTCATGCTCGGATATGGAAAGGACTCACACTCCTACAGAGTCTTCAACATTTTTCTCTATAAAACTGTTGAAACTGTGGATGTGTAGTTTGATGAGACAAATGGTTCACAAAGAGAGTCCCTACCAAATGTGCTAGATGAGGCTTCACCAAATGAATCTATCAAGCTAATGGGAACTGGTGAGATCATGCCTTTGAAGCACAACCTGACGAGGAACTCATCATCTCTGATCCAAATCAACCTGACGACAATGCTCAGCCTGAAGACAACCCTCCTGATGATGACAATGTACAGCAAGAGCAACATCTTCGTCCAGCTCATCCTCGTGTTGCAAATGAAGTGCAAGTTGAGAAGATAATTGATAGCATAAATGCTCCTGGTCCACTGACTCGCTCAAGAGCAACACAGCTTGCAAATTTCTGTGGGCACTTTGCTTTTGTCTCAATATCTGAACCCAAGAAAGTTGCTGAAGCTTTTATGGAGCCTGAATGGATTCAAGCAATGCAAGAAGAGCTTCAACAGTTTGAACTGAACAATGTATGGGAACTTGTCAAGCGTCCTGATCCTCGCAAGCACAACATAATAGGCACAAAATGGATCTATCGCAACAAGCAAGATGAGCATGGTCAAGTGGTCAGAAACAAAGCTCGTCTCGTTGCTCAAGGATACACTCAAGTTGAAGGGATTGACTTCGATGAAACATTTTCTCCTGTGGCTATGCTTGAAGCTATACGTATATTGCTAGCCTATGCAAATCATCACAACATACTTCTATATCAAATGGATGTAAAGAGTGCCTTTCTCAATGGAAGAATTGAAGAAGAAGTGTATGTTGCACAACCACCTGGTTTTGAAGACCCAAAACGTCCTGATATGGTATACAAGCTCAACAAGGCACTGTATGGTCTCAAACAAGCGCCTCGTGCTTGGTATGACACACTCAAAGACTTCCTGAAGAGCAAAGGCTTCAAACCTGGATCCCTAGACCCCCACACTCTTCACGAAGACATATGATGATGAGCTATTTGTCTGCCAACTCTATGTGGATGACATTATCGTCGGCTCCACGGACAAGAAATACAGTGATGAGTTTGGTCACATGATGCAAGAGCAATATCAAATGTCCATGATGGGTGAGCTGAAGTTCTTCCTTGGTCTTCAAATTCGTTAGCAAAGCAACGACATCTTCATATCTCAAGAGAAGTACCTTTAAGATTGCCTGAAAAAGTTTGGAATGCAAGACTGCAAAGGGTACTCGACGCCAATGCCTGCTAAACATCATCTGGGTCCCGACGCCAATGGTAAAGAGTTTGATCAACAGGTATACCGCTCCATGATTGGTTCTTTACTTTATTTATGTGCATCTAGGCCAGATATTATGCTTAGTGTTTGCATGTGTGCTCGATATCAAGCGGCACCAAAGGAGTCGCATCACTTAGCTATAAAGCGAATACTTCAATATTTGGCTTACACCCCAACACTGGGATTATGGTATCCAAAGGGCTCAGAGTTTGATCTAGTAGGATTTTCAGATGATGATTATGCTGGTGACAAAGTTGATCGCAAGTCCACATCGGGCACATGTCACTTTCTAGGTCGATCACTTGTCTGTTGGTCTTCAAAGAAGCAGAACTGTGTATCACTCTCCTCTGCTGAATCTGAATACATTGCTGTTGGATCTTGCTGCGCTCAGCTTCTCTGGATGAAGCAAACACACAAGGACTATGGAGTCCATCTGAAGCATGTGCCACTCTACTGTGATAATGAAAGCGCCATCAAGATTGCCAACAACCCAGTTCAGCACTCGAAGACAAAGCACATTGAAATTCGTCATCACTTTCTCAGAGATCATGTCATGAAGGAAGATATTGATATCATACACGTCAACATTGAAGAGCAACTGGCAGATATCTTCACAAAGCCCTTGGATGAGAAAAGGTTTTGCAAGTTGCGGTGTGAGCTAAATATCTTAGAATCCTCAAATGTCCTGTAATCAGGCACACATCCTAACACTTATGCATATTGATGACTTAGATGTGCAACACACGAAGTAAAGTATATCTTCAATCAATGAAGACTTACATTCTAAGTGTGAATACATTAACATGGAATTTGACTTCGGAGCGCCACGATAATTGTGCGTCGTGTCTGGGTCTAATACTTCCTATACGGTGGGTAACGCCACCACCAAATTCTTGTTTGAAGTGTTTCTAGTGGCGTTACATTTGCAAAGTCTTCGCACTTGGTTTATCTTCATATAGGACATATATATATAGAGTTGTGTTTTGTCCTCAATAGCATTCACTTATAGCTATGTCTTCATATTTGAATCTTTTGGACTAAGTGAATGTGATCGGACCCTAACCTCTCTATGCTTTCTCATCTCACACTTTGTCTGTCCAAATCATATGCATTCTGTTGAAACTGTCAAATATCTTCTCTGCGTCGTTGTCAGCAGAAGATACGGAGACAAACTTTAAATCTGATTTAATGCTACATCCTTTATGCCTTAAACTCGGAGAAGCCGGAACGACCACTCCGACAGTCGTGGTGAACGTGGGATCGTGGGACAACTCCCAATGCGTTACATGAACGCCACGTGTCACTCGTTTGCGCTGTGCCGTCTCCCATGCCTATAAATGCACGTCCCATCATGGTCAAAATTTCTTCTACCACCTCTCCACCTCGACGAACCCTAGCGCCTCTGCTAGATTTTGACGACGCCGGCGACGAAGCGCTTCGCTGCCGCAACTTTGTCGACGTCGTCCTCACGCCGGCCGCGGACATCTTCTACTCCGCCGTCGTCATAGCTGTCCTCCGTCGCCAAGTTAGGGCACGGAAGACCGAACTGCTGGGCATCCAACTCCTCTCCGTCTAAGCAGTTCATCGTGTGGTAAATAAAACTTGCTTTTTACCATCTTCTAGATCCATAAAGATTCATCTATTTTACCACAAGAGGTTTCTGCCCACTTAGATATATAGATATATCCTGTCTGCATCTCATATCTTGCCTAGTACATTCACATATGCTTCAACCATAGTAAGATTCCTCACTTGTACCTATTTGTGGATTCCTACAAATCTGGAACCAACTCTCATGAGTGGATGTCTTCGCGCTATGAGGTCAAAGTCTTCAAAATTGTCTTAATCTTCAAAACTTCTCAGAATGCATATGACCTCTTCCCCTTCCCTCGCATCTCTAATGCTGTCATAGGTACATGTCCGTGGGAGAATCCCTTGGTTCTCATAGTCTGCATTCGTTTGCAGAATTTTTGCAGCGTCACATTCACTCCCCTGAAGACAGTTCATGTCTGACGAGCAGAACGAAGCATTTGCCTATTTTGAAGCCATTCAGTTTGAAGTCCTTCAGGTTGAAGAAAATGGCAACTAACAAGACAGTTAGAAAGGGTGGCAGACAACGCCGTGGCAACACCTCCATTGATTTGCCTCCTGATCTCACTGAGATATACAAGACTGGTCCAGAGGAGGATTACAATCAGAGGAAGACACGAATCCAATGGATTCGAAGATACTGGGCTGAACAGTGGTTTAAGTACAGGTTCGTGACCCAAGAGTATGCTAAGAAGAATGCCATCAAGCATCCATGGGGTGATATCACTTATAAAAATCTTCCCCCCAAGACTCGTGCTGAAGCCATTGCTCAAGGCTTCTATCCTTGCATGGTCAGAGGGCCTCAGCCTGCTAATGCTGATCCAAGCTCTCTGCTTTGGTGTCGCGACGACTATGTGTTCAAGCGAAATCTTCAGTACGCCAAGAAATCGGCCAAAGAGAACAAGAAGCTTTGGGGATTAGACTTCAATCCTAGCCCCTCTGCGCCCCACGCCGATGGCACGCGCGAAGCTGAACCAAATCTGGTTGGGCCCTTCTACAACTTAGAAGGCCTCATCAGTCACATAAGGGTTCAAGGGGCGGATGTGGATCAGCCTGAAGCAGCTGCTGATTCTGAAGAAGCACCTGCAACGCCGAAGCCTAAGAAGAGGAAATCAAAGGCTTCGAAGACCACTCCTCCAATTGCTTCTAGAGTGAAGCCTTTGGCCACTGCTCCACCTGCACCAAGTGTGCAATCTGAGGAACACTCATATCTCCAAGAGCAGACAGCTGAAGAGGAAGCCATCACGCAACCCCAGTCCAGCTCTCACTCCTGATGCTGTTCTGAAGACTGTCAATGATGCCCTTGATCTCTCAAGTGATAAAGATCTTGGTGATGATGCTCTGGAGCTATTTATCAAGAGCAAGCAAGATGCTGAAATCTTCAATGATTTGCCGCTCTTTGACGTTGAAGTGCTCAATAACTTCATTGATGAATGGTTTGAGACACCCAACCTGAGCTTCGACGATCTTCAACTTCCAGTTGACCTCAGTGTCTCCTTCCATGGCGCCATTGCTTCTGAGTCGGCTCTGGCTCAGAGAATTGTCGAGCTGAAGCAAAAGATAGACTATGAAAAGGCTCAGTTCAAGAAGCATGTGGACAAGCTCAGTGTGCAAGAAATTCAAAACTTCAAGGTTATGATGCATGAGCTCAAGGAAGCCTTTCGCCAGAGGCGTGATGAAGCCAAAGGTTCTCTTGAGAGAATCAAGGACTTGGCTGCCAAATGCGTTCAAGCATTCAATGAAGCTGAAAAGCGGAAGGCACTTGGGCGTCCTGGCATTGACCCAAGGATGGCTGCCAAGAAGAAGAAGAAGCAACATGTGCCTGAAGCTGAAGAATCAGGGCAGGAAATGCCTCGCATAGTCTTCCCTGCTAGCATGACTGGCACGAAGCCTAAGGCAACCCCAACCGCTTCAAAGCTCAAGAAGACAAAGGTGGCTGAAGCTGAAGCTCGCAAGCGCAAGCAATCTACTGATGAAGCTCCACCCACTAAGAAGCGCAAAACCAAGAAGGATAAGGCTGCTTCCAAAGAGCCTATCTTTGTTGAGCCAATCTTAGTTGCTCGCCCTGCATCGGCCCAGAGAGAACGAAGAATGACTATTCATGAGCCTGCTCCCACAGAGGCTGAAGACATTCTAGCTGTTGACCCCACCGCAGCTGAAGACATTGGTCCTCATGACAATGTTGAAGATGATGAAGTCCTTCCTCAGATCGAGTACAACATTCAATCTTCGCCTGTTCTTACGAACAGCGAACGCATCAGCATTGGTCGTCCACTGACGCCAATTGCACAGGATGACTCGTGGGCTGATCACCCACAAGATGCACCAGCCACACCTCAGCCAACTCAAGACACCAGTTCGGTGCTTGAAGATGAAGACTTTGAGGCCCAACAACCTCCATCTCCTCAGGCGTCGCCAGCTTTTCGCAGGCTTCGCAAAGGACCAAGGCCTCAAGTCGTCGCCCGAAGTGTTCCAGAAGGAGTAGAGAAACCATCGGCACCTGATGCTGCTCCTACTGTGGACCACTCAGAATCTGAAGCCAAAGAGGCTGAAGATATTCCGGCTGGATCAGCCGAAGAAGAACCACCCCAAGGAGAAGAACAACCCCAAGTTGAAGAGGAACGTACTGCCACACCCCCTATTCTCGAGGAGAACGTGTCCGATCCTCCAGCTCCTGAAGTGGAGGCCACATATTCAGAGGCTGCCACCACCAACACTGAAGCCAATGACGTGGTCATGGCTGAAGCTAATGTGGCACCTGAAGACACAATGGCGCCTGAAGTGATTGCGCCTGAAGTGACTGCTCCTGAAGCCAGTGCTGTGCCTGAAGCCAGTGTTGCGCCTGAAGCCGATGCTGCACCTGAAGCAAATCTGCAGCTTGAAGATAATGCCTCTGCTCCTGTTCTGCCTCCCAGGCCCCATACCATTGAGCAAGCATACAACCAGGATGATCAACTTGTTACTGTTCGGTGGCCCATTCTGATTCCACCACCTACCACTTGACCACGTGCTGCTGGTCCTCAGTTTGATTATCATGTTGCGCACATGCCCCAAGTTCAGAAGCCTAAGCCAAGACTGCCAAGATTTCCAGGTATTGCAACCTCTTCAGGGTCATTCAATGCCAATAGCTTCACTACGCACAACACCTTCTTTGACAACGCCAAGAACCCATATTCCAAGCCAAGAATATCATCAGATAGGTTCTGGAGCCATCAGCAGCGCAGCTACTACTCAAGAGTACTCTATGATCAAGGGCACATTTTCCCTCATATGCGTCTTGACACTGAAGCTGTTGCTGGTCTGCCTTGCCTGGAGGAAGCTCTTGACTGCTTCCATGATGCTGGCCTGCTCAATTTTGTAACTGATAAAGAGCATTGGAATGAAGAGTTGTTTCTACAATTCTATGCAACCCTCCACATCCGAGGCTATAGCAGGGATCCAAAGACATGGGTCCTTGAGTGGATGACAGGCAATGTGCATCATGAAGCTAAAGCCTTTGATCTCATTGAGCTTACTGGCCTGCCCACTCCAGGAGATCTGTATGAACCTGGCTGTCAATTACACACTGAAGCCTTGGAGAGTATATTTCAGAAGCGTCAGCCCAACATGAGCCAAATGCTCAGCATGATCAAGCCTCTGTCAAGTGATGCTGAATATCCTAAGGAATTCTTTGTTGAAGACCTAGAGTACCCGCCGCGCACCATCTATCACATCATAAGGCGTACTCTATGGCCAATCAAAGGACATTCTTCATCAGCCAAGCTTGAAGGCACTATGAAGACTTTGGTCTTCTATATCTTCAATGGCATCAGCTTCAATGCTCAAGATTTCTTCATTAGGCAAATGGCTATGTCTGGAGCTGATCTATTTGGTCTGAAATTTTATGCCCCTTGGATAATGCGCCTCATCAAGTTGCATTCAGCTGTCACCTATCAGCCCTCTGCTCGCAACCATCAGATTTTCTTGCATGAGGTTGATATGTCAGCTGAAGCCATCTACCAAGAGCCTGCCAAAGAGCCAGTTAGTCTTCACAACGCTGATCACCAGAGCTTCACTCAGCAGATTGAAGGAGTTCCAGCAGTCTCACGCATTTATCCTTTGGCTGGCCATACTCGTCTACCTCGACACGCTAAAACCGAAGCCACTGAGAGCACCATCGCCCAAAGGCCTCAGAAGCGATCTCGTGTTCTGAATAACTGAGAGCTACTGGTTGCCCTTCATCAGAAACAGGACAAGCATCACCTCTGGTTAAAGCGTCAGATGCAAAGCCTCTTGGTGGATGTCAATCGCATTCGAAATCTTGCCACCAAGAATGTCTTTGTTGCTCATGAAACATGTCGGGGGTCTTGGAAGAGTTTGACCCTGCTGAGTGCTGAAGCGGATCTTCAAGACGATGGCTTCACAGAGAGATTCAAGTTTGACAACACTCCTCCCAGGACTGCTGTTATGCGTCGAACTCCATCTCTTGAAGATTCTGAATACTCCTCCTCCGCTGCAACAATTGACGCCAGGGTGATCGATGATCAAGATGATGCTACTTCACCGCCTCCTGCTTCAGCGCGCATCGACACTGCACCAACTACTTCTGCACCGCCAAACACCAACGTCGACACTGCATCCTCTCCTGCTCCAACTAGGAATGAGTAGAGGCTCTATGTCTTCAAACCTTTTTGGTCGTTACTGACAAAAGGGGGAGAAGCATATGACTTGATAGTCTTCAAGCGGGTCCATATGGGCGGGTGCTTTATAATTTGCCTAGTGTTTACAACTCTCGTTTTGCTACATTTGGTTCTTTGAGTTGCAACACTTAAACTGATGGTCGTCTGCTACGTTTTTATGCTACTCTGTAATGCGATGATAAATTCCGCATCTGCTATCTTATATTCCACACTTAGTCATTATTGCACATGTCCATCTTTCATTATGCATGTCATTATCTTTGACATGTCAATTGTGCATGATGAATTGTCTTCATAAGTTGAAGAGGATCTCCACAAGTACAACCTACCATGTGCATTTGCATTCAAAGGCAAATCAACTATATGCACATCTTCAGGGGGAGCCTTTTGCTACTTACTAAGACAATACCTTTATCCTTTACAATTTCACATATCTTTATCCACGTTGAAAACTTCAACCAGTTTGTCATCAATCACCAAAAAGGGGGAGATTGTAAGTGCATCTAGTGACACCCCTAGTTGGTTGTGGAGTATTGACGACAAACCTGGTTGAGGGACTAATGTGTTTGTGAGAATTGTAGGATAACACAGGTAGTAGTCCCTCATTGATTCGGTTAACCTACCGGAGATGACCCCTAAAAATGTATGAAGACATTAATATCAGTGGTGGTATATGAAGATAATCATATTGAAGAGTATAACATGAGAAGACATTGTGTGAAGACTATGGAGAGCGAAGACGTAGATGTTTCGTTGTTTCCTTTTCTTCTTTGTTGAGTCATAGGAACCACCGTACTGTTAAGTGGGGTCTAAGTGAACTAAGTCAGAGTGACTGAAGTGATGCTCAACCAAATCCTATGTCTTCGAGCGAAGACTATGA
The DNA here is from genome assembly GCA_902687465.1 of Secale cereale. NCBI lineage: Eukaryota > Viridiplantae > Streptophyta > Magnoliopsida > Poales > Poaceae > Secale > Secale cereale. The sequence goes on from LR738714.1 coordinate 430,852,337, forward strand.
GAGCAAATCTTATCTAGAGGCGGATGAGTCAGCTTTATTCGGAGCTCAAGTAAAGTTGCCGTGAGTGTTTGAAATCTGACCGTTGGAACACGTGTCAGTTCCTTAGTGACCCAGGGTCACTTTGGACAAATCAGGTCGGGTTGCCCAGTGGCTATAAATAGCCCACCCCCTACACCATAAATTGGTGGCTGCTCAGAGTTATTGCACGGCTTTTGTCGTTTGAGAGCAACCCACCTCCGAAGCATTTGAGAGAGAAATCCTTGCGAGGACAAAGCCCAAACACCCAAAGCCAAAGAGTGTTAGGCATCACTGAAGTCTCTTTGTCTGTGTGACCTGAAGACTTATTACACTTGAGGGTTGTGTTTCCTCCAGCCGGTTAGGCGTCGCGTTCTGAGCATCCAAGAGTCATTGTGGATCGCCGGTGAACGAAGTTTGTGAAGGTGTGGAAGTCTACCTTGAAGACTTACCAGAGTGATTGGGCGAGGACTAGGTGTCCTTAGCTCAAGGGGAACAAGGTGAAGACACGGTCTTCTGAGTTGAATCTCAGCCTCCCTAACCAGACATAGAGTTGTCACAGCAACTGGAACTGGTCTAACAAACCACTGTCTTCCCCGAGCTACTGGTTCTATCCTTCCCTTCCTTTTACTTACTGTCATACGTTGTGAAGTCATTGCATGCTTGCCTTATCTGATTGTCTTCACTGAGTATCTGCTTGTTGTGGTTGGCTTCATTCCTTCTTCCTTTATGATCTCTACTGCCTAGATGCTATTAGTCTTCGTGCTTTCACTTCATTGAATACATGACTATGGCTTATCTAGTGTAGTCCACTTTCCGCTGCATACTAATAGGATTGAGCTTATCGTTTGTCTTCGAAACTACCATGTTTTGAAGCATTTCATAAAAATCGCCTATTCACCCCCCCTCTAGTCGATATACTGCACTTTCACTCATGAATTTAGATTTATCATGAAAAAGGATAAAGAAATCTTTGCTCATGACGGAGTAGATGCGGATTGACCTCCCATAGAGGCTATCTTGTTCAATCAAGAAGACATAATGCAGTTGCGATCTCCTGATCATATTGCTTTTAATGAAAACCTTAGAAAAAAGGTTCCTACTTAGGTATTGATTGATAGAATTTCTGAGATGAACGATGATTTTTTTGTTCAAAACTATGGGTTAGGCTTCTCCCTTGAGCGAAGGCTTATGATCTTCTGCCAAAAGAATGCCTATAATGATGAATTGGTTGTCCACTACAAAGGGCCAAAAGAGGAACCTATTCCTCCTGAGATTGATGTGGGGGACTTTTGTCCCATTAAATTTAGCCCTTTTGATTACTTTTGCTTGCCATAAAGGAATCTTGCTGCTGAACATAGGGAATATGAGATGAGCTTTCGCGACATATCGTACCATTATGCCATTCCCTAAATCTATCTTGTATCGTGTCTAGCTAGGGGCGTAAAACGATAGCGCTTGTTGGGAGGCAACCTAATTTTATATTTTTTTGTTTTTGCTGCTGTTAGGGAATAAATATTGAATCTAGCTTCTGTTTAGATGTGGTTTAATGTTTTGTTTAGTGTTTGTGCCAAGTAGAACCTTCGGGAAGACTTGTGTGAAATTTATGTGATCTTGCTGTGAAAAACAGAATCGTTAGTGCTCGCTAGAATGGTCATCAGATTTTACTGGAGCGTGCTATTTAGTTGTTTCTTTTTGCAGATGATTAATAGACAAATTCCTCACGTTTACCAATTTAGTTTGAATTTTTTGGAGTTACAGAAGTATGCGAAACCTGCAGATTACTACAGACTATTCTGTTTTTGACAGATTCTGTTTTTCGTGCGTTGTTTTACTTATTTCAATGCATCTATGAGTAATATTGTGAAGTATGAACCATAGAGAAGTTGGAATACAGCAGGTTTAACACCAATATAAGCAAAAAATGAATTCATTGCAGCACCTTTGAGTAGTGGTTTGCTTTCTTATACTAACGGAGCTCACGAGAATTTCTGTCTAAGTTTTGTGTTGTGAAGTTTTCAAGTTTTGAGTATTGCTTTGATGGACTATGGAACAAAGAGTAGCAAAGGCCTAAGCTTGGGGATGCCCATGGCACCCCAAGTAAAATTCAAGGACAATCAAAAGCCTAATCTTGGGGGTGCCCCGGGAAGGCATCCCCTCTTTCGTCTTCATCCATCGGTAACTATACTTGGAGCTATATTTTTATTCACCACATGATATGTGTTTTGCTTGGAGCGTCTTGTATAATTTGAGTCTTTGCTTTTTAGTTTGCCACAATTGTCCTTGCTGGAAACACCTATTTGAGAGAGTTAAATATGGCCTAGGAATTGTTAGAACACTCTATGTGCTTCACTTATATCTTTTGAGTTGAATAGCTTTGCTCTAGTGCCTCACTTATATCTTTTAGAGCACGGTGGTGATAATATTTGGAAGAAATTGTTGAACTCTCATGCTTCACTTATATTCATTTGATAGTCTATTAAAACAGCATGGTAATGTGTTTAGGCTATAAAACTAGTCTTCACATGATAGACATCCAATATTGATGTAGTAAAAACTTTCACACTAAGTGCATTGAATATGATGAGATGTTGGATGCTTGATAATTGTTTTGAGATACGAAGATAGTTATATTAGAGTCATGCTAGTGGAGTTATTAAGAAATTGAGAAATACTTGTGTTAAGGTTAGTGATTCCTGTAGCATGCACGTATGGTGAATCGCTATGTGATGAAGTTAGAGCATGAGGTATTTGTAAAGTGCCAACCTTTGTGTGGAGGTCGGGGGCGCGCGATGGTTAACTCCTACCAACCTCCCCCCTAGGAGCATGCGTTGATTGCTTTGTTTTGATGACTCGTAGATTTTTGCAATAATTATATGAGTTCTTATGGTTAATGTTGAGTCCAAGGATTATACGCACTCTCACCCTTCCACCATTGCTAGCCTCTCTTGTGCCGCGCAACTTTCGCCGGTACCATAAATCCACTATATATCCTTCCTCAAAACAGCCACCATATTATTCCTCAAAACTGCCACCAGACCTACCTATCATGGCATTTCCATAGCCATTCCGAGCTATATTTCTATGCAACTTTCCACCGTTCCGTTCATATGACATGCATCATATTTTCATATTGCCATGCATGATCATGTAGTTGACATCATATTTGTGGGAAGGCCATCATGCATAATTTTTCAAACATGTCACTCTTGTTTCATTGCACATCTCGGTACACCGCCGGAAGCATTCATATAGAGTCATACTTTGTTGTAGTATCAAGTTGTAATATCGAGTTGTAATGAAAGTGTGATGATCATCAATATTAGAGCATTGTCCCATGGGAGGAAAGGCTAAATCAATGGAGCCCCTCCGCAAAAAAAAAGAAAAAAAGGCCAAAGAAAAAAAGAAAGGCCCAAAAAAAGAAAAAAGGGACAATTGCTACTATCTTTTTTCCACACTTGTGCTTCAAAGTAGCTACACGTTCTTCATTGTAGAGAGTCTCATGCTTAGTCACTTTTTATACTAGTGGGAATTTAGTTATAGAACTTGGCTTGTATATTCCAACGATGGGCTTCCTCAAATGCCCTAGGTCTTCGTGAGCAAGCAAGTTGGATGCACACCCACTAGTTTATTTTGTTGAGCTTTCATACATATTTAGCTCTATTGCATCCGTTGCATGGCAATCCCTACTCACTCACATTGATATCTATCGATGCACATCTCCATAGCCCGTTGATACGCCTAGTTGATGTGAGACTATCTCCCTCCTTTTTGTCTTCTCCACAACCACCTCTATTCCACCCATAGTGCTATGTCCATGGCTCACGATCATGTATTGCGTGAAAGTTGAAAGGTTTGAAAGGATAGAGTATAAAAAACAAGTGCTTGGCTGAAATCGAGGTTGTGCATGATATGAATATTTTGTGTGATGAAGAGGGAGCATAGCCAGACTATATGATATTGTAGGGATAACTTTCTTTAGCCATAGTATTTTGAGAAGATATGATTGCTTTGTTAGTATGCTTGAAGTATTATTATTTCTTATGTCAATATAGACTTTTATCTTGAATCTTTCAGACCTGAACATTATTGCCGCAATTAACAGAATTACATTGAAAAACTATGTTGGTTAGCATTCCACATCAAAAATTCTATTTTTATCATTTACCTACTCGAGGACGAGAAGGAAAAGCTTGGGGATGCTTGAAACGTCTCCAACGTATCTATAATTTTTTATTATTCCATGCTATTATTTATGATGTCTTGGATGTTTAATTGGCTTTGTCATACACTTTTATATCATTTTTGGGACTAACCTACTAACCCAAAGGCCCAGTCCAGATTGTTGTTTTTTTCCTGTTTCAGGGTTTTGCAGAAAAGGAATATCAAACGGAGTCCAAACGAAATGAAACCTTCGGAAGAGATATTTTTGGAGAAAATCACGCACGGGAGACTTGAGAACCACGACAGGGGAGCTACGAGGTGCCCACGAGGGTGGGGGCGCGCCCCCCTTCCCACGGCGCGCACCCCTGCCTCATGGGGCCCTCGTGAGTCCCCCGGTGTCCTCCTTCCTCCTATATAAGCCTACGTACCCCGAAACCATCAGCAACAGAGAGAAAACCCTAATTCCACCGCCGCAACCTTCTGTTCCCGTGAGATCCCATCTTGGAGCCTGTTCCAGAGCTCCGCCGGAGGGGGGATCCATCACGGAGTGCTTCTACATCATCATCATCGCCCTCACCATGAGTTGTGAGTATTTTACCACAGACCTTCGGGTCCATAGTTAGTATCTAGATGTCTTATTCTCTCTCTCTGGATCTCAATACAAAGTTCTCCTCGGTCTTCGAGGAGATCTATTCGATGTAATCTCTTTTTGCGGTGTGTTCGTCGAGATCCTATGAATTGTGAGTTTATGATCAAGATTATCTATGAGAAATATTTGGTTCTTTTCTGAACTCTTTATGTGTGCTCATAATATCCTTGCAAGTCTCTTCGAATTATTGGTTTGGTTTGGCCTACTAGATCTATAGTTCTTGCAATGGGAGAAGTGCTTGGCTTTGGGTTCAATCGTGCGGTGTCCTTTCCCAGTGACAGTAGGGGCAGCAAGGCACGTATTGTATTGTTGACATCGAGGATAAAAAGATGGAGTTTATATCATATTGCTTGAGTTTATCCCTCTACATCATGTCATCTTGCTTAAGGCGTTACTCTGTTCGTATGAACTCAATACACTAGATGCATGCTGGATAGCGGTCGATGTGTGGAGTAATAGTAGTATATGCAGGCAGGAGTCGGTCTATTTGTCTCGGACGTGATGCCTATATACAATGATCATGCCTAGATAGTCTCATAATTATTCACTTTTCTATCAATTGCTCGACAGTAATTTGTTTACCCGCCGTAGAATATCGCTATCATGAGAGAAGCCACTAGAGAACACTATGGCCCCCGGGTCTATTCTCAACATATCAATCTACATCTACTTTACTTTTTCCGCTTTTACTTTCTGTTCTTATAAAGAAAAATACCAAAAATATAAACTATCATCTCTATCAGATCTCACTTTCGTAAGTGACCATAAAGGGATTGACAACCCCTTATTGCGTTGGCTGCGAAGTTCTTATTTGTTTGTGCAGGTGCGAGGGACTCGCGTGTGGTCTCCTACTGGATTGATACCTTGGTTCTCAAAAACTGAGGGAAATACTTACGCTACTGTGCTGCATCTCCCTTTCCTCTTCGAGGAGTACAACACAAGCTCGAGAAGTTTCGTGTTTCGAGGTATAACCCCACTTGGCACATCTTATCAATATAGAGATCGTGCCCGCTTATTAGGGGATCCTTATCAATGTGACGTGAGCATCCAAACCGCGCATTACGCACAACCGCTTTGGGAACCGGCGAGGTTTGCGGCTAAAGTGGGGGGACGTTCTATATTCGCAGCGTTATAAAAGGACATCAATCCCTCCATCAGCCCCACGCTTTCCTCAAGCCCGAGCTCTCCAATCTTCCTAGCCCCAGCATCCCCATTTCTTGTGCCCGCAGTTCTTCGTTCCTCAACCACCACTTTCTTCCTCGGCAATGGTTGGATCCGGTACCAAGGGCAAGTGGGATGCCTCCACGGTTACTAAGAAAGCCGTGGAGGATCTCCGGAGTGCGGGCTATCTCGCTGCCAATATCGCGCACCGAGTCCTCGCCCAGGACCAGGTGGTTCCCGTCCCGAAGGCGGGTGAGAGAGTCGTGTTCCTCTCGCACTTCGTTACGGGGCTAGGATTCTCTCTTCACCCCTTTGTACGGGGTTTGCTGTTTTTCTACGGGCTCGATTTCCATGATATAGCCCCGAATTCAATCCTTCACATCTCCGCTTTCATAGTGGTGTGTGAAGCTTTCCTCTGCGTTCCCCCACACTTCGGCCTATGGCTCAAGACCTTCAACGTGAAGCCGAAGGTGGTGGACGGGCAACACGCGGAGTGCGGGGGCGCTATGATAAGCAAGCTCCCGAATGCAACTTGGCCAAAGGGGTCGTTCATGGAGACGAACAAGGTTTGGCAGCAGGAGTGGTTCTATATCACTGAGCCCCGCAACGCCAAATGGGCGGTGGCGCCTGCTTTCATATCTGGACCCCCGGTGAGGCTATCCTCCTGAACCGAAAAGAGTCTGAACTGGGGGTCTCAGGCTGAGGTGACGGCACTCCAAGGCCGTGTGTCCAGCATGATCCTAAGGGCTACCAACTCACAACCGTGGTTCAGGTAATGCTGACCCGACTTGTCCTTCCTTGCCAACACCGGGGCTCCTCCCTATGGGAGTTCGATCCGGCAGGAGACCGGCCCCTGAAGCATCTCTTCGGCTCCATGCACAAAGGGATCTGGAAGCATCTCTTCAAGAGCCAGAAGGAGTGGCCGAAGTAAACTGAGGACGCAGGCTACAGCACTGTGTTCACTACACAAGAGGTAATCAAAAATTATGCCGAACATATATCCCATTCTTATTTTAATGATAATAGGAATTGGAGTTAATGCGTGATATACAGAGCTAGACGAAGAGGGCAATCCGGATTAAGTGTTCGGCGCCTTTGCCAGAAGACCCAGACACGCCTTAACTAACGGCGATGCTGGTTCCGGCGCCGTACAAGGCGCCGGACAAGAAGTCCCAAAAGAAGAGCAAGGAGGCCGAGAGCGGCCCCCACCCTGCGAATGCGACGTCCAAGTAGATAAACATCCTCTCCTCCGAACAGGAGGAGGATAATGAAGAAGAAGAGTCCCTTGCTCAGGGCAGGGGGAAGAAGAGGGCGGCCCCTACTGACGCAGGCAAGGCCGCACCTCGGAGGAAACTAAACCTCCCCGCCAGTTCGGACTCATTGTCCGAACACAGTTTTGTGGTGAAGCCTAGGGAGAAGTCCCAAACCGAAACGTAAGTTGCTCGGATATATTAACTGTTGCACCTTGTTTATTTAGCATTTTAATGCTTTTTAAGTACATCTCACTTGCTGACCTACAACCCTCCCCGAGCACACCCCAACACCTCCTTATCGGAGGGGAACTCTCTGGCGCCTGGAGAGACGGAGAGTGACCCACTGGTCCGAGCTCCATAGCCCGTGGCTGATACATCTCCAACGTATCTATAATTTTTTATTGTTCCTTGCTACTATTTATGAAGTCTTGGATGTTTAATGGGCTTTATCATTCACTTTTATATCATTTTTGGGACTAACCTACTAACCCAAAGGCCCAGTCCAGATTGTTGTTTTTTTGCCTATTTCAGGGTTTTGCAGAAAAGGAATATCAAACGGAGTCCAAACGGAATGAAACCTTCGCGAGAGATATTTTTGGAGAAAATCACGCACGTGGAGCTTGAGGACCAAGTCAGGGGACAGAGAGGTGGCCCCCGAGGGTGGGGGGCGCGCCCCCTTCCCAGGGTGGGCCCCCCTGCCTCGAGGCCCCCTCGTGTGGCCCCCGGTGCCCTCCTTCTTCCTATATAAGTCCACGTACCCCAGAAATTCCATACGCAGAGAGAAAACCCTAATTCCACCGCCGTAGCTTCTGTTCCCGTGGAGATCCCATCTTGGAGCTTGTTCCGGAGCTCCACCGGAGGGGGATCAATCACGGAGGCCTTCATCATCATCATCATCGCCCTCACCATGAGTTGTGAGTAGTTTACCACAGACCTTCGGGTCCATAGCTAGTATCTAGATGGCTTCTTCTCTCTCTCTGGATCTCAATACAAATTTATCCTCGGTCTTCGAGGAGATCTATTCGATGTAATCTCTTTTTGCGGTGTGTTTGTCGAGATCCGATGAATTGTGAGTTTATGATCAAGGTTATCTATGAAAGATATTTGGTTCTTCTCTGAACTTTTTATGTGTGCTCATAATATCCTTGCAAGTCTCTTCGAGTTATTAGTTTGGTTTGTCCTACTAGATCTATAGTTCTTGCAATGGGAGAAGTGTTTGGCTTTGGGTTCAATCTTGCGGTGTCCTTTCCCAGTAACAGTAGGGGCAGCAAGGCACGTATTGTATTGTTACCATCGAGGATAAAAAGATGGGGTTTACATCATATTGCTTGAGTTTATCCCTCTACATCATGTCATCTTGCTTAAAGCGTTACTCTGTTCTTATGAACTCAATACGCTAGACGCATGCTGGATAGCGGTCGATGTGTGGAGTAATAGTAGTAGATGCAGGCAGGAGTTGGTCTACTTGTCTTGGACGTGATGCCTATATACAATGACCATGCCTAGATAGTTTCATAATTATTCGCTTTTCTATCAATTGCTTGAGAGTAATTTGTTTACCCGCCGTAGAATATCGCTATCATGAGAGAAGCCACTAGAGAAAACTATGGCCCCCGGGTCTATTCTCGACATATCAATCTACATCTACTTTACTTTTACCGCTTTTATTTGTTGTTTTATTAAACCAAAATACCAAAAATATCAACTATCATCTCTATCAGATCTCACTCTCGTAAGTGACCGTAAAGGGATTGACAACCCCTTATCGCGTTGGCTGCGAAGTTCTTATTTGTTTGTGTAGGTGCGAGGGACTGGCGCGTGGTCTCCTACTGGATTGATACCTTGGTTTTCAAAAACTAAGGGAAATACTTACGCTACTGTGCTGCATCTCCCTTTTCTCTTCGAGGGAATACAACGCAAGCTCAAGAGGTAGCAAGAAGAATTTCTAGCGCCGTTGCCGGGGAGGCTTACGCAAAAGTCATATACCAAGTACCTATCACAAACCCTTATCCTTCGCATTACATTTATTTGCCTCTCGTTTTCCTCTCCCCCACTTCACCCTTGCCGTTTTATTTGCCCTTCTTCTGCCGTGTGTTTATCATTCGCTTGCTTCTTGTTTGCTTGTGTGTGCTGCTTGCTTGCCTGTTATCATGGCTAGTCCCTTATCCGCTCCTTTGTCTCCCAAGTTTGAAGTGCTTCACTTCAAGCAAAAGAAAGGAGAAAACTTAAAAGATGCTTGGTTTAGGATGATGGAATCTTATCGTAAGTGCACCTTAGAGGTGAATTTTAGAATCTTGCTTTGCAATTTTTATGTTGGATTGAATATGTCTCACAGAAAACTCTTGGATTGCGTTGCCAAAGGGAATTTTATCGAAGTTGATCCTAGTATCGCACATGAAATTATAGAGGGGATAGTGGGAACACTACCTCCCCAAAAGGGGTCAAATTCAACCCCGGAAGGGACGCAAGTTTTTGAGAAAATTTGCGAAGTAACAAAAATATTACAAAAATCTCTTGAACCTCTTAAAAGTGTTAGTGGGAATCTCCACCGCATGAATATGTTGATTACTCTTTGTAACAAGCGGTTGGATGCTTTGGATCTAAAGATTTCCGAATATGAAGGGAAACATAAAGAACCTCCCGGATTCGAGCTTGACACCATCAAAAGGGTGAAGATCAAAGATGGCAATACCTAGATCTATCTTGTATCATGCCTAGCTAGGGGCGTAAAATGATAGCGCTTGTTGGGAGGCAACCCAATTTTTTGTTTTTTTTGTTTTTGTTGATGTTAGGGAATAAATTTTGCATCTAGCCTCTGATTAAATGTGGTTTCATGTTTTGTTTAGTGTTCGTTCCAAGTAGAACCTTTGGGAAGACTTGTGTGAAGTTTATATGATCTTGCTGTGAAAAACAGAATCGTTAGCACTCGCTAAAGTAGTGGTGGGATTTTACTGGAGCGTTCTTTTTAGTTGATTCTTTTTGCTGCTGATTGGCAGACAAATTTTGTAAATTTACCAATTTAGTTTGAAGTTTTTGGAGTTCCAGAAGTAGGCGAACCCTGTAGATTACTACAGACTGTTCTGTCTTTGACAGATTCTGTTTTTCGTGTGTTGTTTGCTTATTCCGATGCATCTATGAGTAATATTGGAGGATATGAACCATAGAGAAGTTGGAGTACAGTAGGCTTAACACCAATATAAACAAATAATGAATTCATTGCTGTACCTTTGAGTAGTGGTTTGCTTTCTCATACTAACGGAGCTCACGAGAATTTTTGTCTAAGTTTTGTGTTGTGAAGTTTTCGTGTTTTGAGTATTGCTTTGATGGACTATGGAACAAGGAATAGCAAAGGCCTAAGCTTGAGGATGCCCATGGCACCCCAAGTAAATTCAAGATAATCAAAAGCCTAAGCTTGGGGATGCCCCGGGAAGGCATCCTCTCTTTCGTCTTCATCCATCGGTAACTATACTTGGAGCTATATTTTTATTCGCAACATGTTATGTGTTTTGCTTGGAGCGTCTTGTATAATTTGAGTCTTTGCTTGTTAGTTTGCCACAATCATCCTTGCTGGACACACCTATTTGAGAGAGTTAAATACGTCCTAGAAATTATGAGAACACTCTATGTGCTTCACTTATATCTTTTGAGTTGAATAGTTTTTGCTCTAGCACTTCACTTATATCTTTTAGAGCATGGTGGTGGTAATATTTTGTAGAAATTGTTAAACTCTCATGCCTCACTTATATCTATTTGAGAGTCTAGTAAAACAGCATGGTAATGTGTTTAGGCTAAAGAAACTAGTCTTCACATGATAAACATCCAATGTCAATGTAGTAAAAAAATTCACACCAAGTGCATCGAATAGAATGAGATGTTGGATGCTTGATAATTGTTTTGAGATATGAGGATAGTGATATTAGAGGCATGCTAGTGGAGTTATTAAGAAATTGAGAAATACTTGTGTTACGGTTAGTGATTTCCATATTATGCACGTATGGTGAACCGTTGTGTGACTAAGTTAAAGCATGAGGTATTTGTAGAGTGTCAACCTTTGTGTGGAGGTCGGGGGCGCGCGATGGTTAACTCCTACCAACCCCCCCCCCCTAGGAGTATGCGTTAATTGCTTTGTTTTGATGACTCATAGATTTTTGCAATAAGTATATGAGTTCTTATGACTAATGTTGAGTCCATGGATTATACGCACTCTCACCCTTCCATCATTGCTAGCCTCTCTTGTACCGCGCAACTTTCGCCGGTGCCATGAACCCACTATATATCCTTCCTCAAAACAGCCACCATATTGTTCCTCAAAATAGCCATCATACCTACCTATCATGGCATTTCCATAGCCATTCCGAGATATATTGCCATGCAACTTTCCACCGTTCCATTCATATGACACGCATCATATTGTCATATTGCCTTTGCATGGTCATGTAGTTGACATCATATTTGTGGCAAGGCCACCATGCATAATTTTTATACATGTCACTCTTGTTTCATTACACATACCGGTACACCGCCGGAGGCATTCATATAGAGTCATACATTGTTGTAGTATCGAGTTGTAATGAAAGTGTGATGATCATCATTATTAGAGCATTGTCCCATGGGAGGAAAGGCTAAATCTATAATGCCCCTCCGCAAAAAAAAGGCCAAAGAAAAAAAGAAAGGCCCAAAAAAAGAAGAAAAAAAGGGGACAATTGCTACTATCTTTTTCCACACTTGTGCTTCAAAGTAGCACCATGTTCTTCATTGTAGAGAGTCTCATGTTTAATCACTTTCATATACTAGTGGGAATTTTCGTTATAGAACTTGGCTTGTATATTCCAAAGATGGGCTTCCTCAAATGCCCTAGGTCTTCGTGAGCAAGCAAGTTGGATGCACACCCACTAGTTCCTTTTGTCCAGCTTTCATTCTTATTTAGCTCTAGTGCATCCGTTGCATGGCAATCCCTACTCACTCACATTGATATCTATTGATGGGCATCTCCATAGCCCGTTGATACACCTAGTCGATGTGAGACTATCTCCCTCCTTTTTGTCTTCTCCACAACCACCCCTATTCCACCCATAGTGTTATATCCATGGCTCACGCTCATGTATTGCGTGAAAGTTGAAAGGTTTGAAAAGATAGAGTATGAAAACAAATGCTTTGTTGAAATCGGGGTTGTGCATGATATGAATATTTTTGTGTGATAACGAGGGATCATAGCCAACACTATATGATTTTGTAGAGATAACTTCCTTTAGCCATAGTATTTTGAGAAGACATGATTGCTTTGTTAGTATGCTTGAAGTATTGTTATTTCTTATGTCAATATAGACTTTTATCTTGAATCTTTCAGATCTGAACATTCATGCCACAATTAAGAGAATTACATTGAAAAACTATATTGGTTAGCATTCCACATCAAAAATTCTTTCTTTATCATTTACCTACTCGAGGACGAGCAGGAATTAAGCTTGGGGATGCTTGATACGTCTCCAACGTATCTACAATTTTTTATTGTTCCATGCTATTATTTATGAAGTCTTGGATGTTTAATGGGCTTTAATCATTCACTTTTATATCATTTTTGGGACTAACCTACTAACCCAAAGGCCCAGTCCAGATTGTTGTTTTTTGCCTATTTCAGGGTTTTGCAGAAAAGGAATATCAAACGGAGTCCAAACAGAATGAAACCTTCGCGAGAGATATTTTTGGAGAAAATACGCACATAGAGCTTGAGGACTAAGTCAGGGGACAGAGAGGTGGCCCTCGAGGGTGGGGGGTGTGCCCCCTTCCCAGGGCGCGCCCCCTGCCTCGAGGCCCCCTCGTGTGGCCCCCGGTGCCCTCCTTCTTCCTATATAAGTCCACGTACCCCAGAAACTCCATACGCAGAGAGAAAACCCTAATTCCACCGCTGTAGCTTCTGTTCTCGTGGAGATCCCATCTTGGAGCTTGTTCCGGAGCTCCACGTCGTATGAGGACGTAGCTGTCCATCGCCCGGTTGCGGGCGGTTTTTGGTCTAGATCTGCTTCGGCTTCGAGGTCCATCCCTTCGAAGTCTTCGGAAGCGTAGTCAAGTAGATCAGTTAGATCTTCGACCGTGGCTACCAAGTGGGTGGTGGGTGGAAAGCGAAATTCTCCATCATCAGCCTCCAGTTCGAACCGGATATAATTCGGATGTGTGTGCCCAACTAAGGAGAGGGATTTTAATGAGTTTAGCACATCGCCAAAATGTGAGTGCCGGAAGATATCTACGGCGCTGAATTTGATGATAGACGCCTGATCAAGCTCGAAGGAAGCAGATGCACATGGTTCGGAACCTGTAGCCGGAGACGAGTCTGGAGTTCTGATAACACATATCCCGCTCAGGGTCGGGTCTGTGTGCGGCTCCAGCGTCTCTGAGTGTGCGGCTCCAGTGATGGGGTTGAGCTTCCCATCCTTGGGTGACGCGGTCTGCTCTGGATCTAGGGCCAGAACAGTTACAGGTGCTATCCCCTAGAGGTGGTCCGATGACAGAGTTAGGTCATGTTCATCGTGGTGGCAGGGAGGAATCCTCGTGGGCTCGAATCCGTCAAAGATCAAGTCTTTGCGGATATCAGCAATGTAGTTCAAGCTTCCAAACCTGACTTGATGGCCAGGGGCGTAGCTCTCCACCTGATCGAGGTGGCCTTTTGTGTTGGCACGGAGCGTGAAGCCACCAAACACAAAAAGCTGGCCGGGAGGAAAGTGCCCTCGATGGTGCCGTCGTTGTTGACGAAGCAATCCATCAGTCCTTCGGTCGACGACATAGTGGAACTCTTAATGAAAGCACCAATGTCCGTGTCAAAACCGGTGGATCTCGGGTAGGGGGTACCGAACTATGCGTCTGGGGATCGATGGTAACAGGAGACTAGGGACACGATGTTTACCCAGGTTCAGGCCCTCTCGATCGAGGTAATACCCTACTTCCTGCTAGAATAATCTTGATGAATATGATTACAAGAGTTGATCTACCTCGAGATCGTAATGGCTAAACCCTAAAAGTCTAGCCTATGATTCTGTTGTTCTCTACTAGCCTCTACGGACTAAACCCTTCAGTTTATATATGCACCGGAGGCCCTTGGGTTTGTACATAACCAACTTGCAGAGGAAGGAAAGATTACACCCAAACCTAAAACCAGCCATTATATGCATACAAGAGTCCTATCCGGATACGAGATATGATCTTCGGCAATGATCTTCACGGCCCACCAGTCCGGCCCATCATGAGTTATCTGGCCACATGAGGACCCCTCGATCCAGGACTCCCATAGTGGTTTCGTACCCTACAAACAATTTCATCTTATGTTCTCCGCTTGATAAGAACTTTGGAGTTTTTCTTTGTCGCACGTTGAGAGATGGTTATATGATTCAACTATCTTAGCACCGTTGAGAGATTGCACTAGTGAAAGTATGAACCCTAGGCTTTGTTTCTAAGCATTGCAATACTGTGTGTGCTCTGTTTTATCATTTTCTACCTTGCTATTTTTTGCATTTTTAGATTACAAAAACCTATATTCACTATACATACTATACTTGTATCACAATCTTTTTGCCGAACTAGTGCACATATACAATTTACCATTGTATTTGGTGTGTTAGGGACACAAGAGATTTCTTGTATTTGATTGCAGGGTTGCTTGAGAGAGACCATCTTCATCCTATGCCTCCCACGGATTAATAAACCTTAGGTCATCCACTTGAGGGCAATTTGTTGTTGTCCTACAAAGGTCTGTGCTTGGAGGCCTAACAGGAGTCTACAAGAATATGTTGTGTAGTAGACATCAGGCGCTGCCATTGCTTCTTTGTAGTGTTGATGACCCACAAATATAGGGGATAAATCATAGTCCTTTCAATGAGTAAGATTGTCGAACCCAATGAGGATCAGAAGGAAATGACAAGCCGTTTTCAGCAAGGTGTTTTCTGCAGGCACTGAAATTATCGGTAACAAGTAGTTTAATAGCAAGATAGTTTGTAACAAGTGACAAGTAGCAATAGTAACTAAGGTGCAGCAAGATAAACCAATCCTTTTTGTTGCAAAGGACAAGCCGGAATAGTCTCTTATAATAAGCAAAGCGTTCTTGAGAATACACGGGAATTTCATCTAGTCACTTTCATCATGTTTGTTTTATTCGCGTTCGTTACTTTGATAATTTGATATGTGGGTGGACCGGTGCTTGGGTGTTGTTCTTACTTGAACAAGCCTCCCACTTATGATTACCCCTTCTCGCAAGCATCCACAACTACAAAAGAAGAATTAAGATAAATCCAACCATAGCAACAAACATGTGGATCCAAATCAGCCCCTTAAGGAATAGCGCATAAATTAGGGTTTAAGCTTATGTCACTCTTGCAACCCGTCATCTAATTACTACTCCACAATGCATTCCGTTAGGCCAAGGATGAATTCTCATGTAATCGACGTTAACATGACACCACTAAGGGAATCAACAACATGCATATCATATTCTGACAAGACTTCTCCCATGTCCTCAAGAACAAAAGTAACTACTCACAAATCATATTCATGTCCAAGACCATAGGGGCATTGAATAGCATAATAGATATGAACATATAATCTTCCACCAAAAAAATACTAGCATTGACTACAAGATGTAATCAACACGACTAGCAACCCACAGGTACCAGTCTAAGGTATTGATACAAAGATTGAATAGAAGAAATGAACTAGGGTTTGAGATGAGATGGTTCTAGTGAAGATGTTGATGAAGATTGGTCCTCCCATGATGAGAGGGTTGTTGGTGATGACGATGGCTCCGATTTCCCCCTCCCAAAGGGACGTATCCCCGGTGGAATCGCTCCGCCGGAGAGCAAAAGTGCTCGTGCCTAGGTTCCATCTCGAGACAGCGGCGCTTCATCCCAAAAGTCATCTCCTTATTTTTTTAGGGCAAATGGGTTTATATACCAGAAGATGTGCATCGGAGGCTAGCCAAGGGCCCCAAAGCCACGTTTTTTTTTCAAAACTATCACTTTTTTGTAGCAATTTCATAAACTATAGCACCCAAAGCAAAAAAATCAAAACTATGACCCTGTCGGCCTCGTGTGGGCTGAAAAGGGAGTTTTCGGCCAGGTATTGGCCGAAAAGGGCTTTTCGGCCGTGCATTGGCCGAAGAGGTGCGTACCAGGGCCGAAAAGACCTTTTTGGTCAGCAGTAGGCCGAAAAGTTCTTTTTGGTCAACAGTAGGGCGAAAAGTCCCTGGGGCCCACCTTTCGGCTGCATGGCTCCACTCTTTGGCTTATGTTAGGCCAAAATTATATTTTTTTAGCTTTTGCTTATGAACACTATGCAACCATTGCCCATCTTAGACATTGAAAAACAATATTTTTGCACAACCCTTAATGGGAAATGGGTGGCAGGAACATATGAAGGGAAGGAGTTGGCGGGAAAATATTGAGGAAAAGGGTTGCGCGAAAATATTTTTTTTCAGTGTCTAAGACGTGCAATGGTTGCACAGTATTCATAAGCCAAAACAAAAAAAAATTGGCCTAACATAAGCCAAAGAGTGGAGCCATGCAGGTTCGGGCACCTGTTAACGTGAAAAAGTGGGCCCCAGGGACTTTTCGGCCTACTGCTGACCAAAAAGGACTTTTCGGCCTACTGTTAACCAAAAAGGACTTTTCGGCCTACTGCTGACCAAAAAGGTCTTTTTGGCCCAGGAATGCACCTCTTCAGCCAATGTACGGCCGAAAAGCCCTTTTCGGCCCACACGAGGCCGACAGGGTCATAGTTTTGATTTTTTGCATTGAGTGCTATAGTTTCCGAAATTGCTATAAAAAACGTGTTAGTTTTAAAAAAATCCAAAGCCACTAGGGCGCGCACTGGGGGTTGGGCCCGCCCTGGTGCCTCGTGTGCACCTGGGTGGCTCCCTTTGGTACTTCTTTCCACCAATTTTTTTATTTACTTCAAAATAAATCTCCGTAAAATTTTAGCTCATTTGAGATGTGCATAATAGGTATCTTTGACATAGACTTTTGAGGTCCAGAATTCCAGCCACCGGCAATCTCCCTCGTCATGTAAATCTTGGATATTAAGAGAGAAAAGGCATTAGAATTGCTCCACAAAGTGTTATATTGATTAAAAACACTATAAATAACAGTAGGAAAATATGATGCAAAATGGGTGCACCAAGTGTGCAGGTTCATCTTCCTCTAAGATGAATATTTCATCATTAAACCATTCAGGAGATTTAATAACTCTTCCTGACCTACGCGGTTCAGTTACTGTCTTAACTGGAGTTTCTACAGCTAGTGTTGTACCTTCTGGTTCAGTTGTGCGGACAACTTCTGGAACAGATTCCGTTTCATTTGTCTTGTTCTCTTATGAAGATTTAGTAATCTTGTCAAGCTATATTGTCCTCCCACTTACTTCTTTAGCGAGAAACTCTTTCTCGAGAAAGTGGGCATCTGTGGCGACAAACTTTGTCTTCGGACTTTTGGTAGAACGAATACCCAATTGTTTCTTTGGGATAACCTACAAAGTAGTATTTGTCTGCTTTGGGATCGAGCTTATTTGGATGTAAATGTTTTACATAAGTCTCGCAACCCCAAATCTTGAGATGCAACAAATTGGGTTTCTTCCCATTCCATAAATCATATGGTGTCTTCCCGACTGACTTAGATGGTGCTATATTTAGTGTATATGTTGTTGTTTCAAGTGCATATCCCTAAAATGATAAAGGTAGATCGGTAAATGACATCATTCACCACACCATATCTAACAAGGTTTGGTTACGCCTTTCAGACTCTCAGTTTCTTTATGGAGTTCTGGGAGGAGTAAGTTGTCTCACAATTCCACAAACACTTAGTGTATGCTAAACGCATGACTTAGATATTCCCCTTCATGATCTAATCATAGAGACTTTATCTTTTAGCCACGATGATCTCAACTTCATTCTGAAATTCTTTGAACATTTTCGAATGTTTTAGACTTACGTTTTATCAAGTAGATATAACCAAATCTACTCAAATCATCGGTGAAGGTTACGAAGTATAAGTATCCACTGCGCGCCGGTACACTCATTGGACCACATACATCACTATGTATTATATCCAGCAATTCAAGTGTCTGTTCAGGATGACAAGTGAATCGCGTCGAATGATTGAAAATCAAACAATGTTAATACTCCATCTTTATGAAGCTTTTCCATACGTTTCTTTCCGATATGACCAAGACGGCGGTGCCACATGTAAGTGGTATTATCAGTCTTAAGACGTTTAGTAATAGACATATTTTTCACGTTCAGGATTCAATATGAATAATCCACCAACCATGGGTGCAAATCCATAAAACATGTCCTTATAATATATCGAACAACCATTGTTCTCTGATTTATAAGAATAATCGTCGCTTATCAAACATGATCCAGAGATAATGTTCTTACATAACTTTGAAACAAAATAATAATCACTCAGCCCAGACGCTCCCATATCCACCCTAGATTTGGGCTAGATATGAAGGGTGTCGGTCAGGCCGGGCATTTGAGGCTCCTGTTTGAGGAGCCCGTCCGGGTCGCATTTTTGTGACCGATCAGTGACCAGGCCATCTGCCTGGGCATTTGAGGCGGGTTTGGGGCCTCTGGATGTAGATGCTCTTAGGCTCGCTGCTTTGTGTATCAGCTCTTGTTTGTAGACATTGTCTTGGTTGCGTTTTAATGTCCATACTAGGGTTGTGAAGATAGTTCGCTGTGGTCGGGCATGTAACCCATGGAATGGTTCGTATTTAAATTTTTCATGATCATGCTGTGTGGGTGTGTGCCTTCACTCAGCATCATCTTCTTCACTAAGTAGTGATGGCAATACACAGGAAATTCATTTGGTGGTGGTGTCTGAGTACCAGGTCTCGAGTTCCAGGGCAAAATCCCTAGATATGGCCTTCATTAGTTGCATTTGGCAATGTCAGTGATTATGTGTTGTGTCTTTGTTGAAGGTATTGCTTTTACGGATGTCTCCTCCGGCTTGAAAACACATAATCTAGCCTTCATCAACCGAATCTGAATGGCAGCGCATATGCATCATTTCCTTCGTGGAGGTGTTGGTTTTGGAGAACCTTTCTTGTCATGTGTTTTCAAAGACAATGGATGGTTGTCACTACTTGTTTGTTGTGCGTCGTTGGTCGTATCGACTCTCTTTGTTTCTCATTCTTCTTCCTTTTATCATTGTTGGTCGTATACATCCACAATATGTGAACTTGGTCTGGATACCGTATTTGCAACTTGTAATTCATATCATCTTGATATTAATATTTTACTCTAACAAAATAATATGAATTATTGGAGCACATACCTAACTACATGTGCTTTTCTTTTATTCTCCGTATTGCTTTTGGTTAAAAAATAATGGTCCTCTTGTAGTTACAATCATGCCCAGATTAAAATGACGCACACATTTTTTTCAAAAAATAAATCAAATTTATTATAAACATTCACCAGAAGTACAAAGAACCCAAAGTATAATACAAATTACATGGAGATTTCTAGATCTCCAAACGGCCACTGCCCATCGCTAGAACGAGACACCAACGCATTGATGTGGCGACTCTCCTGCGGAAGCCGGTTTGACTTTATCAATGACAATCAGTAAGTCTTCGTGCAGATGCCCCTAGTGACCAGCGTCCTAGAGGTATAGTTGTCGCGACTCTCGCGAGTAAAGTAATGAATTGTTCAATTGATTGAAACGTCAGACACCAAAACAGTTGTCACACACGAGGGCTAAAAACCTAACTTCGTCGTGCCAAGAAGAGGTCATTAACCTACGCCGAAGCTCCGTCGAGTACGCTCCAACTGACGAATTCAAGGAGAATCAGGATACCAACTCAGAAATGAAGCGCCGTTTCAACCCGAACGTTGCTGCATTTTTTTTTAGGGTCTGTCTATATCACATCTAGATGTGA
>LR738714.1:430874149-430905953 GCA_902687465.1 Secale cereale
GGCGTGGGGATGGGAGGCCGGCGGCGTTGCAGAGGGGTGAGGTCGAGGGGCTGGAGAGGGGTGAGGTCGAGGGGCTGGGGAGGGACTGGGGCGCGCCGGGGGAGGCCGGCGGCCATGGGAGAGTGAGGTCGAGGGGTAGTGCTCTGTTTTGATAAGAGAGGGAGCAGTGCTCTGTTTTCTTCATAGTAGTTCTTTTTTAGACATTGCAAATGGAATACAACATACGGATGCATGTAGACATATTTTAGAGTGTGGATTCATTCATTTTGCTCCGTATATAGTCATTTGGTGGAATCTCTAGAAAGACTTATATTTGGGAACAGAGGGAGTAGATGTCTTTTTGTTGTCTAAAATAGCTGTGCATTGGTTGCTTGCAGATGGATGGTGACCAAAGCTTCTTGGACACTATTGGTTTTGGTTACACAAAAACACAGCCAGATAGTCCAATTGGAGAGCAGGCAACTCCATCAACTCAGCATTGTTCTGCAATAACAGAGAAAGGAAAATCCAACAAAGGAAAAAATTGGTCTAGTGATGAGGACAAGGTTCTCATAGCAGCATGGGCAAATACAAATTTGGATATTGTTCGGACAGATCAAAACCGAGATGCTTATTGGGCTAGAATTTCAGATTACTACAACACACACAAGGAATCATCATGGCCGGAGCTTAATGCTAATGCAATCAATTGCCGTTACACAACGATTAACAGAGACACCTCTAAATTTTGTGGTTGCCTTCAGCAGATTTTAAATAGGCAAGAAAGTGGAAGGACTGTAGAAGAAAAGGTATGCGCCTTTCTTGCAATTCTATATGTGATGTGCAATATTCTATATGTGTTGTGCTCATTTTAGCAACATATTTATATGTGCAGACCAACGATGCACACATTTTGTTCGAAAATGAATATTAAAAAAAAAAGGCCTTTCACACTAATGCATTGCTATCTAGAGTTCTCGAAGTATCCAAAGTGGCACACAAGAGAAGTTGAAACTTCTCTTAAGAAACAAAAGAAGACCATTGATGCAAGTCCGGGCACAGCCACCAATGATCCGGCTGATGCATCCTCGATACGTACTGATGCTACCTCAGTACGCACTGATGCTCTTGAACATGAGAAAAGACCTGATGGTGTGAAGAAGGACAAGAGAGGTAAAGCTGATGACAGTGCTTGCAAGCTGTCATTAGTAACTGTGTGGGCAGCAAAGCAAGAGAAGTATGAGATAAAAGAGGCGGCAAGAAATGCTCGCTACGCACAACAATTGGAATTGCGAAAAGGGGAGATTGCACTAAAAAAAAGAGGATGCACGAAACGAGAGGGAGGATGCACGGAGACAGTTTGAATTAGATGAGAGGGTCATGCTCATTGACACTAGTGGTATGACTGATGAGCAAAATCTGTTCTATCAAGGTAAGCAGAAGGAGATCCTTGCTCGCGGCCTAGGGTAAAATGTGAGCTATATGTTGTAGTAAGAACTATTTACTGCTTTCCAAAATTTTGTAGTAAGAAATATTTTTATTGATAGCCGCATTACATCACTCGTTTTCAAACTTTTGCCACACATGATCAATTAGATCAAGTTTAAGCTGGTCATGTTCATCGAAATTTCTAATCCGATGAGTCATCTGAATAAAAGAACTCAGTTCTTCCGCATGAGTACGAGAGACTGTGACTCTTTCTCCCATTGCCTCAAAAGAGCAGCTTTGCCGACCAGTTTGTCGCTCCTCTTCAACTATCATATTGTGCATTATGACACAAGCTTTCATGATATCAGTGATTTCTTTACGTTTCCATCCTTTAGCAGGTCCACGAACAATTGCAAAACGGGATTGCAAACTCCAAAGGCTCGTTCCACATCTTTCCTAACCCCCTCTTGCTTCTTGGCAAAAGTTTTATGCTTTCTGCTAGTTGGAGCTGGTATGCTCTTCACAAATGTTGCCCACCGTGGATAGATACCATCTGCAAGGTAATACCCCATTGTGTACTGATGGCCATTGATGTTATAATTCACTGGAGGAGTTTGGCCTTCGGCTAGCTTTGAAAAAACAGGAAAACGTTGAAGACCATTTATATCATTCAAAGACCCTGGTAAACCAAAATAAGCATACCAAATCCAAAGATCTTGTGAAGCAACTGCTTCCAAGATCATAGTGGGCTCGCTCACATGGCCTTTAAACATGCCATGCCATTTTTTGGGGCAATTTTTCCTCCCCCAGTGCATGCAATCTATGCTCCCTAACATACCGGGAAATTCTCTTTCCTCCCCTTTTGCAAGTAACCTAGCAATGTCTTCTTCATTTGGAGATCTCAGGTACTTTTCCCCAAAAACTTCACAAACTTTGATCACAAATTTCTTGCAAGACTCTAAATTAGTAGACTCAGCGGACCGGATGTACTCATCAACACCATCAGCTGCTATTCCATATGTTAGCATCTGCATTGTCGCGGTCATCTTTTGTAGAGGATGTAACCCAAGAACTCCAGAAGCACTTATTTTTTGCGTAAAATAACCATCATAGTCATGCTCAAGTATACCATCAGCTATGCGGTTGAACAAAGTACGTGACATCCTAAATCTATGCATAAAAAGTAAATGAGACACGGAAATGAAAAAAGGACCAAAGCAGAGAATTGTACTATACGAACCTTCGTCGAAACAAATGTTCGGGAAAGCGAGGAAATTCTTTGAAGTAGTCGTTCCACAGAAGAATAAATCCGGCATCTCTTCCTCGATCGATTGACTGGCGTCCATGCTTGGAACCCCCATGGCGTCGAGCATTCTTCCTATCCTCTTCATCGCGATCGGCTAATGCCGCAAGTATGAGTTCATCGTCGCCCGATGAAGATGACGAAGAACTCATGTCCCAAGAGGATGTGTTCATTGTGTTGCGTGAGAGAAGATAGAGAAATCTAGAAGTGATAAGATGAGGCACAACTAGAAATGCTGGAAGAGAGGTGATTGGGACGGTTTATATAGACCAGAAATATAGCCGTTTGAAAATATAGCCGTTGGAATATACACGTCCTGATTTCCACGTCTTGTATACACGTTCCACTGAAAAACTGAGAGGTGTAAAATTTAGCAAGGTGTATATAGACGTGTATATGAAGATATACACGTCCAAATTTACACCATCCACTAGAGATGCTCTAAGGCTGATTGAGCTAATGTAGGCAATATATATGAAAATGGATACTATGGGTTAGTACTTATGGAAGTAGGTACTCCTACACACGTCTGTTTCGTTCCCCGCCGCAGCCCTTTACCTTGCCTTTTAATTAACTAAAAATAGAAAAGATACGTGTAAAAACTCCAACTAAACAAGGTCATTGCTCCGATTTTTCTGGATGTTTATTGTTTAGCTGGTGATCTTATCCATTTGAACGCATATCAATCTCTTCACCCGTGTCATTAGCGGCGGCGGCAGTGGCGGGCTGGCGGCGACGGCGACGATGCCGGCTTGCACAAGGGTGAGGGCACGATATTGTCCGCAAAAGAAGAGCTCGCTCCACGGCGTCCTCTAGTGCAGTGCGTGGCTCCTCTTCTCACCGGCCATCGGCCGCAACGTGAATGACCAGGTCGTCGGCTTCACCTGCAGCGCCACTAGTTGAAGAGCGCCATGCAAGAAAACAACGACGCCCAGTTTTTCCCATTTGATGTCCGAGTTCTCCAACCCGTAAGCAGCTGGTTGGAAGCCCACTAAGGCTGGTTGCAATGGGGAGTATCATGCATATGATACACTACTAGTGTATGATACTACCTCCCTAAGAGCATCTCCAGCCGTTCGCCCCCCCCCTCCAAGGGCGTATGTCGGAGCTATTTTGGGCTCCCCCGGGCGAATATTAGGCCCTGGGGGCGATGTAGGCCCCAGCCATGCCCCCATGAATCGGCCCCAAGGCGAATAAATTTTAAACGTTGTCCATTCCTGTAACGCCCCGGACACACCCGCTGGTGGTCGTTACTCCAGGCGGAATCTAGACCGGCCCCACACATCAATACTAGTCTTTTCTGCGCACTTTGTCCTCACTCATGCGCACCCGGGAGCAACTTCCCGGTCGGTCACCCATCCTGAAACTACTCCAAGCTGAGCACGCTTAACTTTGGAGTTCTATCCGAATGGGCTCCCGGAAAAGAAGGAATTCCTTATTGATATGAGTAGTCTATCATCCCTAATAAGCCGGGCCATCACATACACCCTCACTCAGAGGAACCGACGTCCTCGTCGGGCCACAGGAACGTTCCCTCTTGGCACAACCGTCTGTGCTTCCAGGACAGCACATGTGTCATGCCGTGTGCCACAACGGATCGCAAACGTCATGCACAACATGACTGCAAACTGTCCGCAAACATCCGTGTAACCGCGAGGGTCGGCTCTGATACCAACTTGTAACGCCCCGGACACACCCGCCGGTGGTCGTTACTCCAGGCGGAATCTAGACTGGCCCCACACATCAATACTAGTCTTTTCTGCGCACTTTGTCCTCACTCATGCGCACCCGGGAGCAACTTCCCGGTCGGTCACCCATCCTGAAACTACTCCAAGCTGAGCACGCTTAACTTTGGAGTTCTATCCGAATGGGCTCCCGGAAAAGAAGGAATTCCTTATTGATATGAGTAGTCTATCATCCCTAATAAGCCGGGCCATCACAATTCCCGCTCCCAAAAAAGCCACAAGTCCGGCGATCACTGCGCCATAGATCGGCGCTCTTGCCATAGTTCGGCAATCAAAATGAGAAGTTCGACCGATAGGCAGGGCACGTAGGCAACCGCATCAAACGACGTTGTCGTCGACCGCCATCGGGGTGGTCGGCGTGCGAGGGCTGCTGGGCGGCGACTGCGCTGCGTCAGGGCTCGGCGTCGGCGCGGCTTCGGTGCTGGGCGGCGTCGGCGTGACTTCGGTGCTGGGCGGCGTCGGCGTGGCATCTATGCTGCTGGGCGTCGCGGAGGCATCATCGACGGGGCTTGTCGGCGGTGCTGGCGTCGGCGGTGTTGGTGACGCCGTCAACGACATCTGGTTCAGGATGAGGCCGCGCTCCGCCAAGTACCACGCCTTGAACTGTGGGTCGTCGCTCCGGAGCATGCCCGTCCCTCCCATCAGGAATGCCATGTCGGTGTTCCTTTTCTTCGCAGCGACGTTGGTGCGGAGCAGGTCAAGTTTGACGGCGCTGTTCGTCATCAACGCCGACCACCGCGCCTCGTTCTTCTCTTCCCACAGGGTGGCCCGGTTCTTGGCGTCAGCGAGGCAGTTCTCGATGGACTCGTGCACACGCGCGGCAGCCGCGTCGACTTGTTTCCCCTTCTTGGCCCCTTTGTGGCCGTCAGGACGGCCATCGGACGCGCCCGACGTCGGCGCGTCCGGCTTGTACGTCTCCTTGGCCTTGGCGAGGGTGCACGCGCGCAATGACCACATTGCCTCCAGCCAATCAACTACGCCACAAAACTTCATGAGAGAGTTTTGTATGGTGTACCATCAATACACTAACGACTTGACATTTTGTTCATGGATAATGTGCACGTTATAGGGTGCAATGTTCTTTCACGCATGAAACAAACCGTGCATGCGCTGCAGAAAAACCCCCTTCCACTCCTGCCTACGAAGTCAGCAGATACGGCCAACCACGGATCGCATAACAACTCGTCCTGCTTCACTGAGTACCCCTCCATTCTTCTTACTCTAAAAACCAACATGAAGTTCGAAAATAAGCTAAATGACATTTGACTGCACACTTATCGGGTGTGAGTGTCCGCCATGGACGGCGTCTACAGAGGGAACAAAGGGTACCTGGTTGTGGACAGATCATGGGTTGACGACAATGTAGTATAAGGCAAGCATGTGTGTAGGTTCGATAAGATAAAAAGGGCTACAACTCAACCCTTTGCACATGTACTGACTTTAAAGTTAGTTGTGCACCGTTGGATACAACAACGAGATCAAGTGGACATGCATGCAGGGGCGGGCCCATGATTTCAAGAGTGTGTATTCAAAATTTCAAAGGCTGTTTTTTTTCTAAGTCTAAAACCTTGTTTTGGCATATATAACGGATTCTAGTGCCACTTTACATAAATTGGGTAATACATAAGGATATCTAGAATATAATATATTCATAGAATTGATCATACAAATTTCCATCTTATAGAAAATACTAATTGTTCAAAGATTGAAGTGGCAACATCTAAGATATATAGAGAGATGCAAAATAAATACTGATAAAAAAGCTGACAAATTATAGGATGACTGTCCTATCCTTGATGCCTTGAAAATGAGTTTAGTTTAACTAAAAATCTGCATGTTTGGCAACACTGGAGGAATTTTAGTTTGCTAGTCTGTTAGAGGGTATTCTCTTCATTGAACTATTTAGAAACAAGCTGAGAAGCATGAGATACAACGAGAAATCAATAACCAAGATCTAATTTGAAGGTGAATACATTTAATCTTGATGAAGAGATCATATGTACTGCTATGTGACCCTAGGGATTTAAAATTGAAGACTGATGTGTGCAAAGATCAATACCATAGGGAGCGGGGGATGGATGACGTACACGTACAGCTGGAATCTGGATGATGCGCCGCTCGCCCGTGCCTGCCGCGGTGCCGCCGGTTCGTGACCTAGATCGATAGAATTTGGAAACAGGTGGGATGATGACTGAACTAGCGTGCAACCTGAAGCAGTTCGGCCCTATGGGCCATGGCGTGGGATGCATGGTGTGCGCGCAGGTGCAACCTGAAGCAGTTTGGGCCTATGGGCCATGGCGTGGGTGGTGAGGGGGGATTGCAAGCTGGGCTAGCCTCTTTTTTTGGGCTGAATTGGTTATCTAGCACGGTTATTGCATCAGTTTTGTTTTTTCTTGTACATACACATGATATACAGTATATGGAGTACTCACAGTATATGTATATACCTAGTTTTTTGACAAAAACAATGGGTATTCAACTGAATACCCTTGACTTGAGGTGGGCCCGCCCCTGCATGCGTGTCTTCCTTGTCATTGGTCTTGGCGGCGATGGTGGTGGTGTTCAGTAAGATCTTCTCTAAATTCTCTAGCGATGAGATAGGGTGGACATATTTGTCTTTCCTATATGAAAACATGGCAAAGGGGTCGACTGTATCTTTGTTCGGCTGGTGGTGCTTCGGCAGCGAAGGCATTATTCCATAGACTCGGGTAGACATATAGTTGTGATGGCCTTAGACCATGGATCCTTGTGAACGGACACTTTTCTCACCGTGGTTGATGACTTTCTAGCTGCCTCGTAAATATTGTTTTATTGTTCTAGCGACAACAAAGAACTCCAGTGACGACAACAGTGGCGTGCCATTGGCTTGCGCAAGATGGAAAGGATCAAAAATCGACATGTGTTGGATTATATTTTTTTCCTTTCCTTTAGGGGTTTCATATAAAAGTGACATTTGATTAGTAAAACAATTAATAAGCTGATATAAATATGGAAAAACACAAAAAGTGGCAACACATGAGAGATGAGACTGCATTTAATCAAATGTTGGGGTCATTCTAATTTACCAGTTGATTTTTTGGTATTTTCTCCACATAAAAATGATTTGGCATTTTAACAACTCAAGGAACAACGAAGAAAGGGGTTAGTAAGGTTGCTGAGTAAAACAGACATTTCACGATATGAATCTCCGGCTAAGAGCAAGTATAACAGAGCTGAGTCAGCGGGCTATAAAGAATAAATTAGTATATTTCTGCTTAGTTGGAGGAAAGAGAAGAGGAGAGAGAAGGTAAGCGGGTTCTTCGTGAAGAGCCAGCTCTAGTACGGGCTCCTAGGCACTTTGTGAAAATGAAATGTGGCCACATAATAAATAAGATGGGATGTACTATTAAGAGCAAGTACAATAGAGCTGAGTCAGCGGGCTATAAGAAATAAACTAGTATATTTCGGCTTAGTTGGAGGAAAAAGAATAGGAGAGAGAAGGTAAGCGGGCTCTTCATGAAGAGCCAGCTCTAGCACGTGCTCCTAGACACTTTGTGAGAATGAAATGTGGGCCACATAATTAAAAAGTAGTACACTCTTTTGATATAATATTGTATATGTTGGCTATAAGATAGCCTGTAAATGACATGGCACTGACATATAGCCAGCAGCTGGCTATACTATTAACCATGCTCTAACCATGTTGGCTATAAGATGAGCTGTAGATGACATGTCACTGGTTTATAGCCAACAGCTGGCTATTTTTTTTTTTTTTTTGAGGATAGGCTATACTATTAACGATGCTCTAAAAGGTATTATCAGGCTTTCGGTCCTTGATCATGTCAACCTTTCCGCCCCATCACTTGTCCCTTCAGTTTCACGTCCTTGAGAAAATTCTCTCGGTATGGCTAGCCAATGCGCACGTGAAACTGAGCCAGCAACAAGGGTCAACTCAGCCAATCAACTACAGAAATTCCGGCGAAAATGGCCCGTTGTTCGTCCTGGTCCAGGTTCGGCCAGGCCGCTCGCCTGTTCCGCCGCGAATGCTTGCGAGAAATATGAGATGAACATAGCCCAATCTTCTCATTAAAATTTAAATCTGTGACAAACTCTGTATGTCACTAGCCTGCATGAACAGTGTGACCCAGAAGTCCATCTCATCGTTGCTCGACGACGGCGATGCACTATCTACTCCGAAGGTGTCGCTGGTTTCCATCCCGGAACCGGAGCTGTCCACCGACATCGCCAGTGTCTCCGACCAGAAGCTGTCGTCAATCTGGAACTCTTCCGAGGAAGAGCTGCCCGTGTTCTCCAACGGCGAGGCCACCGAGTAGTCGGTGGCGGACGACGTCGACAGGGACTGCTCCGGCGACACCGAGGGGGACTGCCCCGGTGACGACGCCGGCACGGAGGTCGGGCCCTCGAGCGCGCTCGCAGCCACAGCAGGCTTCTTGGCTTTGCGCTTAGGCGCTGACTGGCCGGACGGCTTGGACGAGGATTCGAGTCGCTTCTTGAGGTGTGTGTGCCACACGTTCTTGATCTCGTTGTCCGTCCTCCCAGGCAGCCTGGCGGCAATGGTGGACCATCTGTTGCCGAGCATGGCGTGGAGCTGGATGATGGCGTCTTCCTCCTCGCTGGTGAAGTTGCCGCGCTTGATGTCGGGGCGCAGGTAGTTGATCCACCGGAGGCGGCAGCTCTTGCCGCAGCGCAGCAGACCGGCCTGCTTCGGCAGCGCTCGCCAGTTGCTGTGGCCGTGCTGCTCGATGTGAGCGACCAGGGTCATGTCCTCCTCCGCCGTCCACGGGCCCCTCTTGAGCCCCATCTTCTCGCAGCAAGGAGCCCTCACCATTGCTGTTGCTTACTCTGTGTGCTCCTCTGCACTCTTCTCTTCTCTTGGCGCAGGCCCGGATAAGACGCTCGCGCTGTGTGTATGACTGTATGTGTGTGATGGGTCGGAGGCGAGGGAGGGAGTCGGATGCTCGGAGGAAGCTGATGATGGTGTGTAGATTGCGAGGGCGTCGGGCTATTTATGCTCGCTCGCGTCGACAGACAGCAAAACGTGGTCAATTCAGGTTCATGTGCAGCTTCTGGGAAGGAGCCGAATGGCCACACCGCTGGGTGACAAAACGAGGCGGAATAGCAACGTTCGCTCCCACTTGTTCCTTTTCTATGGTTTGGAATTGGATGGAGTCCATGTACCGTTTTGTTTCCTTGTTTATTGCTCGCTTTGCTTCTACTTTAGTTACTACAGTATAATATACTCCTGTGCCCATTTTAACTTTTAAAATCCACATGTTGGATGCGCATGTGTTTCTGGTGGCATTGTTCTCTCTGAAATGATTACTGAAATGCTGCCTCGTTTGTCTCAGGAGTGGGCCTACTTAACTTTGCTGCAACAAAAAACATCAATGCGATTCTCAATCAGATTCACTACAGCCATCCATGAGTAAACTGCAGTTAAATTGCCACTTGTTATATGTGCAGTGAGTCTGGCACAACAGTGTATTGTACTAGCACTGGTTCGAGCAAAAAAAACTTATTTCAAAAAACTAAGAGATCGTACATGTATATCATGTGACACAATATATACAGACACACCTTGGTTAAAGAATACTGCTCGGAAGTGTTTTGTTTTCGAGAGATTACTTGATCGATGGTCCTGAACCGCTTTCCTCGCCCCTCCTACTAAACCCTAGGAGCTAGGGCGGAGCTAGCCATATCCACAGGATCCAAAAGTATATCTGATCTCCTTGTGGCTCTCACTCTGCACCAATGACATCCAAAATACAGGAATTGTGTTTTTTGGAAACCCTCCTCACCTCTTCGCCCCCCGCGTCACCCTCCTCTAGCGGCGACACGGGGAAACCCTACTCCGCCGCCGTCGCCCTTCCCTCCTTCCCCTCACCTCACCGCCACCGGAGGAGCCGCCGGCGAAGCCCGCGCCGGCTCTGGGAAGGTGGCGGCGGGGCGCTTCCTCCCTCGTGTGGTGACCCTGTGTGGTCGGGGCTTGCGGCAGGGGGGCTGCTCCATGGCGTCGATCTGCGCGACATCGACCGTTTCCTAGCGTGGCGTGTCCGGCGTAGGTGGCACGGTGGTGGCTTCTCTATCGCGTGGTGGGTGGCTGGTGGATCCTGCTCGTTGGGCTCCAGATCTGGCGCGGCAACGGCGCTGGTTGCGGGCGGCGGCGCGGTGGCCTCGCAGATGCTTGTGACTAGGCCTGGTGGCGGAGGTGCGGGTTGGTGCTCCGGTGGCCACGGTCACGACCACTGCCGTCTCCCTCCTTGCCGGCAGTGGGTGACGGCTCTCCTCCTCGCAACGCGTCCCAAGCCGGCGGCTTTGCTTCCTCCCCTCCGATGGCGCTGCTCCGGCGGTCTCCTAGGGTTCGGACTGGCCGGGAGAAACCCGTGCGCGACAGCAGCCGTTGCAGACGACGACGGCGTCTGCGGGTGCCGTCTCCTTCTTGGAGACGTCGTCTTGGCCATGTCCGTACCCTGCCCAGGAACCAGGGGAAACCTTAGGCTAGCTCGCCAGCCAGGCAGCAGCGGCGCAACAGCATCGCGTCTTCCTTAGAGGTGCTGCCGGGGTGCCATGGAGGCCACCGGAATTGTTGCTTGAGGTTGTGGCTTCGTCGAGGATTGAGGCATCGTACCGTTGGTGATGGTGGTTGCTGTGAGCATGGGTTCTTGGGGCGCAATGTACGCCACCACCAGCTTCCCATGGACGACACGTTCTTCGGAACTGTAGAAGTGCACGCTCTAGCCAATGCAACCAAAAGACCGATCTGAGGGAGAGGGCCGAACATTATACTCCAACACTCCTCCTCACGTCTATGCTTCTTTGGAGCTATATGACGTGGGCAGCGGAAGCGGGGGCAGTCCGCAATTATTTATTGCGTTTACCGGGTTTTGAACCCTGGACCTCTTGGTTGTAAGTTTATGCACCTAACCAGTTCATCCATCAGACCGATCTTTTGGTTGCATTGGCTAGAGCATGCACTTCTACATGGTATCAGAGCCAAGAGGTCTTGAGTTCAAGACCCGGCTGGCGCAATTAAATTGCAGCCCATTTTCGATCCACGTTTAGGCCTGAGGGGGGCACACGTGAGGGGGAGTGTTGACGTATAATGTGTTGCCTAGTCTCTTCCATCAGATCGGTCTTTTGGTTGCATTGGCTAGAGCGTGCACTTCTACAGGAACCAGCTGGTTCCCGCTGTTCACTCGCCGACTCCTAGGCATGAAGGGTGGAGAGCGTGTTGACCTAGCATGTGATGTAGTTGGGGTTGTGCTTCTAGGTTTCTGGTGTTGGTCGAGACACGGCCCTTGATATGTGAGTCTTGCCTCCTTTGCCATTGTGGCTTGAGGTTCGACTAGGCGAGGTGTGTCGTTGTAGTCGTGGTGTGTGTCCTATGTGCCGAAAGGCGTTGTATGAGCCGCTTGGCTCTTCTTGTATGCTTTTGATGCACCTCTCCATGGTGTATCCTTGAAAAAAAGGAGCTAAGGCGGTGGTGCCGACCTACCTCTTCCGAGGCGAGACCACATGCCTCCCTTCCTTCCGTCCGCTGCTTCATCGAAGGGAGTGGACACAGGCCATGCTGTTTTGGATGGGTGGTGATGGTATGGTGAGATTTTTAGTTTAGGTTTTGATTCCCGGTCCTGATGATGAGGCGATGGCATAAGTCCGCCCCGCCTCATCCTCGGTCATGTTGCTTATTTGCATCGCGGGGAACCGTGCAAAGGGTGGTGTATCCCTAGATCTGGTTCTCTGGGTCGGGTTTTTTCCTTTTGCATGTTTGTCTCGATGGTTGTCCTACGGGGCATTTGGCACGCTTGTGCATCTTGGTCCTCAGCAAGAGTGTGTGATAGTTGTGTTTTCTGACTCAGTCGCGCCCCCGGTAGATGCAAAGGGAAGAAGACGTTGGCACCCCAAAGATTTAGATTTGGATGTATTTCTCAATTTTTGTACTAGTCGTATTTAATGGTTTGTGCTACTTCATACATGTCGTTTGGCCTTCCGGAAAAAGAAGGAATGTGAACATTTGTGACCCAAACAAACAGAATATGCATCCAGGTTTTTCAAGCATGTGAACTCTCAAAACTGTATACATCTTGTCGACACACGCTTTACAGCCTTTCAATTGCTGAGCACATAACGGTGTAGTGCACGGTGAAGTCTCTCAATATGCCCATATCGATAAGCTTTAAGAAAATTTGAAGACCATTTCCTCACGTTTACCCTTTCCGGGTAGACTAACTAATTTAGGAAATCATTGACGTAATCGGCCATTTCATTTCAATGAAAGCCGCAACTTTTTTTTTTTTTTTTGAGGAAAGGCCATCATGGCTAGCTTTATTAATTTGGAGACAAATTTACATCATCCACGAGCTCCTTAACCAACATGTCAGGAGGCTCGTTTAACCAAGAAAAAGAAAGTTTGTTACAATAACTATAGTTTGCTAGCACATGAGCTGCATGATTACATGAACGTAAACCATGATTGTAGATGACCTTTCCAATAGATGAACTTAAATCCATACATTCTGCAAATAGAGCCGCTGCTTCGTCCCACCATCTCGTTTGACCTGTGCAACAATTTATAACTTGTAGTGAATCAGATTCCGCTTCCAGGTTATTAATCCCTAGAGAATTTGCAAACATCAATCCATCCCTCATGGCCATTGCTTCAGAAGTAATAGCATCCGCAGTCACCTCAAGAAACTTGCATTGTGCAGCTATGAAGTTTCCCCTTCCATCTCTCAAGACAGCTGCGGTGGCTCCCGCCCCTTCATTAGGAAAGAAGGCCGCATCAACATTCAGCTTAAGATACCCTGGCTTTGGTTTTACCCACTTGGCTTCAGGTACTGTTGTTGGTCCTGTTTGTACTGTTATAAAGTTACGAGCGATAGAAAGGACCGAAAGAGGCCATCTCCATGAGGGCGGTACCTGTTCGTTATGAACAATCTTCCTTCTAATCCACCACAAGTACCAGGCTCCTATCATCACCGCCTGCTTGAATTCCACCTCGGGATGAATCGCTAGCTGTTTATCTGGCAAGGAAAGAATATGCTCAACAATCACTGACCCCGATCGATCCACCATGACTGAGTACTCGATCATCTCCATCATACCCAGTCGTCTCCACATTTCCTTTGCGTGAGTGCACATAAACAATAAATGTTTCAGATCCTCCGCTTCCTGATGGCATATCGGACATGCCCCATCCGAACCTATATGTCTGTTCATTAGGATTGACTTTAGTGGGACGATTCCCCGCAGCACTCTCCAACCAAAGATTTGAACTTTACGTGGGATCCGAAGCTTCCATAGTGTACTCCACACTGGCAACGGTGCAGATCCAGTCGGGCCCTCTAGCCTGTTTGCATGCGCCCTGAAAGTATGCATCCATTGAGTATGATAGGCCGTTCTCACTGAAAACATACCTGTCCGGTTGGGCTGCCAAGCAATGAAGTCATCGAAACCTTGCGGGTATATAGGGATTTGCATTATCCTCCGAACATCTACTGGCCAAAAGATGTCTTTCACCAGCTCCTCATCCCAAGATCCGGTTGAAGGATCCATTAGATCACAAACTCTCGTAAGAAGTGTTTGGTTCCTAGGAGTGATAACTCTCCTATCCGCACTGGAGGGGATCCAAGGGTCCTTCCATATGTTCACTTGTTCTCCGGTCCCGATTCTCCATATGTATCCCCTTTTGAAGGTTTCCAAACCCTTCAATATACTTTGCCAAGTGAAAGAAGAGCCATTTTTTGGGGTAGCGTCTAAAATACTTCCATTAGGGTAGTATTTAGATTTCAGAACACGAGCCAACAAAGAGTCCGGATCTGTTGCGAGTCTCCAACATTGCTTTGCCAGCATTGCTAAGTTAAAGGAATATAAATCTCGAAACCCCATCCCCCCTTCCTTCTTTGGAATGCAGAGTTTCCACCATGCCATCCAATGCATCTTCTTGTGATCCTCCTCATCCCCCCACCAGAACTGTGATATAATGTCTGTTATTTCTTTACAGATCCCCTTAGGAATGCTGAACACTGACATGGCAAACACTGGGATAGCTTGTGCTACCGCTTTCAGTAATATTTCTTTGCCACCAATAGAGAGTTGTTTTTCCATCCAGCCTAGGATCCTCTTTTTAATCCTTTCAACAAAGTGTCTGAAGCAGTCACTCTTATCTGCACCTACTATTGCTGGCAACCCTAGGTACTTGTCTGACAAAGCTTCTGTATCAATATGGAGTATCTGGCCAATTTCTGCCTTTGTAACTGCAGTGGTATTGGGACTAAAATAGATGCTTGATTTAGATAGACTCACCATCTGCCCAGAACTAGCACAATAGGCATCCAGTACTTGCTGTAAGGAAGTTGCATTTAGAACATCTGCTCTCATGAGTATTAGTGAATCATCAGCAAATAAGAGGTGTGATACTGATGGTGCACTTCTGCACACACTAATCCCATCCATGCCACCAACTTCTTCTTCATACTGCAATAAACTGGATAAACCTTCTGCACATAGTAGGAACAAATAGGGAGAGAGGGGATCCCCCTGCCGAATCCCCCTCGAAGGTATGAACATCTCAGTAACATGTGAGTTCACCCTTACTTTATATCTGACCGAAGATACACATGCCATAATCAAATCTACCCATTGGTTGTTAAAACCCAGTTTCTCCATCATACTCCTTAGAAAGACCCATTCCACACGATCATACGCTTTATGCATGTCCAATTTAACTGCGCAGAGCCCAGCCTGCCCTGCCCTCTTGTTCTTTATCTTATGAACACATTCATAGGCAATTAAGACATTATCTGTAATGAGTCTCCCTGGAACAAAAGCACTCTGGGTTGGAGAAATAATCTCAGGTAGAATTATCTTTAACCTGGCTGCCAACATCTTGGAAATGATTTTATACAATACATTGCAGAGACTTATAGGTCTATATTGTGTAATTAGCTCAGGGGACTCAATCTTGGGGATCAACACAATAGAAGTATCATTCCATTCATCAGGGATCTGTCTATTGTTAATAGCAAACAGTACCTCTGTGGCTATCTCATCTCCTAAGATATGCCAATATTTCTTGAAGAAAATAGCATGGAGCCCATCTGGTCCAGGGGCTTTCAGATCCCCTATACTGAAGACTGCCTTTCGAACATCTTCCACGGTGTATGGCGCCATTAGTAAATCGTTCATCTGATCTGTCACCTTTGTCTGCACTTTTTGTATCACAGTAGGATCTACAAAATCAACCTCGGAAGTAAATAGGTTACTAAAGTAGTTCCTTATATGTGGTTTCAGTGCGTCCATACCTTCCATCACATTACCATTCTCATCTTTTAAATTTTTGATAAGGTTCTTCTTCCGCCTAGCGCTTGCATATGCTTGAAAGAATCCAGTATTACGGTCTCCATGTTTTAGCCACCCCGCCCTTGAGCGCTGCATATAATGGATCTCCTCCAATTCAAGAAGAAACTCTATCAGTTCTGCCGTCTCCTTTCTTCTCTCCTCACTGGCTGCATCCATAGGCCCAGTCATTATTTCCTCAAGTTCCTGTTGCGCTTTTCGAAGCCTCTTTTTTGGCTTCTTGAGAACTCGCTGATCCCAATCATGAAAAGCATTATGCATACTGTTCAGTTTCTCTTGGATGGAACTTAGGTTCGGGTTCAGACTTGCTTCATTCCAAGCTTCTTGTACTACCTCCGGGAAATCTTTCTCTCTTAACCATCTTGCTTCAAAGCGTTTTGTGTGCTCCCCACCTGCATCCACTCGAACAAAATACTCAGTATCAACAAGGATCGGCCGGTGATCCGAGTGGTTGTAGAGCATATTTTGTAATGCTGCTGCCGGATATAGAGTCTCCCATGCAGCGTTTATCAGTCCCCTGTCCAGTCGTTCTCTGATGCCACCCCTATGCCATGTAAATCTGTCTCCTATGTAACCCATATCTCTCAGGTCACAATCATCAATAGCCGACTGGAAGGCGTGCATGTACTGAATAGGTCTCGGGTTTCCTCCTTCTTTCTCAGATAAAAACTGTATTTCATTCAAGTCTCCAAATAGGAGCCATGGCAAGTTGTTTTCCTCATTCAAACGGCGCATTCTCTCCCAAGTCTTGTGCTTGTGCGCCCACCTGAATTCCCCATACATACCGGTTAATCGCCAGACAGAGTTTCTTTCATCCTCAACTCTTACATCAATGAACATGGGGTCTAAGTTTAATGGGTGAATCTTTATTTCCTTCTTCCATAGCATCAACAAACCTCCCTTTCTACTATCCCCTGGGCATACTATTTTGTGGTCCATCTTTAACCTCCTCCTCAAACATTCAGCCGGATAACTTTCTAAGTGCGTCTCCGACAAGAACAACACATCTGGGCAACAACTTCGCTGGACATCCAGCAAAGCCCGAACTGCCGGGGCATTCCCAAGCCCCCGGCAGTTCCAACTCAAGAGTTTCATTGCTCCCGGCGGTCCCCTTCTGTAGGGGCCGCCGATCTCTCTTGGTCTGTCAATTGTGACTTCTCCTCCTCATTGCGTAAAGCTTCCCCATTCTCTCCTCTCATCTTTTTGCGATTTGCATTTTTCTGAGGAGTGTTACCCTGGTTCGCTGAACTATCTGGAATTTCATCCTCCTCTTCATAGCGAACTATCAAGTTTGAGACTATCGACTGCTTTACCTTACCCACCGGTACAATAGCCAGTCCTCCCCCCCCTGTTGAACTCGAATTCTCCGCTGATCTCTTTCCCAGGAAGTTCCCTGACCCCCCATCTTTGCCAGGAGCTATAATACTTGGGGTGAGCCTGTTTTCATCCTCTTCCATTCTATCACTCGCAACCGGCTGTTGTGCTGCATTGAATCTCCAACTTGTACTCAGGGTATTGATGTCTGCTTGAGCTCCTCTTCCTCTTCCAAATCCCCGTCCAACTCCTCTTCCTACTCCCTCAGTATCATCATCATCCATATTGCTTCTCCTTCCTGCCTCTCCTCTACTACCTCGGCCTCCTCCTCTTCCCCTCCTTGCAGCTAAGATAAAAGGACCCCATTCAAACTTGGTCTTGTCATGTTCGCCCGTACCACACTCCTCATACCAATGTCCCATAAATCCACATGCATGACAGAATGTTGGTAGTTTCTCAAATTTAACTAGATATTTCTCAGTTTGTCCTGCTCTAGTTATCCCCACAGCTCTGGTAAGCTTCTTGTTAACATCCAGTTTGACCCTAACTCGGATAAATTCTCCTATGAACCCGTTCGGCAAAGTTACCTGAACCTCCTGCACTTCACCAATTCTGCTAGCCAAATTCTTCAGGGCTGATTGGCTTTTCAGAACTCCGTCTGGCAGTTTGTGAATCTGACACCAAGTTTCAAGTTTATCGAGTCTAACTTTCTCCGGGTTCGCGAACCCATCATACTCCGCCAGCAGTAAAGCCGAGCCCTTGAAGTCCCATGGTCCTTGATGCATCGCTTTATTCCAGTCCCCCAGGCAGTTGAACTGAATCGAGAATAGGTTCCCATCAATCCTTCTCCAGACCACCTGCTGCGCCGAATTCCAGGCCGCCTTCATGTCCGCAATCAATGCACTCTGGCTGAAGCTCTTTGTTGTCAGTAGTCGCCCTAGGGCAAGCCACTTTGGCTTAATCTCCTCAACATCAATCTCCTCTTCCCAAACCAGATCATCTACCTCCTCGTCCTGCAGGTTCAATCTATCTAGTAACTTAGCTGCTTCCTCCGATCTCCGATCTCCCGATCCACTTCCCGTCCCTGTCTCCGCCATGCTCGACGACTGTCCTCCCAACTCCACCTCAAAACCGCTCGCTACCAGGGTTGAGATCCAGGCAGCAAGGAAAAGGAAGCCAACTTGTCGATCGAATCAAGCGATAACACGATACTCACGGTGGCGGCGCCGCCGGAGGACTAGAGAACCCTAGTCGCGAGACATAGGGGAAAAAAACTTTTTGAAAGCCGCAACTTTTACTATACCCAGAGTGCCTGACCAAGCGATTTTTTGGATAAGAAAAACGATACCGCCCGTAAAAGAAAGCGGAAAGGTGGTGGCTACATTTTACTTTCTTCCTTTCGCTCTCCATGAGACGAACCGGCCGTATGGTCCGTATCTTAGTAGCAGTATGACGAAGCAAAGTGCGCTGGAAATGTCTGATTAGTTATCAACCACCTCCCAATTTCTCTGAATGGGTTTCAGCTCAGTCATCAGCGTGGTTCCAACTTCCAAGTTCAAACTACCTTTTGGCCTTTGGGACTTGTGTGATCATCGGTGGGCGATTTTAGACGAGCGAGGATGCATGATTTAATCAAGTGGATCTTATGAGCTGATTCGGTCTTTGCGAAGTCGTAGCGAATCAGCGCGCGTTGCTTGCCGTCGACACGACGTCGAGGTGTCATCAGCAACCACTCTTTCAAAATCTTTTACAGTACGTTTTTTTTACTGAATACTGATCGATTCAACAAGGAGAGACCTGGCTTTGCCGCGTTCTTTACATTACAAGAACATTATATGTGACGCAATTATACTTTTGCTTCAGCTATCTTGTACTCTTGTGACGCTTTCAATGTTACTTGCACTAGTTACCACACAAAATGGATGAACTGGTACACAGATGTACTACAAGATTAATCAGTGATCACATTGGTAAGCTAGCCTCCTGGCTGTGGATGAACTGGTATCACACCATCTTTGTCCTGGTCTCTCATAAGGTACATGACGTACGTTAGCTAAGTTGAGGCTCAAGCAGATACGTTCACGCTTCAGGGTTGGAAAATTAGAGAAAGTTGAATACTATACCAGGTTGATTCAGTGGCCATATATACCGGATGTCATACTATTGAATTAATGCTCCGGCCAACTCAACCAAAAGTTCGATTATTTTAGTTCTTAGACCTGAGATCGATGTAGGCCGCATAATCCTTTTTTATTTAATACTGCGTTGGCTGGTCTGGAACTCAAGACCTCTTGACTCGGATACCATATTGAATTCATACTTC
Source organism: Secale cereale (assembly GCA_902687465.1). Lineage (NCBI taxonomy): Eukaryota > Viridiplantae > Streptophyta > Magnoliopsida > Poales > Poaceae > Secale > Secale cereale. The sequence continues at coordinate 430,893,600 of LR738714.1, forward strand.
GGCCAATCCATTCAAAAGTCCGAACTGATGAAGGAAGACGGGCAATATATTTCAGCAACACATATATTTTTTTCCTTCTTCGAGAAGAGAAATGGTGCTCCGAACCTTTTGAAATATATATAAGGTAGAATCTATTCTACCTTTTTATTTTCAAAAAAAAAATGGTGCTCAAAACCTTGGTTATTTTCTTCAGAAAAGGAACGAGCTTCAGTTGACGTGGTCAAATTAATAAAGACCTGCATCTCTGGAATAATGAACGACGATTTTTCTAATGAGATAAAGGGATGAGGATAATAAACCAGAGAAGCCATCAAGATCTCCATAGTTGAAAATGACACAGCCCCGCCGCAACGAAGACCTGCACAAAGCAACATCAATCAAGCCATCAACTTGACGAGGAAAGCCGGACGGGTTCTCTGAATTGGCCCCGATAGCGGATCATTTGTTAATTCGTGCTGAATTAAGTACCCATGCGTCCCAATCATGCATGCGCATCGGACAGCAATATCATGGCGAAATGCAACCGGGGAACGGGCTTGACAGACCAAGTCCGGATTGAAGTCCTTCCGCACGGCAGGAGGGATCGATTCGTAATGCCGTGTGACAAATTCAGCTTTGATACAGCAAAATAGAGCGGATCTTATATTTTTGGGTCAATGATGTGGGTTTCACTGTGTGTATCGTCGAACATAACTTTGACACTAAACTTCCCAGCTAATTATATCTCATAAGTCATAATTTTGTTTTGCTAGTTTGTTTGCAGCTATGTGTGAATCCATTTCATACTTTTTCTCCCTAGAGCTCCACTGAGTTAGGGGAGGCGATTTGTGACGCGCAAGCTGAAGGGGTTCGCCGATTGTGGACCGTCAATGAGTACAGGATTCGGAAGTATGTTTATGTATATTACATATTTCTCCGTGCCGGTGTGAAAACAGGCTGACCTCGGGGTAGGGGGTCCCGAGCTGTGAATGTAGGATCAATGATAATAGGAACAGGCTTGACAGACCAAGTTTGAATTGAAGTCCTTCCGCACGGCAGGAAGGGTTGATTCGAAATGATGTGCGACAAATTCAGCTTGATACAGCGAAATAGAGCGGATCTTATATTTTTGGGTCAATGTTGTGGGTTTCATTGTATCATCGAAGCGTAACTTTGACACTAAACTTCCCAGCTAATTAAGCCTCGTAAGCCATACTTTTGTTTTGCTAGTTTGTTTGCAGCTATGTGTGAATCCATTTCATACTTTTTCTCCCTGGAGCTCCACTGAGTTAGGGGAGGCGATTTGTGATGCGCAAGCTAAAGGGGTTCGCCAATTGGGGACCGCCAATGAGTACAGGATTCGGAAGTATGTTTATGTATATCACATATTTCTCCGTGTCGATGTGAAAACAGGCTGACCTCGGGGTAGGGGGTCCCGAGCTGTGAATGTAGGATCAATGATAATAGGAACAGGCTTGACAGACCAAGTTCGAATTGAAGTCCTTCCGCACGGCAGGAGGGATCGATTTGAAATGTTGTGTGCCAAATTCAGCTTGATACAACGAAATACAGCGGATCTTATATTTTTGGGTCAATGCTGTGGCCTGTGGGTTTCACTGTAAGTATCGTCGAACATAACTTTGACAATAAACTTCCCAGCTAATTAAGCCTCATAAGTCATAATTTTGTTTTGCTAGTTTGTTTGCAACTATGTGTGAATCCATTTCATACGGTTTCTCCCTAGAGCTCCACTGAGTTAGGGGAGGCGATTTGTGACGCGCAAGTGGAAGGGGTTCGCCGATTGTGGACCGCCAATGGGTGCCAGGATTCGGAAGTATGTTTATGTATATCGCCTATTTCCCTGGTATAGCCCTCGATATATATCTATAATTATTTCGTAAATGTGAAGCGATAAACATGTTGTGGGGCTAGTTTCATGGGTATAGATATTTCAGTAAATAGTGGATGCATTTATTTTGTTGCTCATTAGCCGGATATGCTTTGTTTTGTTGCTCACTTGCCGGATATGCATAGTTTCGTTGATCACTAGTCGGACATACATTTGTTTTGTTGCTCACAAGTCGGATATGTATTGTTTTGTAGCCTTGTCGTATTTGTTTGGTGTATAGGAAGTTAGAGAAGAAAAACTTCACTTTCACACATTGTTCGTTGAAGTTGAATGGGCAACCGAAGTGAACCGTTTCATAGCCAAGACCACCGCTCAAGCCAATGAGGAAGAAACCAGTGATCCTAAGTGAAAGGAGGAGAGGGCGAGGCGACAAGGTGCGGCGGGCAAGCTAGCGGATAGGTTCGAGGACATCTTGTCGAAGAAGGAGGAGGCATGTGTGACGCGGTCGGACCTCAAGGAGGAGAAAAAGGCGGTGAGGTTCAAATTGTTGATGGAGACGACGGACAAGAAGCTCAAGCTCGAATAGAGGCGGACCATGACCGAAGAGAGGAAGGCCGCGCCCGAGGAAAAGAATGTGAAGATCGCCGCCAATGCGGAGGATGCCAAGATGTTGACCTTGAATGTGGACTTTTTGGACACTGGCGCAAGAATGATCGTGCAATCCGTCCGCTACCCGATGTTGCGGCGGCAGAATGATCATTTGGCGGCGGAGGAGAATGAGGACGCGGCGGAGGTGGACGCCGAGGCGAAGGTGGAGTATGTCTACGCGGCGGCGGCGACACCTTGATCGGGGAGCAGATGGCTGAGATTGCTGGTCCGGCAGGGCAGAAAATTACACGGATTGTCGGATTGATGTTCTCTTAGATTTCGACATGTAAAAACTAAGCATACTTGCCTCTTTTTAGTTGTGAGTGGGCATGCGATCTGGCGCTGGTATGATCCGGCATCATGTCTGGGTCGAACTAAATTTGAATTTAAATTTGTTCTTTACTAACATACATATACATGATAGCGTTAGATGGTGGCCTCTCACATCTGTGTGAGCTGACTGGTCCCATTGTTCACGTATGGATGCGGAAGGAAATTGTCGTTGAAGATGCCCTTAGACAGTATAAAATTGAATAAAACTATACTTGAAAGAGAAACTTAGGCGCGTAAATAGGCGGATCACGCTAGAGGTGAAAGGTTCATACGTTGAAAACAAGGACGTTGAGCATATACAAATTTCAATGTATATACTTCTAAATTGACCGAGCACTAAATAGAGCCTTGTTTAGACGCTAGCACGCATATATTTGAACCAAAGAACCTACGCTGCTACCAGGGCAATGGTCAAACTGTGAACGGGCCGCCATATGTGCGCCCAAGCGAGTCAAACCGCCTTGCAAACGACGCTCTCCTACTGGTGGATGTGGATGCGACGAGGAAATTGAATGACGCCGCTTCAAACATTTGCTCCTACGACCGACGGATGTCATGTTCATACACAGTAGACAGGACACGAGTCGTCCATCAACGATCTGTAGTGAAGTGTTGACACTGGCCGTATGACCTCGCTTTCGTGTGCGATATTCTGCCGGGCCAACGTCATTAAGTAAGTCTAGTTAAGTTCAGCAATACTAGTAGGAGATATGTTCTGTCTGGAGAGAAAGTTGACGCTTCCGACCTCGTTTTTCTTGTGCGGGGACTTGGGTGCTTCAACCGCATAAGCTAAGACGAATGAGCAGTTAATGTAGTCCACGCATGAAACTGACGATGAAACCGGTGCATCGGGACAAAAACTGAACACTCATTCCTCTGGACCGTAAATAGTCCTACGCGACTATTCTACTACATCCATTTAGGACAGTATAACCGGGCCTAAAGCGAGCTTTCTCACGCCCTCAACCATTTTGATCGTTGGATTACGCATCTAGATAGTTTTTTGGCCGTTAGATCATTGTTTCACGCGAGTTTACCACGACTGGGCCGCCTGTCCTAATGGGCAGCTATTCTGGAGACCTTTTTGAAGGCCTGTGGTTGATTGGGCTTCAACGGCCCATTATCTAACTCACAAAACTACAGAGCGATCGATGCTTGGCCCATTTATCAACTGCATCCATGCGTCGGCTGAGAGCCTGAGACCAAGTCGAGGCATCGCGCCGACGCTAGCGAGGGAACCGGCGGTCGAGGGGATCCAGGGGACGCCGGACGCGCCACGCCAGACGAGCGAGGGATCCGGCGCTCGAGGGAGTTGACACGATACGCGCGAGGGAACCGGCGGTTCAGGGGATTCAGAATCATACGCCAATAATGGCTATTGAGGTGCGCCACTCGCAGGTCAGTTTCCATGACGATTCACGCTCCATGCGCGTCCATATAATCTCCATTGTCCCGCTCCTCCTTCCCCACTCCCCTCCTTACATTGACAGAACCATCTCCGGCAAGCATGCTTGACCTTAGGTCACTAATTCTTCTTCACGTTCTGCCAGTTTTCCCTTGTTCCTTCATCCACTAATTTTCCCAAATTTTCATGGAATTTAAGATTTTTTTTTTTTGATGCGGTTCTTTCTATTTCCAAATGGACGCATGTTAATTCTCTAGCTAGGTTCTGCTATGATGGCTGGTTTGAAGGTGAGCCAATTCTCTCAACTTTAATGATTTGTTTTGCTGACAATATTAATTTTGGATGCCCACATCTCCAAATTGCTTAAAGTACATATGGTTACATTGTGAAATTATCTTTCAGTTGCTGAAAATGCTAATGGTTATGAAAGCAGGAACTCTTTTACGTGGATTTTGGGAAGCTAATGTCAGTGAGACATGTTTGTTTACCCATTGCCGTTGCCATTTTTGTTAAGCTATTTGCTGTTTATATTCGAGGCAGTAAAGTGGTTTCTATGTTCAGTTAGTGTTAGGGATGTGCATAAAAACTAAGAAGCAGATTACTGTACTTGTCAATACTCAATACTAAAAACTTTGAGTGCTCTCCTTTTGTCTTCTTATTGACTGATTATAAAAGACCTGCAACTGCCTCTGGATCTGAATCTGTTGCCAAGTATTTGATCAATTAAGTTTTGTTCTGCTTTCTCCTTCTTGCACATACTAACTTAAATCAACCCATACACCAATTCGCCAGTTCCCTGGTGGTCAGAGATGAACCCCTAACTCCTCTTGTGAGGTCCACGCATCATGTCCGATGCTTGCAACACCAACTGCTCAGCGGCTTCTTTATTAGCCTGTGTTCCCCTTCCCTTGCTACAGATAGTGACCGATCCAGCGAGCAGCCCAGTTGAATATGTTGAATAGATGTATTACATGTTCATGTTCTTCCACCATTAATTCTTCTAACTTCAAGACGATTTTCAGAAACATCCAAGATTCAGGTCCAAGCGAAATACCATGATGATGTTTGAGAGGAGACACCTAGATATGACCCTACAGGGAATTAGAATTTTGCTATTCCTAACAATTGATGCTATAGCGTAACTAAATGGTCTGTACATGCAAAATGTGAACTACTAAAGTCATCTCGCTTCCTTTTTAGGGCATGAAGTCATGTGGCTTCTTGCCAATGCCAAAATGATTATAGTAATAACTGGAAGTCCAAAGGGACAACAAATAAGTTTGTTCCCATGCACTAACAAAATTCCTATCATTATATTGCAAAATAAACGGGCGCAGCAACGCGCGCCATCATGATCTAGTGGTAGTAGTAGGATCCAACACAGGACAAGACACGAGCCCGTGCGCAATAATACAAGTCGTATCCCTCTCCATCTCGTTGCCAACTTGACATACAAGTAATCAAAACCGATGCATCCATGCACACGCAGCTACCAGGCTCTTTCCATTCCAAATTTAATACTGTAGTACGCACTACTGATCCACAATATAATTAGCAGTAATCATGAAAGGGGCCTGGCATGCCCCACGACAAGATCCAGGCATGAAAGCGTCTCTCAGCCCAGCAGGAAGTCACGATCCTGCTCTGTTAAAAAAAAAGCAGAAAAATCACAATAGCCTCGTGCAGGGAAGAGATGGTATTGTACCTGCTAGTAGTTCATCGTATTGACTGGCATGTGGCATGCGTCCTTACTTAGCTTGACAAATAGAGTCGCGTGGAGCGTAGAGCCCAGTCCAAGCGAGTAGGACTGCAGGCAAAGTAGGAACCGCTGCTGCAGTTGCAAGAGGCGCGTGTTCACACTAGAGCTTCTTTGTATTTTTTTTCGAAACGGATGCAAAAGCTTTGCCTCATCTCATTAATAAAGAAGATGTGTAATAAGGAAGTGCGCCGCCGTCTCAGGCTCCCTCTTACATAGTTGACATAAGTTACAGTTTGGCCATCCTCTCCTCTGAAGCCGACCCGCCGTCCAAGCCCGATTCATAATGACAAGCCACACAAAGAATTTGCACTTGGGAGGCCCCCAATTACTCCAAACGACATGTGTCATGTTGAAGGCCACAGTCCCCTCGAATTGCGTCTTGTAGACTGATGATGAAGTGTAAACTTCATTTGCCGTGAGGTTCCAAACTATGTCATCAGCCATGTCATCATGTAGTTGTATGTGTCAAATCATCTCCCAAAGTGCGCAAAATTGCTCAATATGCCGCACCTCCAATCCGTCAGACATATTGATCCATTGGATCCAATTACGGTCCTGAAGTGCATCCCTAACCGACTTGTTCTTGTTTGCAGAGATCGCAAAAATGGATGGAGCTATATCTTTGGGCTTCTTCCTTCCCTCCAGCCAAGGGGAGTGCCAAAACTTCGCCTTTCGGCCATCCCCCACGGTGATAGTTGACGCAGCATAAAAAAGCTCTTTGTCCGTTGAGTCGCATGGGTTTCCCATGCCCACCCAGACTCTATCTGGCTCTTTCCACTCGTACCAGAGCCACCTCAATCGCAGAGCACGAGCAAACATATTCAGGTCAAGGACACCCAAGCCACCAAGCCCCTTTGGTCTGCATACCAGCCTCCAACTGACCTTGCATTGACCACCGGAGACTTTATCAGATCCCGCCCATAGAAAAGCCCTCCGAATCTTTTTGAGGGCGCCGACTGTGCTCTCTGGTAGCTTAATTGAAGTAGCATGAAAGGTTGCCTGGGACACTAGGACAGATTTAACCAGCTCCGTGCGCCCAATAGCAGTAATAAATCGGCCTTGCCAAGGCACAAGCTTTCATGCCACTAGTAGATAAAGGGTCATCAGACCCGGTTCATTTGGGCCTTTTAGCCCCGGTTCCAGAACCGGGACAAGAGGGTCGGTACTAATGCTCTGACCCTTTAGTCCCGGTTCAATCCAGAACCGGGGCAGAAGGGTATCCACGTGGCCTGTGCACCGAGCCCAGGCAGGAGGGGCTTTAGTCCCGGTTGGTGGTACCAACCGGGACCAAAAGGCATCCACGCGTCAGCATTTCTGTGGCTGTGGTTTTTGTTTTTTTTTGAAAGGGGAGGGGGGGTTTTAGGTTTTGGGGGGTTAATTTAGGTGTTTCATATATTGTGTTAGCTAGCTAATTAATAGAGAGAAGTGTCCTCTCTTATGTCTGTGCTTGGTCGACGCTACATACAACACATACGTATATAGAGAGGACTAGTCACGCTAGCTAGCTAGCTAGCTGCTAGCTACTAAGCAAACGAAGGAAACAGAAGATCGTATAATCAACATATATATATATATATATATATATATATATATATATATATATATATATATATATATATATATATATATATATATATATATATATATACAGAGAGAAGTAATATCGACCACCTCTCCTTCTCCGAGAGATCGGTTGAACAACAAGTTCTCGTATATCTATCCGACACTACCGGGTACATATATACAATTATCTTTTACAAAAATAATCTCCTATAGGATGGACACATGGTCCACATGGTATTCTCCGGCTGGCGCGATCACGTGTTCAAGGAAGAATGCCGCCAATTCCTCTTGAATTGCTCGCAGACGATCTGTTGTTAGGAGTTCATCCCGCATCCGAAACATCTAATTTGAAGTAGGGGGTCAATACATGAAATGATTCTACAAAATTGTGAATATTATAATTAATTGCTTACGCACCTCAAATTGTGCTTCAGAGTAGCCCCGCTCACAGGTCGTGTGGCGGATGGACTCGCAAATGTAGTATCCACAGTAATTATTCCCGGGTTCCTGCCACAACCACTTTACAAGAAATAGAGGTCAATCAAACTGATAAGCAAGAATGCCAACAAATGGTATTGATGAAACTAGCGCTTGAATCAAGATATAGGAGATGCGCGGAACATGCTACTATATAGTACTTACTTTCGGGTGTCTAAATTCTAGCTTCTTCGGCAGTCCCGGAGCTTTTTTGGTGAATTTTCTCCAAACCCTGCCAGACAAAGAAAACAATTACTTGATATATATCAGAAATGAACAAAGTTGCTGATATGCATGGTGGATAATATTGATCGATTTAACTTACCTCTCGAGCATTTGAGTCATGTCTGCATACTCCTCGGGATCTTTACGTCTAGAGTCCAAGACAGTTACTACTCCCTTCTCAAGCTTAATCTCTAAGAGAATATAGTGGAAGTTGCGCACGCATGCATGAACTCATCAATTACATCACTATAACCTTAACTGATATATAAGGGAAACCAAATATGCACAAGACAGTAACACTCACTTGAAGTTGTAAGGAAAGAGTATTATATCTTTGTTTTCATTTACCACCAACGATCGTAGCAAGTTGGTCTCGGTATCGTCGGGACGCAATTTAACCTCGGTTGCATCTATGAGGTATGTGTTAACGAACCCAATATCACCTACTTGTCTTTTCTTCAATTCGACGATCTTCAATCTGCATAATATAGTGAGGATAACCATAAATACATGCAATGAAGATCAGCTATATAATGACAGAAGTAGTACTACTTACAGACAGTAGCAGGTGACCGTTGTTTTATCGAGGGCCAATTGATTGAAAAACTGATAGAACTCCTCAAATGGAACAGGCAACAGGTCAATTCCAACGAGGTCATGCTCCGGTTTAACTCTCAAATACAAGTTATCCCTCCCCCCAGATTCTCTGCAGATTTTCAAGTACCAATCATGCAATCTTCGCATATTCGTTGATAGAGATCTTTCATTTTTGATGAGAGGCTTCCCGTACTCGTATCTTTGTATCTGCACTTCCAAGAAATCGTAGTGTACATCGTCGGACGCGTAATCTGCAAGATTGGTATAACCGGGCACCATCCTCGGATCATTAGCGACCATGTCGCTAGACACCTTGAGCGGGGGGCACGATTGGTTCGCTTGTTTGCCGAGCTGGGCAATTTGTTTCTCAGCTCGTCCTTCTGCTAACCTCTGATCACTTTTTGTACTTCCCGACCGCTTGGCATCTTGAAATGTCTTTTGAATCATGCGGTCATAGTTGCCCTTCGGCTTACTTTTTGCTGGTTGCTTCAGGGCAGCAAGAGTGCGCTTTGCTTTCACCGCATCTATCTTCTCCTCCGGAGGTGGATGTCTCTGTGCTTTCAACCCTTCAAAAAGTCCTTCACTTCGCCTTGAGCGATCTTCGTGTTTTCCTCGTCGGACCTCTCGTACGGTAACTTCTCTAGAGGCGTGAGAGAAGGACCGAATCTGCATCGCCTCCCGCCTCTGGCTGTACTGGTAGACGTCGCCGGACCAGACGAAGCGGCTGTCTTTTTTACCTGCTTACGCGCCGGAGCAGGAGCAGCCGGAGCGGCGGCAGGTCTCTTCCGCCCTTGCTGATTAGGCGGAGAAGGAGGAGCAGGCTGGCTGCTCGGGCGCGCCGGCGGCGAAGGAGGCGGAGTGCCGCCACGCGCCGGTGGCGAAGGAGGCGGAGTGCCGCCACGCGTCGGAGAAGGAGCCGGAGTGCCCTAATGGTCACTCGCCGGAGGAGGAGGCGGTGGAGGAGGCGGAGTGCCCTGACTCGTCGTCGTCGGAGGAGGAGGCGGAGGCGTCCAGTTGAGAATGTTGATTAGGTCCTTCCGCCATAGGCATGGAGTCTTCAGTGAAGAACCCAGCCGAGTCTCCCCTTCACCGGTAGGGTGGTCAAGCTGGAGCTCCTTAAATCCCTCCGTAATTTCGTCGACCATCACCCTAGCATATCCTTCTGGAATCGGCCGACAGTGAAAAGTGTCGTCGGGTCCAGAAGGATAAACAGAGCCAGCAGCCGCCTTGACCTTCAGATTCATCCACTGTGCCATAAGGTGGCAATTTTGTGCCTGCGTGATAGAATCCACAGGATTCCTGGCAGTAGCCGTCAAGGCAGGCTCTGGCTGAAGCAGCTCGGTGGAAGCCACGCTGCTTCTCCGCTGAGATGGCGGGGTAGCTTCGGGGGAAGCTTCGGCAATTCTTTTCTCCTGATTTGCTTCCCGTTCCTCTATCGCTTGTATTCTGGCCCGCAGCGCCTGGATTTCGGTCTGCTCCATTTTCATCCTCCTGTCGTGGCATTTGTAGCCTCCTGCGTCCGGAAACCCAGTACGCCACGGAAGGGAGCCTGGCGTGCCTCGTGTCCGTCCAGGGTGCTCAGGATTCCCGAGGGCCATTGTCAGCTCGTCGTTCTCTCTGTCGGGGAAGAACGTCCCTTCATGCGCTGCTTTGATATACTGCCGCATCTTCCTGAGTGGTGTTTCCAATTGCTTGTCCGTCCAAATGCATCACCCTGTTACAGGGTCCAAGGTTCCGCCAGCCCCAAAGAACCAAGTCCGGCAACGTTCTGGCCAGTGCATTGTCTCTGGTTCGATCCCTTTCTGAAGCAGATCATTCTCAGCCTTGGCCCACTTAGGCCGGGCTACGAGGTAGCCGCCGACCCCGTGCGATGGTGATGCTTCTTCTTCCCAGCATTTATCCGGTTTGTCTCCGACATCTTCTGACTCTTTTCCGACTTCTTATGGGCCACAAATGCGGGCCAGTCATCTTTGATCTGCTCATATATTCCCACAAATTCTGGAGTCTTTTAATCTTTGACAAACGTATTCAGTTTTTTCTTCCATGCCCTGAATTGATCTGCCATCTTCGAAAGTGCAGCAGACTTGATTAACTCCTCTTTAACTGGGTTCGCTGGATCAACCTCTCGCGGTAGGACAAAATTTGACTTCAGCTCAGTCCAAAGATCTTCTTTCTGCATATCAGTGACATAAGTCACCTGAGCGTCGTTTGCAGCCGGCTTTAACCATTGATGGATGCTGATCGGGATCTTGTCCCTAACCAGAACCCCGCACTAATTAACAAATGCGTTCTTTGTCCGGATGGGTGCAATCGGCTCGCCGGAGCGCGAGATTTCTGAGATCTCAAACTTTTCATCCGGCCTCAACTTTTTCTTCGCTCCTCGTCTCTTTACCGAAGATTTGCTCGATCCGGAGGGCTAGAAAAAGGAACAAAGACGAGAGTTAATGAATGCATCAATTAACTAGTCAGCACATGCTTAACTAACATATATACCTCCTGGCCGGACTCGGTTCGGTCACCGGAGCCAGCATCACGGTCTCCTTCTTGCACCGGCATTGGGTCACCGGAGCCGTCCTCACGGTCTACTAATTCTTCCATGTGCATTGGGTCACCGGATCCATCAATATCATAGCCTAGATCTTCTAGCTGCAGCTCTTTTTCGACCTGGTCATCGGTGTCGTTGAGAAACGACAAGACGGCATTTTGTCCGTCTGCGATTAGGTCCATCAACGTCGCTTCTTGTGCTAGGTCTCGGATGTTGTGGTCCATTGTTTCTACAAATATTTACAACATGCCAATTATTATTCAAACATGACAGATGGATATATTAATGGCAAACGTAGAACTAGCTTCGACCCTCGACTGCTCGGCGATCCACAAACCCTAGACCCCCTCATGTCACATTTTGTCTAGAGTGTCAAAGGATTCAACAAAACCAATACTTCATCATTAGGCGAAAGTAACAGTAGCATGATGGTACGAAGCTCTCCAAAGTTGTTTTGGAACGGAGTCCCCGGATAAGATAATTCGTAACAAAAGACGGATTATCCTATCAGGGACTTCGTTCCAGAACAACTTTGCATAACTTCGTACCAAAATGCCCTGGTTACTTCTGGCAAATGATGAAGTCATGGAATTCTTCAATACTTTGACACTAGCTAGGCAACCTCTCTCGACCCCTCGACCCCCGACTTCTCGACGATCCACAACCCTAGACACCCTCATGTCACATTTTGTCTAGTGTCAAAGGATTCAACAAACCAATACTTCATCATTAGGCGAAAGTAACAGTAGCATGATGGTACGAAGCTCTCCAAAATTGTTTTGAAACGGAGTCCCAGATAAGATAATCCGTAACAAAAGACGGATTATCCTATCAGGAACTCCGTTCCAAAACATCTTTGCATAACTTCGTACCAACATGCCCCGGTTACTTCTGGCAAATGATGAAGTCATGGAATTCTTCAATACTTTGACACTAGCTAGGCAACCTCTCTCGACCCCCCCGACTTCTCGGCG
>LR738714.1:430908162-430924560 GCA_902687465.1 Secale cereale
CACTAGCTAGGCAACCTTTCTCGACCCCTCGACCCCCGGCTGCTTGGCGATCCACAATCCTAGACCCCCTCATGTCACATTTTGTCGAGTGTCAAAGGATTCAACAAAACCAATACTTCATCATTAGGCGAAAGTAACAGTAGCATGATGGTACGAAGCTCTCCAAAGTTATTTTGGAACGGAGTCCCAGATAGGATAATTCGTAACAAAAGACGGATTATTCTATCAGGAACTCCGTTCCAGAATAACTTTGCAAACTTTGTACCAAAATGCTCCGGTTACTTCTGGCAAATGATGAAGTCATGGAATTCTTCAATACTTTGACCCCGACTGCTCGGCGATCCACAACCCTAGACCCCCGACTGATAGGCAACCTCTCGACCCCTCGACCTTCGGCCTCTCGACCGTACCCCTCGACGACCCTCGGCCCCTAGGCGATCTCTCGACCGGTCCCTCGGTCCCTCGACGACCCTCGACCCCGGCCCCCCCTAATGTCGAAGGTTATCGGGGAGGGTGTATATCGACATAGACATATTCCTTTCTTCTCCTCCTCTTTTTTTCTTTTTTTATTTCTTCTTATTTATTTCTCTCCTCTTCTTCCTCTCCTCTTCTTCTTTCTTTCCTCTTTCTTATTTTCTTCTTCCTATCCTTCTTTTTCTAAATTTGTAACTTTTGCATATATAAAACTTTCTATATATATTTAGCATATATAAATAAAAAACTATATAGACACATACACATATATATACATCACATACAGCAACTTCCTAAGAAAAAATATATTTATATACACATACATATATATTTAACATATATAGTTAGCAAATTCCTAAGAAAAAAAATATATACACATACATATATATATACAGCAACTATATATACAGCAATTTATATAAACATATAAAAATATATACACATATATACATATATACATAACAACTATATATATATACAGCAATTTTATATAAACATAAAAAGAAAGGGAGCCCTAGCAACTATATATACAGCAATTTATATAAACATATAAAAAAATATACACATATATACATATATACACAGCAACTATATATATATATATACAGCAATTTTATATAAACATAAAAAAAGGGAGCCCTAGCTCACATCGCGCGGCGGGGCTGGGCGGCGCGACGGCGGCGGGGCGGGGCGGCGACGAGGCGACGTCGGGGCGCGGCGGAGCGACGGCGGCGGGGCGGGGCGCGCGGCGCGACGGCGACGGGCCGGGGCGCGGCGACGGCGCGGGGCGGGGCGACGGCGACGAGGCGGCGTCGGGGCGGCGTCGGGGGCGACGGCGACGGCGACGGGGCGACGGGGGCGACGGCGACGGCGACGGGGCGACGGGGGCGGGGAATGAGAGGGAGGCGTCGGGGCGGGGAAGAAGAACTGAACGAAATTTTCGCAAGTGTTAGTTTATATAGGAGGCGTATTAGTCCCGGTTGGTGGCTGAAACCGGGACTAATACGCCCCTTTAGTCCCGGTTGCTGCCACCAACCGGGACTAAAGGTCCCTTTTCAGCAGCCCAAAGGGCGGGAAGGAGGGGCCTTTGGTCCCGGTTGGTGGTATCAACCGGGACTAAAGGGGGGTATTAGCCCCGGTTGGTGCCACCAACCGGGACTAATGCCACCCTTTAGTCCCGGTTGGTGCCACCAACCGGGACCAAAGGCCTTGCCGCGGTACGGTGGGAAGTTTAGTCCCACCTCGCTAGTTGAGAGAGGGCAGCATCAGTTTATAAGCCCCGCTGCCTCTCTCCTCTCGAACTCCTCTAAACTGCAGGCCTAAGGGCCTAAACTGACACTGCTTTGCCTGTGGGCTTGCTGGGCTTTCTACGGGCCTGAATCCTGGCCCATGGTTGGGTTTCTAGTCGTATTCAGGCCGTGTGGGCCCAGCAGGTGGCATATTTTTTATTTTTTTCTTTGTTGCTTTATTTTTTAGTTTTGTTTCTACTTTCAACAAAATACTTACTGTTGCTATTTTTATTTATTTGTTTTCTTTGTTGCTTTATTTATTTTATTTTGTTTCTACTTACAAAAAAATACTTATTGTTGCTATTTTTTTTCAAGTTTTTTTGTTTTGTTTTCTGCATTTTTTTGCTTTATTTTTTAATTCTTTCTGGTAAAACCAATTACAAACTTTCTGTTAGTGCAAGTAGTATTCAAATTTGAATAGTTTAAATTTGAAATTATTTGTTTTCTTTGTTGCTTTATTTATTTTATTTTGTTTCTACTTACAATGAAATACTCATTGTTGCTATTTTTTATTTTTTTGCAATTTTTTTTGTTTTCTGCATTATTTATTTTCTTTTGTTTTTTGTTTTATTTTTTAATTCTTTCTGGTAAAACCAATTACAAACTTTTTGTTAGTGCAAATTTGAATAGTACAAACGGACAATGGTATCATACTCGTTTGTTACAAAGTTGGCATGGTATCATCATAATAGTTGCGGAGAAAACTCTTCACTTTTTCTTCGCTTGTGTCATTTGCTTATTGCGCCGTAACCATGGATAATCTTCATCGTTTATCAGGATGCTTGGGTCAGCCTTGACTTTGAAGGGAGGAATTTCATGAAACTTTTCATAATCTTCAGACATGTCTGTCTTGCCCTCCACTCCCAGGATGTCCCTTTTTCCTGAAAGAACTATGTGGCGCTTTGGCTCATCGTATGATGTATTCGCTTCCTTATCTTTTCTTTTTCTCGGTCTGGTAGACATGTCCTTCACATAGATAACCTGTGCCACATCATTGGCTAGGACGAACGGTTCGTCAGTGTATCCAAGATTTTTCAGATCCACTGTTGTCATTCCGTACTGTGGGTCTACCTGTACCCCGCCTCCTGACAGATTGACCCATTTGCACTTAAACAAAGGGACCTTAAAATCATGTCTGTAGTCAAGTTCCCATATGTCCACTATGTAACCATAATATGTGTCCTTTCCCCTCTCGGTTGTTGCATCAAAGCGGACACCGCTGTTTTGGTTGATGCTCTTTTGATCTTGGACAATCGTGTAAAATGTATTCCCATTTATCTCGTATCCTTTGTAAATCAATACGGTCGAAGATGGTCCCCTGGACAACAAGTACAACTCATCACAAACAGTGTTGTCACCTCTGAGACGTGTTTCCAACCAACTACTGAAAGTCCTGATGTGTTCACGTGTAATCCAGTCATCGCACTGCTCCGGGTGTTTGGAGCGTAGACTATTCTTGTGTTCATCGACATACGGGGTCACCAATGTAGAGTTCTGTAGAACTGTGTAGTGTGCTTGAGACCAAGAATATCCGTCCCTGCATATTATTGAGTCCCTTCCAAGCGTGCCTTTTCCAGTCAGTCTGCCCTCGTACCGCGATTTAGGGAGACCTATCTTATTAAGGCCAGGAATGAAGTCAACACAAAACCCGATGACATCCTCTGTTTGATGGCCCATGGAGATGCTTCCTTCTGGCCGGGCGCGGTTACGGACATATTTCTTTAGGACTCCCATGAACCTCTCAAAGGGAAACATATTATGTAGAAATACGGGCCCCAGAATGACAATCTCGTCGACTAGATGAACTAGGACGTGTGTCATGATATTGAAGAAGGATGGTGGGAACACAAGCTCGAAAGTGACAAGACATTGCGCCACATCACTCCTTAGCCTTGGTACGATTTCTGGATCGATCACCTTCTGAGAGATTGCATTGAGGAATGCACATAGCTTCACAATGGCTAATCGGACGTTTTCCGGTAGAAGCCCCCTCAATGCAACCGGAAGCAGTTGCGTCATAATCACATGGCAGTCATGAGACTTTAGGTTCTGGAACTTTTTCTCTGCCATATTTATTATTCCCTTTATATTCGACGAGAAGCCAGTCGGGACCTTCATACTGAGCAGGCATTCAAAGAAGATTTCTTTCTCTTCTTTTGTAAGAGCATAGCTGGCAGGACCTTCATACTGCTTCGGAGGGATGCCGTCTTTTTCGTGCAAACGTTGCAGGTCCTCCCGTGCCTCAGCTGTATCTTTTGTCTTTCCATACACGCCCAAGAAGCCTAGCAGGTTCACGCAAAGGTTCTTCGTCACGTGCATCACGTCGATTGAAGAGCGGACCTCTAGGTCTTTCCAGTAGGGTAGGTCCCAAAATATAGATTTCTTCTTCCACATGGGTGCGTGTCCCTCATCGTCATTCGGAACAGCTAGTGCGCCGGGGCCATTTCCAAAGATTACGTGTAAATCATTGACCATAGCAAGTACGTGATCACCGGTACACATGGCGGGCTTCTTCCGGTGATCTGCCTCGCCTTTGAAATGCTTGCCTTTCTTTCGACATTGATGGTTGGTCGGAAGAAATCGACGATGGCCCAGGTACACATTCTTCCTGCACTTGTCCAGGTATATACTTTCAGTGTCATCTAAACAGTGCGTGCATGCGTGGTATCCTTTGTTTGTCTGTCCTGAAAGATTACTGAGAGCGGACCAATCGTTGATGGTCACGAACAGCAACGCCTTTAGGTCAAATTCCTCCTGTTTGTGCTCATCCCACGCACGTACCCCGTTTCCATTCCACAGCTGTAAAAGTTCTTCAACTAATGCCCTTAGGTACACATCAATGTCGTTGCCGGGTTGCTTAGGGCCTTGGATGAGAACTGGCATCATAATGAACTTCCGCTTCATGCACATCCAAGGAGGAAGGTTATACATACATAGAGTCACGGGCCAGGTGCTGTGATTGCTGCTCTGCTCCCCGAAAGGATTAATGCCATCCGCGCTTAAAGCAAACCATACGTTCCTTGCGTCCTTTGCAAACTCCTCCTAGTACTTTCTCTCGATTTTTCTCCATTGCGACCTGTCAGCGGGTGCTCTCAACTTCCCGTCTTTCTTATGGTCCTCACTGTGCCATCGCATCAACTTGGCATGCTCTCTGTTTCTAAACAAACGTTTCAACCGTGGTATTATAGGAGCATACCACATCACCTTCGCAGGAACCCTCTTCCTGGCGGGCTCGCCATCAACATCACCATGGTCATCTCGTCTGATCTTATACCGCAATGCACCGCATACCGGGCATGCGTTCAAATCGTTGTATGCACCGCGGTAGAGGATGCAGTCATTAGGGCATGCATGTATCTTCTGCACCTCCAATCCTAGAGGGCATACGACCTTCTTTGCTGCGTATGTACTGTCGGGCAATTCGTTATCCTTCGGAAGCTTCTTCTTCAATATTTTCAGTAGCTTCTCAAATCCTTTGTCAGCCACCGCATTCTCTGCCTTCCACTGCAGCAATTCCAGTACAGTACCGAGCTTTGTGTTGCCATCTTCGCAATTGGGGTACAACCCTTTTTTGTGATCCTCTAACATGCGATCGAACTTCAGCTTCTCCTTTTGACTTTCGCATTGTGTCCTTGCATCGACAATGACCCGGCGAAGATCATCATTTGGTTCCTCTTGATCTTCAGCAACTTCACCCGTTGCAGCATCGTTGGGCACATCGTCTGGTTCCTCTTGATCTTCACCAGCTCCCCCCATTGCAGCATCACCGTATTCAGGGGGCACATAGTTGTCATCGTACTCTTCTTCTTCGCCGTCTTCCATCATAACCCCTATTTCTCTGTGCCTCGTCCAAACATTATAGTGTGGCATGAAACCCTTGTAAAGCAGGTGGGAGTGAAGGATTTTCCGGTTAGAGTAAGACATCGTATTCACACATTTAGTGCATGAACAACACATAAAACCATTCTGCTTGTTTGCCTCAGCCGCATTTAGAAACTCACGCACGCCCTTAATGTACTCGGAGGTGTGTCTGTCACCGTATATCCATTGCCGGTTCATCTTTGTGCATTTATATATAATTAAGTGTGTCAAAAACCATTACAGAACATCATAAATAGATAATTAAGTGACCAAATGGATAAAAGTTCATCATCACATTAAAACCAAAGTACATACATATATAGTTCTCATCTAACAACATATAACTCTCCATACACATCGAAACTATGTAAAACATTTCAACGCGAAAACAAATGCTATCATAATCGCAACCAAGGTAACAATTGATCCAACGGCATAATGATACCAAGCCTCGGTATGAATGGCATATTTTCTAATCTTTTTAATCTTCAACCGCATTGCATCCATCTTGATCTTGTGATCATCGACGACATCCGCAACATGCAACTCCAATATCATCTTCTCGTCCACAATTTTTTTTATTTTTTCCTTCAAGAATTTGTTTTCTTCTTTAACTAAATTTAACCTCTCGACAATAGGGTCCATCTTGATCTTGTGATCATCGATAACTTCCGCAACATGCAACTCCAATTCCATCTTCTCCTCCTCCATTTTTTCCAATTTTTTCTTTAACGAAATGTTTTCCTCTTCAACTAAATTTAACCTCTCCACAAGAGGGTCGGTTGGAATTTCCGGTTCAACTACCTCCTAGACATAATAAAACATCTATGCATGTCAGGTTGGTCGGCATAACTATCATAAGCACTAAAACAAATAGTTATAAATTATAGATAATATACCACATCCGAATCGTAGACCGAACGAGGGCCCACGTGGGCGGATATCAAAACCATCGCACTATATAATAACAAGCAATAATAAACGTAAGAAAATTAGACAAATATCTATCTAAAGCAATAATAAAAGTAAGAAAAGCATGGACATAACAAGAGGCTCACCACGGTGGTGCCGGTGACGAGATCGGCGGGGGCGATCGACGGCGGCGAAGACGGGGACGGGACGTGACGGACCGCTAAACCTAGACAAATCTCGGAGAAAATAGAGCTTCGAGAGGAGAAAAGCTTAACTAGTGTGGCTCGGGCATTCCACCGAACACGTTGTGTGCATAGGAGGTGAGCTAGAGCACCACTAACCCCTCTCCCCCTCGGCCAGAAAAAAAAACAGAGCAGTGAGCTCTGCTCTTGAGTGAGGTATATATAGGCAACTCACTGGTCCCGGTTGGTACTACAAACCGGGACTAAAGGGGTGCCTTTGGTCCCGGTTCATAACACCAACCGGGACCAATAGTGGTGGGCCAGGAGCAAGAGCCATTGGTCCCAGTTTTTAGCTCCAACCGGGACCAATAGGTCCAGACGAACCGGGACCAATGGCCCACGTGGCCCGGCCGGCCCCCTGGGCACACGAACCGGGTTCAGTACCCCCATTGGACCCGGTTCTAGATTGAACCGGGGCTAATGGGCTGGACCAATGCCCTGTTTTCTACTAGTGTGCGGCCTTGTCCACTAAGTGTTGCAGGTCAATCTTCCTGAGTCGGTAAACCGACAGCGAAAGGCCAAGGTAGCGCATGGGGAAGGTCGAGCGCTTGGTCGGGAAGCTCTCAAGCACGTCGTCGAGGTTGATACCATCACACCGAATAGGCGCGATGGTGCTCTTTTCCAAGTTTGTCACCAGGCCATTGACCTCCCCAAAATTAGCTAGGATGGAAATGAGCTGCCGTATGTCCTCCTTAACGGGCGCCACGAAGATTGCCGCATCGTCAGCATACAAAGAGGGGCGCATGTGGGCGGTCCTGCTGCCGTTCCGCTTCAGCTTACCCTGCCTAGTGGCGGTGTCAAGGATGCTCTGGATGGGATCAATGGCGAGGACAAAAAGCAGAGGAGGTGTAGGATCGCCCTGCCGAAGTCCGCCACCATGCAAGATGGGCTCGCCCGGCACCCCATTCAACAGGACTCTCGAGGATGAAGATCGAAGTAGGGCGGCAACCATGTCTTTGAACCGGACCGGGAACCCACGACGACGAAGAAGGTTCAACAAGTAGTCTCATCTAACCGAGTCAAATGCCTTTCTGATGTCGAGCTTGAAAAGCAAGGTATGGTTCTTCAACCCATGCATCCTTCTAGCAAGATTTCGCACGTACACGAAATTGTCATGTATATTTCTGGACCTAATGAAGGCACTCTGCAAGCGGGATACCAGAGTGTTCATGAAAGGAATCAGACGGGGTGCCATAATTTTTGCTACAATCTTGGCCACCGCATGGATGAGACTGATCGGCCGGAGCCTAGTTGATTTTTAAAAATCTAATTAGGATTTGACTACTATATTATCATAATAACAGGTCTTAAAGAAGAAGGATAAGAAACGAGTAGGGGAGTTAGCAGGACATTATTTAGGAGGCGCATATGTTCACACATACGAGCGCGACTTTTTCATACGTGCAAAGCAAATCATGCAGTATCTAAGGGCAAGTGGGATGTGTTGTCGACAATCCGTCAGGTCGTCGTCACACTTGGCATCGTGGAATTAAGTCCATCCATCACGGCCGTTGGAAAACAGGACCTTCCCGGTCCACTGTTTACGGGTGAGTGCTGAATCTTGTTGGCTTTACGACATTTGGGATTTTGGTACGACCTTACCGTACAGAAAGAGGAGTCTACAGAAAGAGGAGTCTGAAGCAACTTAACGGCCCCAAAAGCTCTTGGATGCAAGGTTAGAAAGCCACCTGAACCAGTATCAAGTTGAACAGGTTGATTTTTTTTCGATCAAGTTGAACAGGTTGATTTTTTTTCGATCAAGTTGAACAGGTTGATTGTACTGTAGAAAACCGCATTCTGCTCCCTTTCCAACCCGCAGAGTTGATTTCGGACGAACAGGTTGTGTTTTAGTTCATGTGTTCAAAGTAAGAACGACGATGTGATGGTAATACAGTGAAAGCTACCATACATCATATGGTTCAAAAGAAAATGCCATCATGGAAGGAGATTAATACCTAGTGGCTGGGAATGTAGAAAGACTGAAAGATAGATCCGGGTCAACAAACTCAATGTTGTGGTATCGCCCGATTGTTTATGAGCGATCTTGACAGGGTGAGAACGTATTCGCGTTTCACCGTTTTTTACAAGATAGAAAAGCAAAGCTTGACCGGATCAAGAAAATAAGTTAAACATTCGGCCGGCAGGTTGCCGTCGTAAATCTGAGATTCGGTTTTACCATGACTCAAGGCTAAGGACTTGGCCAAACAGAGGCTGGTCACCCAAGATTCTTACGACTGGTAAGTTTTGCCTCTGGTAGGCGAGTAGCATTTCTTTTAACTAGATGACCCGTTGCGCCGATGGCGCAAGGGGCGAGAGTAAGGCAAGTACTGAAAGAGTGAACATAAATATATTTAGGGGCGGATTGGAACACATGGATTATTCATGACACATAGTGTTCTAAGAAGCTTACGATAGAATATTTACAATGCTATTAGGAAGGAATGTAGATAGGGAGAGATAGATCTCATAGGCGTTTTGAAGTGATGAACATTAGTCAGTGTGATTGGTGGATCATCGGCACTGAAAACTTATTCAGGCAATTGTTCATAGATGTTGTGGTTGAATGTTTTCATTGTTCATAGCAGAAATTACTTCAACATCATCATCCAGGCAGGAAATAGCATACGACAATTTAGGGGCTCAGGCCAACGCTACATCTACAGTTTATTTGCAAAGGAAAAAGAAACTGAATATGTCTTGAATAAAGCATAAGTATTCACATACGTACTAACAAAGCACAGTCACTTTGTGGCATCAGAACTGTTCCATCAAATCTTGTATATGAAAAATGTGTTGTATACTAAGAAAATAGACGATCGATACCGACAAAACAGGTAATGAGAAGTGATTTACCTGGGCTCTGTATCCATAGATGACCCGGTGCGCCAAATGGCGCAGAAACCCATTTGAAACCATGTTCGTGTTGAGAAATATTTGCCTTTTTTAGTAAATTTATGTTTGATCAAGAATAGAGACAATGTCAAACCCGAAGTGTTTTGCACGTGTATTTGGACAATGTGCCATTTGGCTCTATGTTACCCAAGTAAGGTGCAAGGTCCAAATTCAAGCATCAAGGGTAATGATTCTAAACCTTTTGTAACAGAAACCTTTGCATTTCTTAGTAATTTCCGAGTTTTTTAGTAACTTCGAGTTTTAGCAAGCACTGAGGGTAATAATTCTAAACCTTTTACATGAAAAATTAAGGAGTACCTATGTTCAAACTATATACTTTAGCATGTGAAACTAATTCAAACTGTGCAAGTTGAAATATTTAGAAACCGATCATAAAATTGCCGGCTCCACTCTACTGCAACGCGAGGGCCGGCTTGCTGCATCTTCCCCACATTATTGGCCAGAAGGTACTTTAAAATTTTCAGTTGTCTACATTAGTATTTCTTAGACACCATATAGGAGATGAGAGAATAGTAAAAAAAATGTTAAATGAAAACTATGTACCTTACCTATCTAATGCTTATGAAAACCGCAATCTTGAAAGAGGAAAACAACATTAGAAATCTTAATGTTTCTGGTCCTGAATAGTGTATTCGTCTAAATATGTAGTTGATCACCCGGTGCAAAGTAAAAAACCTCTCATGATATACCGCTGGGAACCTAAAAGCAAGTGATCACACATACGGCGAGCAGCAGCCCATAGTGATGGCCGGCTCCATTCGACCATGACGCGAGCAACGCCGGAGCTCCGGCCTGGCTGCTCCTTCTCCATGCCCGTCCTACTCCCCTGCTTCTCCACACCAAGCATGCACCAGACAGGCTCTCTAATGGCGACGACCTACGCCCGATCCAGAATCCTTGCTGCACAAGGAAATAGATGACCCGAAGCAGTCCAATAATTAGTAGTATCAGAGATCTCATACGTAGCGCATTCAGAAATATAACGGTTTACATTCCGGTCAATGGCAGCATGAAGTCCAAAAGCATCAAGTGAAGCAAGAAGAAAGGTTTAAAGATAGTTCAAGGTAAAGAAAATCCTTAGGGTTATTTACAACAATTTATTTAGGTTGCTTTCATAAAGCATAGTGCGACACTATCCAGTTAACAACATGAAGTGGATGGCCGTCTCAATTCCTTGCTTCACGCGATGAGCAAATCTGTATAAAAATACACAATGCTAGTTACTGCATGGACACAATGTGTTGGAAAGTTGACCGAAAACGGTAATTATATTACTTTATCATAGGTTATGAGAGTAATCAATGCATATTCCATCGGTACCAAAGATTAGCTAAAATAACTATTTTCTAAGAAACAAATGAACAATCTATCTGGTGTAGATATATACTATAGATGCATTGTTTTCAGCAAACCAATTAGCTTTACACTTAGAACCCAGCTCAGAATAAAAAGGGGGACTTATAATGAGAAAGGAGGGAATTTTATAAGCATTTTAATCTCTACATCATAGACTCTTTGTGAATCTGGACCATTATTAATAATTTAACATGTCATGACCTATTTTGTTCTCATGTCAATGGAAAGAAACACCTACTCACACATGTAAAAAGGCTAAAGCTACCACTGAACCAAAGCTATGAAGAAACCTCAATTCTAATGATGTGTGAAAAAACCTTTTGTCAGAACAAACCAAGCCTATGCAAAACTGTCATGCAAATTACAGAATAAACTTAGTAACACAACTCCACTCAAAAAAAAAAAAAACTTAGTAACACAACTATTTGTTTGTTTGATGGCAAATTTTAATTCTACGAACGAAAGCAAAATGCTAAGAGACTTATCAAGGGATACCTGAATTTCATTGGCGTGTGCAATTTCTAGGAGTAAAGAACTCTGTTGCTCACATTCATATACATCTTCTAATCAAGAATAGCCTACAAAAGTGCATGCTAATTAAGATGTAGTCTGAAGAAAACAATTATAAGTATGCCCAAACCAGAAAATCAATGTAATATCTTGTAAAACAAATATCAAAGTCATGCCCAATTTCACCTTTTAGGGATTAGAGCAAGATTCAGAAATAGAACCAACCTTATTAAATGCTCTCTGCTCTGAACCAAAGTTTCAGAATGATTCTGAAAGTACAAATGCCTAGAGGCTTCTTGATGTAAATTTGGAACAAATATGAATCCAATGTATGGAGAAATAAGACAGAGGCCAATTTTTTTTGCTACTAAGTTGTATCTTGTATGAAACTGCACCCAGATACAATTGGTATCAAACAATTTGGTTCCAGGTATTAAAAGGAAAAGGTAACCTCCTTATTTTTCAGGTAATATCAAATATGTGGGTCTACAGAAGATTTAATAGACCTACAGAGTTAGTTTCTGAGCTACCAATTTAAATAATTTAATGAGAAAGCTAATCCCACGACCAAAGTGTGTCTGTATGTTGTGCTAACTACACTTTAAGGCTTGGAAGAAAATGTACATATATGTTAGGCGACGTAACAATGTGATGGTTGTATGCATCGATTGATGCAGAGGCCGGGGGTTTTAACCTCCTTTTCCAAGAAAAAATGTGAGCCATTCATTCAGTAAAAAATTGCAGCCAAGTATAGAACCGGCAAATTAAACAATATTTGGATCCATCCTCTAAGAATAGCTATTAATCAAACATCATACCTTGCGTCGTTGGCATAAGTTGATGGCAAGCTAGGACAACAAATAAAAGTAGATGCGATAGTTCTAGTAATTCTACCAGACACCTGCATGGAGAAAACATGGCATCAGAGGTTAACGATCAAACACGTGGCAAGCATCAAGCAAGGCCATCAACCATTTAAGTAATAATACAGGAAAAGAACCACCATATATGTGAAGGAGCGAGCTTTTGTGAAATAGAACATCGCTGAGGCAAGTTGGCTAATGCGTTTCAATTAGGATAGGATAGGAGTGACAGTTAGTACTTAAAAGCTCTCTTGCTCCTCTTAAGAACTTAAAAGGTTCTTTCTTTTATTTTCTCGACAATACGTGTTGGGAGACCAGCTCATGAACAGAAAGCATTCCAGCGAGGATGTACATACTTAATATGGTTTGGCTCATAACATAGTTTAAATTCGTTGTCTCAATAGTGCTTCACATTAATTTTGGTAGAAACATATTTCACATTAATTTTGGTAGAAACATATTTCACATTAATTTTAATTAAGAGGAGCAGGGGCATTTCCTCAATGAGATGGCAGATGCAAGCAATTGTGATCAGCATAAAATGCTAAATCGTCAGGGTGCCGACGACATAGATCAATGGAATAAATGCTCACAAATGAAATGACAGTGAAGGGGATATGAATCTTGACTCTGGGTTGAACAAAATAAATGGGATAAGCTTACCTTGCCACAGAGACGACTGACGCCCAACTTCAAGAAAAAAGGCGAGTACGCCAAGCAAAATCTGCAAGGGAAATCTTAATTCAGACATGGTACCACCTGGACATAGCAAGATATCATCCGGATGTCTAAAATGCACCTCACCTGCTGGAATGCGTCAGGTGGGGAGGTGGCCGGCATGCCTGCGGGGAGAGGTGGACTGCGTGCGGCGGCGAGACCGGGCCACAAGTCTGAGCGCATCGGTCACCACCAGCGCGCAGTGGAGCTGCTCCCATATCACTCCCGGCCTCTCCTGCTCGAGATTGAGGCCATGCTCCTGGCGCCCTCAGAAAGAGAGGAAGAGGAGGTAAGGCGGGGAGGCGGAGCAGCCCTTCTCTGGCCGCTGCTAGGCGGGGAGGCGGAGCTGCGACGAGCGGTGGTGGAAGGGAGAGAAGGAGTGGCTGCGTGCCCGCCTCGAGCCAGCGACACAATCGCCGGGAAGCTCGCCTCCGCACCCGGAGCGGACGAGATGGGGGAGAGGGAGAGGGGGGACGTGGGAGGCGGCTGAGGTGGGACCTGGGAGGAGGAGGAGGAGGCGGCGGCTAGGGTGACCTGGTTGCGCCAATGGCGCAAGAAGCCAGTTAGAAGCGATGTTAGTAATGCATAAGTAGGAGACGTAAATGGAAAGATGATGCAATGTGGATTGTATTACAGTAGTAGAATGGCTTAAACCGGTTAGAGCAAGAAAATAATTAAAACCAAGAATTATGGTATCGATAACCATTTTATATGCACAAATATCATTTCATTATTGGCCAAAGAGAAAAAAATATGTTCATGCCATATAGTTCGAAGCCACTCTCAATAAAATAGCATCCAATATGACATGAACCATTTTGAATAATTTGGATTCATAGATATCTAAACAAGCAACATCCACCTTCAGGTCCTGATGCATAAGAAATGGTCTCTCAGGAACCATATCCATTCAAGTAGGCTGTAAGGGGAAAGAAAGATAAAGATAAACGAGTAACAATGTTGATAGCATGAAGCAAGACATATGGAAACTGAAGCAAATGTGTCACAGATTGCAGAAAAGTATTTCAACCATGAAGAATAAACAAGTGAAGCATTCATTGGTGTACAATATTAGCATGTAGGCCTAGGATATGGTTCCACTCTTAGTCCATCTGGAGCAGCCCGTATAATTATTATCTCTAGCATATCTTGGTTTTTAGATCATCTGCAGATGCCCATATAGTTAAAAGGCCAAATGGCACAAAATACGAATTAAGGTGAGCAGATATTAGCAAATGAATGCTTAGCATTAGAGATAAGTACATAACAATCAAAATTTTGCTATTGGAGTGCATGTCCTTTTCTCTGAAATTAATGGTCGGGTGAAACATATATATTCACCAAGTATATCCCCTCTTCGCAGACCTATACGACACAATGAGGTATCATCTGTTTCCTAATTATATTGTAACCTGAAATCTGTGTTCATACGTGCATGGGCATATCCATTTATTCCTAATAGGAAAACATGCCAAAACATCGGTCACTTTCTCTTTTGAGCTGGAAAGACCGATCACTTGGCTAAAATGCATGCAGACACCTCTAATATAAATAGAGGAACTGAAAAAATCAGTCACTATGATTTTATTAATAACTATATACATATACATTCCAGTCAAGCGCCTTTCTAGAGAGTGACATGCTTAGCTGTGTTTTTCTTAAACATGCACCACCAAACACTGAAAGGTAGAATAATATCACCATCCTTTTAGTTTCCATCCATACGGAGGAGCATAAAGATAGCAAAATTGTTAGTACTGTATGCACCTTTTACTAAAGTATCACCTTCATGGCTAGCAAGAAAAAAAGGAGCTTGAAAGTTCTGAATCTTCTGGTCACAACAATGGTGTGAACTGATTGGATAAGAACATAACATATATTTGATATATTCATCTGCAAATAGAGAACATATTCACATGATAAATTAGCAGCCAATTGTCCAAACTTAAATACATAATGCAATGCGAAGAACCGCCCACCCAATCATTACCAACTACATCGCCAACAGTATATTGAGAGAAATCATCAAATCTGGCCAGAACAAAAGGTCCCCATGTAGCTACCTTAATTAGTATATGTCCAAAAGATTGTTTCCAAAAAGAAACATGAGTTACAATTTAGTACGACCGAGAAGGATTCAAGATTATAAAAGGAGCTGGGATACACATTCTTATTAAAGTTATTGGTTCAGATCTGTGTAGCCTTCAGGGGGCTACCAATCAATCCATATGTCCATCCCTACAATACTTTCAGGAGGGTACCACTCAATCCATTTGAGCATCTTATTTTTGCATTAATAGAAGAGGACCTAGCATACCTGCAGATGTGTTGGTGATGGTGAGGTCGCCAGCAAGTAGACCTAGCCGCAGAGGACACCGCCTCCCCCGTGCTGTACTGCATCAAACCTGTAAGTGCACATATTAAAGCAAGAGTATATCTGCCACATAAGAAAGCAGATACATAAAAGCAGCAAAAATTGAGTTGGGCACACATGAACATTGACAAACCAAATAAGGAGAAGGCACGCAAGACTGGCTACCGAAAATGAAGGAAACCGAACAAGCATGGATATGAATACATAAATAAATATACACATGGCGAGCCAACCTTGAGTCACATAATCTGTTTTCCTTCAGTCATGCCAGTGCCTCGAGAATTATTTGTCTTCGTACACATGCTGGTGGTTCCCACAATATTTTGTGGTAGAAAATATAAACACTCGACACTTGTTTAAAAGAAGAGAATGCCATGTTCCAAGACTCTAAAAGGACCGACTGAATAGTCATATAGATGCATGTGTGTTAATTGGCTACAATCTTGATGGCATGCAACTTTGTAAACTTCTATTTAGAACAAATTAGGTAGCTAAATTAACAACCAAGAGTACAGTGTCGATCCATATTATCCAAAATATGCTAGCTAGCCGCACTAATGCACAAGTCGACTTCGAATTGAGACGACGCAAATCATATTTGGGAGCTATAGCTGCTAGTGGACACATGGGATTCTACCGTCCCACCACAATCATCTTAATTTTGCAAAAGCAAACCAGTTTATTAGAACCAAGCTTCTACGGTTATACAATTGAAAAACTACAAACTGGTTTATCTTGAACTGAACAATGAATTTTACCTAGAGCTAATGAAATTCCTCTTGTTCTTTTTTCTACTATTACCGCCATCCTCCCTTTATAGGTAAATGAAGATCAGCTAGTCAGTTAGAAGAAAGAGAGATCAACGAGTCCTAAAAGCCTTCCAACTG
>LR738714.1:430924570-430938990 GCA_902687465.1 Secale cereale
GGGGGGGGGTAATAATGCATTCATATAAAATAAACAATCCAATTTGTTGCTAGCAGGATAAAATAGAAGCAACAAGGTCTTCTACAACTCAGTAAAAACCATTTGATAAGTAATTTGGATGCCAAGAAATTTTAATAACTGAACTGAATCCCTTTGACTGCGGTACATACTCGATATGGGCCTTTGCATTTTGTCAGATTTTGGCTACTACTTCCATTTTCTTCCTGGCACTTCTCCGCCCGACCCATACTTTGACAAAATCTGACTTCTTCGTGTTGTATTCTAATAACATAGGGAGATACACTAATCCAATTAATGTCCACTATATTCATTTTCTCAGCAAATTAAACTAATCTTCCTCATTTGGAAACTGCTTCTTCCCTTGGGAATCATTTGTTGGCACTTTCACCGCAGTGAGCCATAAGGGTCATTCTAAATTTAAAATGCAAATAGAGATACTTAAAATGGGAACTTAAAACGCTGTGTTAACTATCTAAGCATTTGGGAACTTAAAATGCAAAAACAGAGAAACAATAGAAAAACAGTGCAAGAATAATCTCTACATAGCATCAATGCATTTTTACAAAACACAAATGCATATGGTGAAGACTGTATAATATGCTCAGCAGACCGACATGTGTCTGAATATGCTCACAATTTAATCGATAAGAGAATCGACATATGACATGCGACTGGATCTTATTGTTACAGATTAGTAAGCATCTACTTGCAATTTCCAAGACATTTCTCTATAAATATTCATCTGCCAGTGTAGCTGCATCACCCCCAAAACATTCAGGTCTAGGCATAACCAAAAATAATCTTCTATGTCGTGCAGTTTAATAATACTAAAAGCAAACCCGTAAGAGGAGGGAAGGAAGGTCGCAACCCGCAAGCTGAAGAAAAGCATGTCCTTGAGGCCAAATTACGAATGGCCCTCCTTCCCCAACAATCATTTCCAGAACCATAAACAACAGTCAAAATCAGTTCACCATCGGGAATATAGATGAGTCGACGTCCTGATCGCCTGGATGGCAATTGAAACAAGACTGGTCCCTCAAAGCCGATACAGATGGATTGGCTCACTCATTTGACCTGAATAACAAACACCACATATTTAGATCCAAATAAATAGATATAAAACTCGGGCATTGTTCTTCCGCTAGAAGTAAAAGTGACTTGACCATTCGGATTAGACATGAGTGGACGTCATGATGGCCTTGATGGTAAATGAAACGTACACAACAAATCATCCTCCCTTGAAGCCAATACCAAAATGACGGTCTCACTCATTTGACCTGAATAATGAACACAACATATTTATGCACGAAGAAATAGGTTTTTTGCTACAAATAGATTAATCAAAGTAAATAAGAATATTTTGTCCTGTAAGCAAAAAAAACTCTAGACAAACACAACCGAAATGTACGCACGGAAGCATAAGAATTCCTCGCACAACACACCCAAAAAACATTGGCGCATGAGAAGCTACTTCCTATATGAACACAAAAGAAACCAATCATCATGTATTCTGAATCTAATTCCAATGCAAACGAAATGCACACCTGATCATTAATCAAGTTCTTTAGGTAAATCAGTTACTTTGAATGAGCGTACATGTTTGAGTTAGCTTAGCTGCTCAAGGCCTGAACCAAACAGTGATTACCACTATTAATCCATAAATACAACAATAATCATAGCTCGAGTGCTTAGCTGCGTACCACCCATGTACATGGTTAGAAAACTGCAGTGCTTACAATTTTAAGGACTCCTCACCCATATATAAGGAAATGAACCTTCAGAATGTGATATTACTTGTTTCTTTTCTTAGCAAAACAACCCATAGCTTTTCTCTTGTCCTTAAGCAATTCCTTTCCCCGGCTTATTTTGTTGGCTTTATAATAGAATAAACCACCAGAGGATCTTAGAGAACTGATGTGTACAATATAACAAATTAGTACAAAGACGACATTGCCTAGCATGCTTCAGAAGCCAAACAAAATAATTTTGAAATTCACCATCGAACGTAAAATTTCTTATGGTTACCAACATGAAAACATCATATAATGCATCTTCTGTAAAGCAAAGAAACCACACATATATCTTTTTCCTTGAACTGAATGATCCTTAGCACTACCCCAAAACAACATTCTACTATCAAAATCCCCAAATTAGAAAAAGAAACATTTGCACCGCATTTTTACTACATGTACAAACATGCATTGCCAAAGTTGAAACATAAGTAAAGAAAAAGTATTTTTCTCAGACACACACACCTTTCAAATGCGGACAAGAAGGGTGATGCCTCAAAAAACTTCCAAAGATCCTGAAACATTCAATTTTCTGGACCAAATGAAGAAACATTAACCGATTCTATTCCAAAAATTCCTAGCTAATTATCGGATCATGAAACAGATTGTAAAATCCTGGGTGTCAACAATCACTGGGGGAAAATCACCAACTGATGTGAAGCAAGAGTGAGCACGTGATTGCTGGAGCTCCTTGGCAACGGTGGTGGCTGCTGCTCCTGTACCACACTGACAGCTCGAACACCCAGACATAGCCGAGGGAGCGCCGCTGCCCTAGCACGAGCACACGTTAAAAGGATAAACTCAAATCCCTAACAAGAATATTCTTTTAGCACAAACTCAGAGGGGACTGAATTGGAACAAATTGAAACTTGAAAGTGGCTGCAAGAGGTAAATCACCCTGGACCGGCGCTTAGATCCTCGCTGCCTAGCACAAGCGCCTCCGCCATTTATAGGGAGGAGGGCCTGGCCTCTCACGACCCCGCCGCCAACTCCCCTGGGGGCCGGGTCCAAACCCGGGCGTCGACCCAACCATTCCCTCCGCCCCTGCCGCCGAACTCCGGCGCGGTGCTGGGAGACTCTGTCGCAGAACTCCGGCGTGGGGCCGAGGGCTCCACGGGGGGACGAGCACCACTGCCTTTTGCAGGAAGGAGGCCCTGGCCTCTCATGACGCCGTCGCCAACTCCCCTGGGGACCGGGGCGGAACGCGGGCGTCGGCCCGGCTATTCGCGCCGCCCCTGCCGCTGAACTCCGGCGCGGGGCTGGGGGCTCTGCTGCTGAATTTCGGTCACGTGGTGTGGATCCGAAGGCAGGGAAGGAGGAGAGGAAGGGGAGCAGGAGGTGCTGAAGGTGGAGGGGGAGCACCGGGGCTGACTCCTCTCCTGCCGCGCGACCGTGGAGGAGGGAGCCGACCTCCGTCGCTCCAAGCACCTGAAGACGGCTCAGATCGGGAACCACCGCTGCGGCCTGAAGACGAGCGATGGGAAGGCGAGGAGGAGGAAGAGGCGAGGCGATGGAGGAGTAGCAGTCGGCGGCGGGGCTCCTAGGGCGCAGGAGGAGGAGGTGGGAGGGAGTGGCGGCGGACGAGGAGGGGCGCGGGGCTGTGGATTGGGTCTAGGGTTCGATGCCTTTTTCCTCTCGCTGTGGATTTCGCTCGTGTGGTGCGGTGTGGATTTCGCTCGTGTGGTGCGGTGCGCGCTCGCGTTTTTTCCGGTGGTTTTTACCCTTCGCATGGTGCCGTGCGCTCGAGCGATGGTCGTGCCTAGCACTCCTTCAGGGTTTATATGTTCAATTCATCGAGTGAAACGTCAGTTTTGTTCCAGTGTTGAACTCGCAGTTTTGTTTGAACGGACAAAGTGAATAGACAAACGAATCACGCTTTGCGGTAGCTTAGGTTATGTGTTCCACGCCCAAACTGCAAGCCCATTTATTTGCTTGTCCCCTAGATCCAAAAACTGAATGACGTATATATGATTGCATGATGTTTTGTTTATGTGCAAAGGCATGTATATATGATGTACAAGAGGTCGGTCACTATAGAGTTTAGGGTTACGATAGTTGAGGGATTCACACGCATCAAGGGTGCGGTGCGTAGCTCCTTATATATATGCAAAGGGTTAGTACAAGTACAAGTCATATACGGGATGTAAAGCCCTATTTGTATACAATACTAATTCTAACACCCTTCCTCAATCTTAACCGGTGTCAAGAAGGTTGAGATTGCGCCTACAGACTTCGAACAACGGAAGTGGCAGTGGCTTGGAAAGACATCCGCAAGTTGATCTTTAGATGAGATAAACTTGATCTGTAATAGCTTTTGTTCCACACGTTCCCTCACAAAGTGAAAATCAACTTCGATATGCTTTGTCCTGGCGTGGAAGACAGGATTAGATGAGAGATAAGTGGCTCCAATATTATCACACCAAAGAACCGGAGGCTTATCTTGAGAGATACCCAATTCTCGCAGCAAGGACTGTACCCAAATGAGCTCAGCAGTAGCATTCGCAACTGCCTTGTATTCTGCTTCTGTACTACTCCGAGAAACAATGGCTTGCTTCCGAGCATTCCAGGCGATCAAATTCGAACCGAGAAACACGGCATATCCCCCCGTGGATCGCCGATCATCCGGACTTCCTGCCCAGTCCGCATCAGAAAAGGCAGACAATAGCATAGAGGAAGCATGCCGACGATGTAGTCCAAATGAGGCAGTGGGACGAATGTAACGCAGAATGTGTTTAACTGCCGACCAATGAGCATCATGAGGCGCATGAAGATACTGACAAACACGATTAACTGCAAAGGAAATGTCTGGTCGAGTGATAGTGAGGTATTGTAGACCACCTACAATACTGCGATACCGAGTAGCATCCTCAGTAGCAAGAAGCATACCAGTGTGAGCAGAAAGTTTCTCGGTCACAGACATGGGTGTAGAAACTGGCTTACACTTCAGCATCCCAGCACGTCGAAGAAGACCCAAGGAATATTTCTTCTAAGTAAGCGAGAGACCATCAGCAGTATGTGTAGCTTCCAGGCCCAAAAAATAGTTAAGCGGCCCAAGATCCTTAACAGCAAAGTCATGTCGAAGACTAAGGATCAGCCGATCAGCAGCAGTAGATGATGAACTGATGAGAATAATATCATCAACATAAACTAAAAGATACATCGTGACATCAGGGCGTTGTAGGAGAAACAAGGACGTGTCCGCAGTAGATGGAACAAAGCCATGTGACCGAAGAGCAGAACCAAGACGGGCATGCCAAGCACGGGGGGCTTATTTGAGACCATAAATCGCCTTGATCAGCCGACATAGATGATGAGGCCGATCAGGATCAACAAAACCAGGAGGTTGCCACATGTAAACTTCTTCCTCTAAGACACCATGAAGGAATGCATTTTGAACATCCAACTGTCTGAGAGACCATCCCCGAGTAACTGCCAATGAGAGAAGAAGTCGAATGGTGGTAGGTTTGATAACAGGACTGAAAGTGTCTTCGTAATCAAGACCATAACGTTGTTTAAATCCTCTGGCAACCAAGCGTGTTTTATAGCGCTCAACTGATCCATCAGCATGCGTCTTGACTTTGAAAACCCACTTGGAGTCAATCACATTAACCCCCGAGAGAGGAGGAACGAGTGTCCACGTCTCATTATTCTGCAGTGCAAAAAATTCCTGTTCCATAGCAGCTCTCCAGTGAGGTATGCTCATAGCCACTTGAAAATGACAAGGTTCAGAAGTCGGATCAGAACCCATGTGTGCCATACAGGCAGCTAGCCATGCAATGGT
Organism: Secale cereale; assembly: GCA_902687465.1. NCBI lineage: Eukaryota > Viridiplantae > Streptophyta > Magnoliopsida > Poales > Poaceae > Secale > Secale cereale. The sequence goes on from LR738714.1 coordinate 430,930,163, forward strand.
GCCATCCGTCCGTTGTTTAGGTTGAAAAATTCCACTCTGACTACGTGTGTGCACACGACGAGGAGCAACCGGAGCTTGTGGCGGAGTTGGAGACGGAATAGGTGCAGGCGACGCTGAGCAAGGAGATGCCAACCCAGGCGATATTGATCCAGGGATATCATGGGCCTCCGCTGCATGGCGCACTTGTAACGGCGTGGAAGGCATTGAAGCTGCCAGCTCAGACGTATCACGAGCCGTGGAGAGCGGCTCGGTAGTGCGCACCACAGCTGACTCCAAGGTTGGCTTAGTGGTAGAGCCATGCACCTGAGTAATAGCGGAGGACGTCGGCTCGGCTGACTTCGAGTCAGCGGACTCCAGCTCGTGTGGGTCTGCCACTGCATGGCATCCCTCCGGCTGCACACGATCGACGTCCGAGCCATGCAAGGCGTGGCGATCGACGTGAGGCGTACTAGGACCCCCTGCATCATCTAGAAGCTCAATATGAACACCACGCCCTGTACCTGCACCATGATGAGGAAGCAAAATAGGAGAGTACGCAGCATCTACAAATTGGTCAGATGAAACAGGTGATGATGGAATATATTTAGAGGATGCTTGTGACTCGGGAAGATTCGCGAAGGGATAGTGATTCTCATCAAAGACAACATCACGAGAAATATAAACACGATTGGTCGGAACATGGAGACACTTGTACCCTTTATGAAGAGAGCTATACCCGAGAAAGACACAGTTTTTAGACCGGAACTCAAGTTTGCGATTGTTATATGGTCGAAGATGGGGCCAGCAGGCACAACCAAACACCTTGAAAAACGTATAATCAGGTGCTTCTTGAAGCAAACATTCAATGGGAGTTTTCATACCTAGCACTCGTGTAGGGAGACGATTGATGAGAAAACAAGCTGTAGAAAAAGCATCAGTCCAAAAACGAAACGGTACAGAAGCATGTGCCAAAAGAGTTAACCCAGTTTCTACCACATGACGATGCTTATGTTCAGCGGCGCCATTCTGTTGATGTGTATGAGGACATGACAATCGGTGGGTAATCCCAAGTTTTCCAAAAAACGTGTTAAGGTTGCGATACTCCCCTCCCCAATCAGATTGAACATGTAGTATTTTATGATTAAGAAGACGCTCAACATGAGTTTGAAACTGAAGAAAGACATTGAACACATCTCCCTTGCACTTAAGAAAGTAAAGCCAAGTAAAGCGACTGTAAGCATCAATGAAACTGACATAGTAATTGTGACCACTAACTGAGGTTTGAGCAGGGCCCCATACATCTGAAAACACAATTTCTAGAGGAGTTTTAACTACACGAGTAGACAGAGAAAATGGAAGTTGGTGACTTTTGCCTTGTTGGCAAGCATCACAAACAGAGACATCTTTATTGCTGGACACAACTGGTAGTTGATGACGAGGAAGGACATGGCGCACAATGGGAGAAGCTGGATGACCAAGACGCGAATGCCATTGAGATGACTTGACACGAACAACGCTGAAGACTTTGGAAGCCGCGGGTGCATCGAGCGGATAGAGACCATGTTGGTAACGACCTCTAAGAAGAACGCCCCTCGTTGCGCGATCCTTAACAAAGACATCAAAAGGGTGAAATTCAACAAAGACATCATTGTCATAAGTAAGCTTAGGAACAGACAAAAGATTGCGTGTAACAGTGGGAACATGAAGAACATCACGAAGTTGAAGTTGTCTAGAGGTACTAGTGGAAAGAGAGGTTTGACCAATATGTTCGATGCGCATACCTGACCCATTGGCAGTGTGAACCTTGTCCTGACCATGGTAGGGCTCGCGGGAGTGAAGCTTGTCAAGTTCATTCGTCAGATGATCCGTGGCTGCTGCGTCCATGTACCAGCTTGCATCAATGGGATAAGAAGGAGTGTGGCCTTGAGGGACACCAACAGGACCATGAGTAGCCATCGCAGCCTGGCGCTCATTATTACGTCCATCATTGCCAATGCCCAAAAAATCACGCTTAAAGCGCTTGTGGCAATGAGATGCAACATGGCCTTGAAAACCGCAAAGCTGGCATGTGGGGCGCCCGCCATTGGGACGGCCGCAAGTAGGGCAAGATGAACTGTCAGCAGATGACGAGCTTCCCCCTGAGAGTTTGTTGTTGTTGTTGTTGTTGTAGGTCTGTGATACGTCCAAAACGCATCTATAATTTCTGCTTGCTCCATGCCACTTTTGGGTGATATTGCTATGATATTCATGCACTTCCATACACTTTTGATCATATTTGGACTAACTTACTAATCCAGTGCACCCCAGTGCCAGTTTCTGTTTTCGGTTGTTTTTGTATTTCAGGTTTTCACGTTACGAGAACTGCCAGGAAAAATCCAGAAAAATTATATAAAAAATCAGCGTTCCGGAAACAACCGTGCGTCCGAAGGGCAGCCCGGGGGGGGGGGCAACAGGACTCCAGGCACCCTGGCGGCGCGCCCCCCCGGGCCGCCCCGGGGGGGCGCCCGGGCCCCCCGAAGCTTCCCCGATGCTCCCCTTTGGCATATATTTAAAGCGTCCTCCGAAACCCTCAGAACAGGAACTCTTTTCGCGATCCCATCTCTGTTCCGCTGCCGCCACCGCTTCCAAGATCGGGAGCACTAGGAGAACTCTTCCCGGCACCCTGCCGGAGGGGAGGATCACCACCGGGAGCTTCTCCACCACCATGGACGCCTCCCGGATGACTCGTGAGTAGTCTCCCTTGGACCATGAGTCCATGACCAGTAGCTATGTGATGTTCTCCTCCCGTTCTTGTGCTTCACTAATTAGTCCTCGTGAGCTGCCCTACATGATCGAGGCACATATGTAATCCTTATGCTGTTGCTATGTTGAGTTTGCTGGGATCCGATGGATTATGGGATTATGTTCAGATTGATCTTGAGTAATATATTTGATCTACCTCTTTTATATTTATGTTCATAAGTAATTCTTGCATGTTCTCCGTTGTTATTTATTGCTTTGGCCAAGTAATACGTAGTGACTCCAAGAGGGAACGCTATGCTCGATTGTGGGTTCATGCCCCTCGATGACTAGCTTGAGTGACAGAAACATGAGTCTAGGGGATGTGCTGTTGCCACAAGGGGGAAAACAACGGTGCTTGTGCCCGCGGGTGCAAGGATTGTTTACTTTACGCAAAGTTCTTTTAATGCAGTTGTCTGTTGCATTGAGTTTACACTATGGGTGGGACTCGCAACTTAATACCAGCGAGATGTTCTGGATAGATATCTCAAGGTGGATGATTAGTAGTAGATATTGATGGATTTCGGTCTACTTATTTTGGCGTACCACCCATGCTTTGAACCTCAACCTTTCTGCAATGTAATCAGCATTGGTTTGCGTTCGTGGTCCTGTCAATTGCCCAGCTGTAATTTGTTTACCTCACATAGTTGTTTTATCGTCTTTTGGGAGAGAGACATCACTAGTGAACATCATGAGACTCCGGTCCATATTACCATCATTGATCACACCCGCTATTTACTTTTCGCTATTTACTTACTATTGCAAAACACTATCTATCACTACTATCATTTGCTTTTAACCCTTTGTGAACTACAAGGCCGGAGGGATTGCCAACCTCTCTGTACTCGTTGGGAGCAAAGTTATTTGTATCTGTGTGCAGGTCCACGTTGATTGCTAATTGCGCTGTTAGCTGTTGACACCTACTTGTTGAACCTAGGAGTCTCTGGGGATTCGATCCTTGGCATCTTTGCTAAGGGAAAACACTTCTACATACTGCACCTTACACCTTCCACTTGGGGTAACCAATGAGGGGTTCGAGGCCCCTCAAGGAGTATTTTCTGGCGCCGTTGCCGGGGACTCCACTCTTCAGGATAGGGGAGTTGCACGCTATCTTTTACCTTTGCTTTTAGTCTTGTTAGTTTACCTTTCAGTTTTTTTTGCTTTAGTACCTTTTATCGAAAATCACAAAAATAGTTATCTTGCTTGCTTGCTACTATGGGTTCCACCGAGAACACAAAGTTGTGTGACTTCACTAGTCACAACAACGATGACTTTATCAGCACACCTATCACTACACCTGCCACTTCAGCACCTTCATATGAAATTAAACCTACTTTACTGAACTTAGTCATGAAAGATCAATTCTCCGGTGCCGGAGATGATGCTGCTTTACACTTGAACAACTTTGTTGAACTTTGTGATATGCAAAAGTACCAAGAAATAGATGGTAATATTGTTAAGCTTAAGCTTTTTCCTTTCTCCTTGAGAGGAGGAGCTAAAATTTGGTTTCAGTCTTTGCCTAGAAATAACATAGATTCATGGGACAAGTGCAAAGATGCTTTTATTGGAAAATACTATCCACCTGCTAAAATTGTCCAACTTAGAAGTAACATAATGAATTTTAAACAATTGGATAATGAACACGTTGCCCAAGCTTGGGAACGTATGAAATCTCTTATCAAGAACTGCCCTACTCACGGTTTGACTACTTGGATGGTTATCCAAACTTTTTATGCAGGCTTGAACTTTACCTCGCGGAACTTGTTAGCTTCGGCCGCGGGAGGAACTTTTATGTCAACTACACTTGGTGCTGCCACAAAGCTTCTCGATGATATGATGACCAACTATTCCCAATGGCACACCGAACGCGCTCCAACAGGTAGGAAGGTAAACTCTGTCGAGGAGATTTCCTCCTTAAATGAAAAAGTTGACTTGATCATGTCTCTACTTTCGAAGCAACCTACTGTTGATTCTCGTGATGTTCCTTTAAATTCTTTGATTGCTCAAGAACAAGTAGATGTGAATTTTATATCTAGAAACAATTTTAACAACAATGCTTATAGGAGTAACTTTGGTAACAATCCTAGACCGTTCCCCTCTAATTCTTATGGGAACAACAATGCTTATCCTAGTACCAAGAACTCCACTACTGAACTAGAGATTATGCTTAAAGATTTAATCACTACCCAAAAAGCCTTTAATAAGAGTGTAGAAGAAAAACTACATAAACTAGATGATCTTTCTTTTAAGGTAGACCATTTAGCCAATGAGGTAAAATTGCTAAAAATTGAAACTTCTCCTCTTAAGGAGAGGGAAGTCATCCCTATTAATGCTACTCAAGTGCAAATTAATGAAAATATTAGGATGATGGCTAAACTTAAAGAAAGATGGGCTAGAGAAAGGGAGGAAGAGGATAGAATTAAGAGCCTTCCTACCCACCACACTGTTGCTACTATCAAAGTTGTTGAGGATATCCAAACTCTTAGCACCCAATGTACTCCTGGTCCCAATGGACCTATTAATGGTGATGCTATGACTATAGAAACTACCAAACATGTGAACCTAAAGGACACCACTACCGCTTTACTTGATGCTCGTGACCTTGATTTTGATGATTGCACTCTTACCGAAGTTATTGATTTCCTTCACAAGATGTCTAGAGATCCCCACACTAGCACGCTTAATCTTGCCTTCACAGAGCACGTCACTAATGCTCTTATCAAAGCTAGGGAGGAGAAACTTAGAGTAGAAGCCTCCATACCTAGAAAGCTAGAAGATCGTTGGGATCCTATGATTAAAATTAAGATAAACAACTTCTCATGCTATGCTTTATGTGATATTGTAGCCAGTACCTCTGTTATACCCAAAAGGATATATGATATGCTTAAATTGAAACCTTACGATTCTTGTTCTTTTGGTGTTCGTCTCGTTGATTCTTCCATAAAGAAACCTTTGGGGAGGATCGATGATATTCTTATCATTGTTAATGATAATTATGTTCCCATTGATTTTACTATTATGGATATTGAATGTGATCCTTCATGTCCAATTATTTTGGGACGTCCCTTTTTACGCACCGTTGGTGCTATCATTGACATGAAAGAGGGTAATATAAAATTTCAGTTTCCTCTCAAGAAAGGGATGGAACACTTCCCTCGAAAGAAGATCAAGTTACCTTTTGAGTCCGTTGTACGGGCTAGCTATTCTATTACTCTTGATAAAACTTGATCTCTATGCATTATGCCTAGCTTAAAGGCATAAAAGAAAGCGCTTTTGGGAGGCAGCCCACATGAATAATTTTTTTGCTTTTGTTGTGTCTTGATGTTGTTTACTGCTGTAGCATCATCATTGTATCTTTGCTTTTCATATTTGTGCCAAGTATAGCCTCTGATTGCTAGAAAGTTCAAAAGTTGTGAGGTGCTGTCCAGGAAACAGATTCTGTCCTTGGATAGAATAATTCGTATAAAATTACCAGATTATCTTTTTGATCTGAATTTTTTCGACAGCGTTCTCTATATAATTGTCTTTCGTGCGTCTGTTCTGAGTTTTTTGATTTGAGTTGCAGAAGTATCCCGAACAGATCAATTACTACCTGCTGTTCTGTTTTTCACAGATTCTGTCCTGTTTTGCCTTTCCTTCATTTTGCAAATCAAGAGCTTGCTTTTTCTTTGCAAAAACCTTTTGGCAATCTTGAGAAACAGTAGAACTTCAAGAATATCATTATTTTCAGCAAGGTATAATTATTTTATTAAGGGTACTAACCTCGCTAATCAGATTATGATGAGTTATGTATGAAGGGAGTTTTCAAGTGTGCGAGGGAAGATGATAAAAAGATTCAGGAGTGTCAAGCGCTCAAGCTTGGGGATGCCCCCGTGCACCCCCAAAAAATATTCAAGGAGACTCAAGCGTCTAAGCTTGGGGATGCCCCCTTGCATCCCCTTCTCCATCAACATTATCAGTTCGTCTTTCGTTTCGCTATATTTTTATCACTTCATGTGTTATGTGCTATGCTTGGAGCGTCTTGCTTTTAGTTTTCTTTTTAGTTTTTCATAACGAGTCGGAACTCAGCATTCTTTATGTGGGAGAGAAACACGCTCCACTTCTACCTAGAACATAACATAGAATTTTCATATCTATCTTTGCTGTGTGTGTTCTTTGTCTTTTAATAGCTACTATCATGCTCTGCTCTTAGTATTCATGCTTATCTTTTCAAAGAGCTTTTGTTTAGTTGGTTGCTTGAACTCTCTTTAATTATCATGCTCACCTTATTAAGAGAGTTTGCTTCCGTTGCATTGGTTAATATGCCTATGATAAAGATGCTACGTGCATAATGGTGCTTAGTAGTTCAGGGTTTTTTATGGTTAGTCTCAAATAGCTGGGGGATTCCCAATGTGTTATTGGAATACCAACTTGATTTGTTTGCCTATGATGTGGTATGGTTTAGTAATATCTTCCTTCGAGAATTTATTTTGATTGACTTGGCGTATGCTCACGCATATTTAAGACTGTAAAGAAAGTCTGTCAAGCCTTGATGATCTTTTATTTCTGAGTAGCGATATAACTGCCATGCCTGATTCAATATTGCTTTGTCGCTCTGGATGATTATGACCGTCATTGCTCTCTTAGTTGGTCGCTCCCAGTCTTTTGCTAACCTCCACCTGTACTAAGCAGACTAACCTTGCAATACATAGCTCATGGGAAAGTAGCTTAAAAACTATTGTGGTAAAGAATATGTTGCCTATGTATCTTATTTCTTATAAGTTGCTTGCTGAGCGGTAACCATGTTTCTGGGGACGCCATCAACTGTCACACTTTTGTTGAATATCATGTGAGTTGCTATGCATGTTCGTCTTGTCTGAAGTAAGGGTGATTTGCCGTGGGTTGAATGAGTATGCATATTGTTAGAGAAGAACATTGGGCCGCCAACCAAAGCCATGCATCATGGTGGAAGTTTTAGCTTGGACTTAATCCTCAATCTCTTATGAGAATATGCTTATGCATTTAAGAGGAGTCCATCATCTATTTTCTATGTTGTCCCGGTATGGATGTCCTCAAGTTGAGATCTATCAGAAACGAGAAATCAAATGCGATTTATCTCCTTGGACCTTTGTACAGGTGGCATAGAGGTACCCCTTTGTGACACTTGGTTGAAACATATGTAATGCAATGATAACCCATGGAAATCCGAGCTAATTAGGACAAGGTGCGAGCACTATTGGTATTCGATGCATGAGGCTTGCAACTTATAGGAGGTCTTATGCATGACACATATGAAGTACTACTACCGTTGACAAAATTGCTTCCATGTTTTCAAAAAAAAAACTCTAGCACTTAACCATTCTTTTACTTTTATGAGTCTCCACTTTCTTTTAAAAGCACCAACTAATGAGAGCATGATTGTCATTCTGAGTGTAATGTGCATTGTCCCAAAATAGCATTGTCTTTTGCATGATTGTGATATCGTTTATTTTGAAATCATTGTATCTAGTCATCACTTAAACCTTGAAGGTGCCCCTGCATTTATGTTTTGCTTCACTAAAGGGGGCAAGCTAGATATCACTTTATCATATTTGCACATCATGTTCATTGCAAATCTTTTTGATGCTTCATTGTCATGTTGTAAAACTTTCAGTCATTTGTGATTTTCTCATGAGGCAACTTAATTACTATAGAATCATTGTCTCAGTAAGCTTTTGTCATATGACTATGAAAAAGTCCTATATGGTTAATAGCATGTCACCACAGAAATTATTCTTGTTATCATTTACCTACTCGGGGACGAGCAGGAATTAAGCTTGGGGATGTTGATACGTCCAAAACGTATCTATAATTTCTGCTTGCTCCATGCCACTTTTGGGTGATATTGCTATGATATTCATACACTTCCATACACTTTTGATCATATTTGGACTAACTTACTAATCCAGTGCACCCCAGTGCCAGTTTCTGTTTTCGGCTGTTTTTGTATTTCAGGTTTTCACGTTAAGAGAACTGCTAGGAAAAATCCAGAAAAATTATATAAAAAATCAGCGTTCCGGAAACAACCGTGCGTCCGAAGGGCAGCCGGGGGG
>LR738714.1:430939103-431046078 GCA_902687465.1 Secale cereale
GGGGGGGCGCCTGGGCCCCCCAAAGCTTCCCCGATGCTCCCCTTTGGCATATATTTAAAGCGTCCTCCGAAACCCTCAGAACAAGAACTCTTTTCACGATCCCATCTCTGTTCCGCCGCGGCCGCCGCTTCCAAGATCGGGAGCACCAGGAGAACTCTTCCCGGCACCCTGCCGGAGGGGAGGATCACCACCGGGAGCTTCTCCACCACCATGGACGCCTCCCGGATGACTCGTGAGTAGTCTCCCTTGGACCATGAGTCCATGACCAGTAGCTATGTGATGTTCTCCTCCCGTTCTTGTGCTTCACTAATTAGTCCTCGTGAGCTGCCCTACATGATCGAGGCACATATGTAATCCTTATGCTGTTGCTATGTTGAGTTTGCTAGGATCCGATGGATTATGGGATTATGTTCAGATTGATCTTGAGTAATATATTTGATCTACCTATTTTATATTTATGTTCATAAGTAATTCTTGCATGTTCTCCGTTGTTATTTATTGCTTTGGCCAAGTAATACGTAGTGACTCCAAGAGGGAACGTTATGCTCGATTGTGGGTTCATGCCCCTCGATGACTAGCTTGAGTGACAGAAACATGAGTCTAGGGGATGTGCTGTTGCCATAAGGGGGAAAACAACGGTGCTTGTGCCCGCGGGTGCAAGGATTGTTTACTTTACGCAAAGTTCTTTTAATGCAGTTGTCTGTTGCATTGAGTTTACACTATGGGTGGGACTCGCAACTTAATACCAGCGAGATGTTCTGGATAGATATCTCAAGGTGGATGATTAGTAGTAGATATTGATGGATTTCGGTCTACTTATTTTGGCGTACCGCCCATGCTTTGAACCTCAACCTTTCTGCAATGTAATCAGCATTGGTTTGCGTTCGTGGTCCTGTCAATTGCCCAGCTGTAATTTGTTTACCTCACATAGCTGTTTTATCGTCTTTTGGGAGAGAGACATCACTAGTGAACATCATGAGACTCTGGTCCATATTACCATCATTGATCACACCCGCTATTTACTTTTCGCTATTTACTTACTATTGCAAAACACTATCTATCACTACTATCATTTGCTTTTAACCCTTTGTGAACTACAAGGCCGGAGGGATTGACAACCTCTCTGTACTCGTTGGAAGCAAAGTTATTTGTATCTGTGTGCAGGTCCATGTTGATTGCTAATTGCACCGTTAGCACTTGACACCTACTTGTTGAACGTAGGAGTCTCTGGGGATTCGATCCTTGGCATCTTTGCTAATGGAAAACACTTCTACATACTGCATCTTACACCTTCCACTTGGGGTAACCAACGAGGGGTTCGAGGCCCATAAGTCTGCTGCTGTGGTGGTGAGGGAAGGATTGCCTTGCCACCAGAGGAACCAACACCACCACGGTAGGGCGGCCGCGAGCCACCACGAGTCACGGCGTTTGTTGAAGAGAAGCCACCATGAATTTCAACCGACCGACGAGACTCGATGCGCTGTTCTGTTTGAAGGAGTCGAGCATAGAGGTCTCGTGGGGTCATAGGTGTATCACGGCCTTGTACCACCTCGACCAAAGAATCATAGTCACCATCAAGTCCACCAAGGATGAAACCAGTGAACTCCTCATCCGTGAGAGGTTTCCCAATAGTAGCTAATGTGTCAGCAAGATTCTTTACTTTGTTGAAGTGGACAGTGGCCGAGAGATCGAGTTTCTTCATGTCTTGAAGTTGACGACGAAGTGCCATGAATCGCCGTGGACTGAGAGGAAAAGCTACCCTCGAGCGTTGTCCAGGCGTCCTGGGAAGTAGCTGCAAATAGGATCATACCGGCCACCCCCTCGGTTAGCGACGATTGAATCGCCGATAGTATGGCATGATCCTGCTGAACCCAGGTGGTGTGTGCATGTATGGGTACCATGTGCTGCGCACCATCCACCGTGGTGGCGACAACAGTTGACGGTGGGCACGACAGTGACCCATCAACGTAGCCGAGAAGGTTATGGCTGTGAAGAAGAGGAAGGACCTGCGCACGCCAATAGAGAAAGTTGTCCGTCGACAGCTTGATGGTGAGGAGGTGCGCAAAGTGGAACGACGCGTGCGAAGGAACGTCAACCACCGCGGGCTGACGTATGGGAGCAGGCCGCACCGCGGCGGCCGCGGAAGAACGCGGAGGAGGGGCGGGAGTCATAACCCCGGCCATGAAGGAGCCGAGAGTGTTGCCGGTAATGGATGAACCGGCGGCAGTGCTCACCACCATGGCATTGTCGTGGTTGGAGAGGAGGGAGGCGAGGGTGGTGGAGAAGATCCCGCTGGCGGTGGAGGAGCCGGAGGAGGCAGCAGAAGACATTATTAGATCGATCTAGTCTGATACCATATAGAGTTTAGGGTTACGATAGCTGAGGGGTTCGCACGCATCAAGGGTGCGGTGCGTAGCTCTTTATATATATGCAAAGGGTTAGTACAAGTACAAGTCATATACGGGATGTAAAGCCCTATTTGTATACAATACTAATTCTAAAAGTCACAACCTTAACTATACAAGGAACTAGGAGGTGGACCCAATACACATATATGCACAACACATATACTCAACACCCCCTCCCCCCTCCCGCAGTCGAAGTGGCACTGCTGCTGACGCAAAGACTGGACCAGAACTCCTCAAACGACGCCGTAGGCAAGCCCTTGTTCATGATATCGGCAAATTGTTGGGAAGTAGGGACGTGTAGAACATGAATATGGCCAAGGACCACCTGTTCACGAACAAAATGAATATCCAACTCAATATGCTTGGTCCGACGATGATGTGCCAGGTTGGTGGAGAGGTAGACAGCCGAGACGTTGTCGCAGTAGACCATCGTAGCACGATCCACAGGACAAGAGAGCTCCTGGAGCAACTGGCGAAGCCACGAACACTCGACGACGACGTTGGCCATCGCACGATACTCAGCCTCAGCACTGGAGCGAGAGACCGTAGGTTGCCGCTTGGACGACCATGATATGGGTGATTGTCCAAGTAAGAAACAATAGCCTGAGGTGGAGCGATGAGTGTCAAGGCAGCCCGCCCAGTCTGCATCGGTATAGGCGATGAGGACGGTGTCGGTGGAGGCGTAGAGCGTGATGCCGAGCTCCATAGTGCCGCAGACATAGAGAAGAATTTGCTTGATAGCATCCCAGTGAACATCCCAAGGAGCATGCATATGAAGACACACATGTTGTACGGCGTGCTGGATCTTCGGTCGAGTCAGAGTTGGGTACTCGAGAGCACTAACGATGGACCGATAGAATGCAGCATCTGAAGCGGGAGAACCATCTGTGGCAGAGAGCTTGGCCTTCATATCAACATGCGTAGCGGCGGGCTTATAGTTAAGCATGCCAGCACGATCCAGGAGCTCATGAGCTTACTTCCGTTGATGCAGAAAGAAGCCATCCGGACGAAGCACCACCTTGATGTCTACTACACAATTTGTTCTTGTAGACTCGTGTTGGGCATCCAAGCGTAGAGTTATGTAGGACAATAGCAATTTTTCTTCAAGTGTATAACCTAATATTTATCAATCCGTGGGAGGTGTAGAATGAAGATGGTCTCTCTCAAACAACCCCGCAACCAAATAATAAATAGTCTCTTGTGTCTCCAACACACCAAATACAATGAGAAATTGTATAGGTGCATTAGTTCGGTGAAGAGATGGTGATACAAGTGTAATATAGATAGTAGATATTGATTTTTGTAATAGTAACAATAAGAAATAGCAATGTAGCAAGTGATGAAACGGAGCACAAACGGTATTGCAATGCGTGAAAATGAGGCCTAGGGTCCGTACTTTTGCTAGTGCAATCTCTCAACGGTACTAATATAATTGGATCACATAACCATCCCTCAACGTGCGATTAAGAATCACTCCAAAGTTCTTATCTAGGAGAGTACATAAGAAGAAATCGTTTGTAGCTATTCTTTCCGGTCGATCTATCAAGAGTTCGTACTAGAATAACACAAGTTATTCTTTCCGCTCGATCTATCAAGAGTTCGTACTGGAATAACACAAGTTATTCTTTCCGATCGATCTATCAAGAGTTCGTACTAGAATACCGCAAGTTATTCTTTCCGATCGATTGATACATCTCCAATGTATCTACTTTTCCAAACACTTTTGCCCATGTTTTAGACTCTAACCTGCATGATTTGAATGGAACTAACCCGGACTGACACTGTTTTCAGCAGAATTGCCATGGTGTTATTTTTGTGCAGAAATAGAAGTTCTCGGAATGACCTGAAAATGCACGGAGAATATTTTAGGAATTTATAAAAAATACTGGCGAAAGAATCAAGACCAGGGGGCCCTGTCGTGGTTCTAAGTCTGACAGTACGAGTAGGGGGTACGAATGAGGAGGCAAGGCCCTAGCTATGGTGGAGTTGTACACAAGGTGTTTTACGAGTTCAGGCCCTTCTCGGAGGATGTAACAGCCCTACGTCTCGGTGCCCGGAGGCGGTCGACTGAAGTATGTATAGGTGTGTGTTACAGGGGTGCGAACCCTTGTACTGGAGGAGGGGGTGGCTTATATAGTGCGCCAGGACCCCAGCCATGCTCCACGTTACTAAGGGTTCAATGCACATTAAGGCGGACATTACTGGTAACGTCCGCAGTAAAGAGTAATAAAGGCATTCACTACGGCGAGTAAATCCCAGACCATTGCTGTCCTAAGGGACCTTTGACCTTCGGGGGTCGAGTGCCTTGGAGGGGTCGAGTGAAGTTGAGTCGTCTGGTATGTGATGTTCGGTCGAGTGGGATGTCCTCTTGGGCCACCTTAGTCGGCTGTCTTTATCATTGTAGGTTTTGTATTTTGATCTTCTAGGGTAGCGACCTTGGGTGGGGTACCTTGTTCAGGCCTGTGACCCTACCCTAGCCCCCGAATGGATTGAGGCTTGAGCAGGAGAGAGTGTTGAAGAGAGCCTTGGTCCGGGTTCGACGCCTTTGGAGTAGTCTTCTCTGAGCTTGTGGACTAGGCTGTTTTTTTCAATCTCGTCTTGGTCGCCTTGATCGATTCTGGAACCGTCGAGTGTGTTTGTTCTGTTGTCCGTCGACTGAACTTTGCACTGGCCGCCGAGCGCCGTTGGCGTGCGCAGTTTTCGGCGGGATTGGTTGTTCTCTGGTCGCCGGATTTTGCGGGATTTCGAAATTTGGGGAAGCGCGCGGGACGGGCCGTGCCGCGGCAATTGGATCGGATATGCTCGGGACGCCTCGATCCTCTCACCGCCTTTTTCGCCAGGTACCGCGTCCGCGCCTGTTGCGGGATTTGATAAGATCGCTCGGGGCCACCAGTCACTCACTCGACCGTGGCGCTATAAATGCGCGTCGAGCCCGAAGCGGGGGCGCTGAGCGCCCATTCTCTGTTCCTTCGCCTCTGCCTCTCCGCCGCGCCTCTGCTCCTTCTCCCTTTCTCCACAGCCACCGCCGGCTTGCATGCCATGGGCAAAGACAAGACCGCGGCGATGGAGCGCTTGAAGAAGGAGACGATGGGGAAGGGGAAGCGGTCTGGCCGTGGCGGGTCGTCGTCGAGGTCTGGGCTCCCTCCTGGTTGGATCCAGGGGGATTGGATCAGGTCCGCCATCACGATGGAGGACTTGGAGGAGCTGGAGGAAGAGGGGCTGGTCGCCCTGCGGCTCCTGGCGGGTGCTGGAAGGCGAGCTCAAGCCACGGCCGCGGGAGGGGGAGTGCGTCCTCCTCGCGACTCACGTCGACTGAGGTATCTCCATGCCCCCGCACCCTTTCTTTCGCGCCTTTCTGATTTTCTTCGGCGCCCAGCTGCACTACTTCACGCCCAACTCCATCGCCTTCCTTGCTGCGTTTGTCTCGATGTGTGAGAACTTCCTCGGCTGTCGGCCGCACTGGGGATTGTTCAAGCATATTTTCACTTATCGCTCGCAAACTGTCAAGAAGGCGAACCCGAGTGACGAGAAGACGCATGTCCTCCAAGCGTGCGGCGAGCTAGGCATCCAGCTTAGGAATAGGAGCGCCTTTCCTGCTATGATTCTTCCGGAGTCGGTTCAGGGCTGGCATTCGACTTGGTTCTATTATAAGGACAAGCCGACTCCTGGTCAGTCGACCGGGCTCCCTCCCTTCTCTCTTGGTCGAGCCAGTCAGCCTCCGTCATTGATTGTGGGTCGGGCCGAGGGGGCGGAAGTGGACATGCTGGTCGAACGGGTTGTCGAACTGGTCCGTGAGGGGGTCACAGGGTTGGACCTGCTTGAGGTGTACCTCATGCGGAGGATCCATCCTCTCTAAGCTCGAGACCACCCGACGTGGCTGTACTCCAGTGTCGATGACTCGTCACGAGTCCACCCAGAGGCAACAGACGTGAAGTATGTGGCGCAGTGCCTGAAGTGTATCACGGGGAACAAAGACAACCCCAGGGGGTCCAGAAGGGTTCTCCCATTCAACGCCGACCATCTTCCTAACAAGGTATGTCCTTGGCTTTCGAGTGGTGTTTTTGTTCTTGACTTGCAGTTGTCTTGATGAGTTCGACTGCCATTTGGCTAATATTTCTTCTTTGCAGATCTATACCGAAATGTACTCGGTGCCCAACGGGGATCAGGTCCAAGAAGGCGAAGAGGGCGCGGGCGACATCTCCGAGTGGAAGTCTGACGAAGAGACCGAAGAGGAGAGCGAGGACTCCAGCAGTGGGGAGGAGGTCGAGTCACCTCCCCGTGGCGAGAAGCGATCCAAGGAGAAGCACGACCCAGGGGTTGTGCGCTCTCGGACAGGTCCCTCCAGCTCCCAGGCGCCAAAGCGGGCTCGTACGGCCACTCCTGACCCATCTGAGAAGGCGCCCAAGCAACCCAAGGTCACCACCGCCAAGCCCCGGAAGGCCCTGCCCAAGATCAAGGTGGATGTTCCCATCGCCTCCACGTAAGTGTTGCTCAGCTTTATTCCTTTCTGCCTTTCAGAGGTCGACTCTGTCTTCGTCGACTCATCTTCAAGGAAATTTTTCAGTGCTGCTGCTTCTGCGACCTCGATGGATATCGACAAGGGCCGGAACAATGAGGAGACCGCGGATGCTGCTACGTCCCGCGCAGGTGCGAGTTGTAGATCGTGTTTTTCTTTTCGTCGGTTTGAGCTGATGGTCGACTGAACCTCATAATTGTCTTTTTTGAAGTGCCACGCCATGTCATAGAGCTCCCAGACGATGATGATGACAATGAGGAGCGCTCGGGGGTGGCTCGACGACGCACAGGGAGGAAGGGCCAGAAGGTGCCTTCTGGCCCTAAGGCCCGGTAACAGGAAGACATGGTCCAGACCACGGTCTCCTTCGCCGCTCCCGTGTCGACCGTGTGCCCATCTTCATCGGCTGGAGGGGCCGTCGACCCAGCGCCCGCTCCGGCCGTCGACCCAGCGCATGCTCCGTCGTCCGTTCTCTTCTCCATCTATCGCCTCCCGGAGGATCCCGTGGGCGCGACTCAAGAAGCCGTTCGCCAGGCGGGGCTGATGATGGAGAAGACGAAGGTGGCGTACGAGGCTAGCATGGCTGCTTACGGCGCTAGTTCCGCCCTTCGGACTAATGTCCAGGTTTGCTTCTTCCGAGTGATTGATTCGCAGTGTTGGTGTAGTCTTCAGTTTGAGAAATCCATCGCTTTGTTCGTAAGATGATGCCACACCCACTGGGTGCTTTGTCTTGTAGCTTTTAGCGTTTAAAGGTCATCCGATAGTATCACTGGGGGCACGCTCAGTGCGCCCAGTGGGTGTAGTCCCCGAGGCCATGGTCGACTGAGGTCGTCGCGACTGTGGTCTTTAGAATTTTTTGTTTGCTTTGTACTTCTCTCGAGCTCGGGCTAGACTGATCTTGGCCGAGCGAGAACCAGTGGGGGCACGCTTAGTGCACCCACTGGATGTAGCCCACGAGACCGTGGTCGACTGCTGGTAGACGGCCATGGTCTGATAACAGGACTTTTCCTCCCTTTTTTTGAGCTCGGGCCAGACTGATCTTGGCCAGGCGAGAACCAGTGGGGGCACGTTCAATGCACCCACTGGGTGTAGTACCCAAGACTGCGGTTGAGTGTTTGACTCGACTGTAGTCTTAGAACTCTGACTTGTTGTGTTGATGCAGAGATCATGTGAGTTTGGAGCCAAATTTGCGGATCTTGAGAAGAAACAGATCCAGCTCAATCTCGACTTGCAGCTGGCTCGGGACCACCTGAAGAAGACACAGGACCAAGCAGCTGGTAACTGACGCGAGCAACTCGCCGACTGTCCTTTGATAGGTGTGCCCTGTGTTTCCTCATGTTCATCTGTTTAGTGACATCCCTTGTAGGCCAACTGAAGGCGGCCCTGGAGCAGAAGGACCTCGACCTGGCGGAGGCGCAACAAAGGGCACAAGAGAAAACAGAACTAGCGGAGCAGAAGCTGGCTTCGGTTGGCACGCTCGAGGCGGAGATCACCAGGCTGAAGAGTTCTCTCGACGTGGCCAACCAAGAGGTGACTCGAATGACGAGGCCAAGAATGCTCTGAACGAAAAATACGAGGCCCTCTTCCAGAAGAGGAATGATCTGGAAGCTTATCTGAGCGACCTCACCAAGAAGTGGTATCTCGTGCTCGAAGGTATGTCTCTTTGGCTCAGACTTAGTTGGATTGGTCGACTCGTATTTTGCTTGCTGAATCGACGCGTTTCTTGTTGTGTAGAATTCTGCCGCAACTTCGGCGAAGAGACTGGGCGGGTTGAGCCCGGTCTGGACCCAGCCAATTCTATTGTCAAGGACGAAGCTGCCATAAATATCTTGAGGCTGGAGTCCCGCCTTACTGCTGCCACGGGCTATCTGGGTCGGCTGAAAGCAGTGATGGCTTGGATCGACGCCGCACTCTGGAGGGGAGTCGTGCAGGAGAACGACCTCGAGTCTCTGATGACTCGACTCAATGAGATCCATGGTCGAGTGCAGGAATGGAAGAAGTCATCTGCCCGCTGCGGAGCCGACGTGGCGCTATCCTTGGTCCGTGTGCACTACAAGGAAGTGAAGGAGCGAAGGCTCGCGGCGCTCAAGGTCGCCAATACGAAGGAGCTCCAGTTCCAGTCCTTCATGGAGTCTTTCTTGGAAGCTGCTACCCGCATCGCCGATGGGATCGACCTGGATGAGTTTGTTGCACCTGCGAGTCCGCCTCCCCCTGAGGAGTGAATGAACTTTGACACTTTGATTCAATTTGCCTCGGAATGCCGAGTGATCCTGTAACTGTTAAAATCTTGTGGGCTCGTGGCCCAGGTACTCTTGCCCGGATCTTGCGGGGCTTTTATCCGGATTTGGTTCCTTTCATGTTTGCTCGCTTTGCTTCCGACTCTCTTTGATCGTTTGGATTTTAAGTCGACGTCTTAACGGCAACGTTGTGCTTGTGGCGGAGCTCGGAGGACCGCAGCTAAGCCCCCGAGTGAAAGGGTCGCTCTTCACTTGGAGTGATTGTTTGTAACTTAGGCGATTACAAGCTACATAGTATTTGTGGCGGAGCTCGGAAGACACAACCACGTTATAGTTATGACGCAGCTCGGAGGACCACAGCTAAGCCCCCGAGTGAGAGGGTTGCTCTTCACTCGGAGTGGTTGTTTGTAACTTAGGCGATTCCAAGCTACGTTGTATTTGTGGCGGAGCTCGGAAGAAAGAGCCACGTTATACTTATGACGCAGCTCGGAGGACCGCAGCTAAGCCCCCGAGTGAGAGGGTCGCTCTTCACTCGGAGTGGTTGTTTGTAACTTAGGCGATTCCAAGCTACGTTGTATTTGTGGCAGAGCTCGGAAGACAGAGCCACATTATACTTATGACGCAGCTCGGAGGACCGCAGCTAAGCCCTCGAGTGAGAGGGTTGCTGTTCACTCGGAGTGGTTTTTTGTAACTTAGGCGAATCGGGTTCGCGGCTAAGCCCCCGAGTGAGAGGGTTGCTCTACACGCGGAGCGGTTTTTCGTAACTTAGGCGAATCGGGTTCGTGGCTAAGCCACCGAGTGAGACGGTTGCTCTTCACTCGGAGTGGTTTTCGTAACTTAGGCGAATTGAGTTCGCAGCTAAGCACCCACTGGGGGATTTTGAAGACCAGCATCTTAGAAACCAACAACCATTAAAGGATCATTGCGAACATGTCTTTGAAGTAAACTGGAAACTCTTTATTACAACTCGACTGTTCGAGCATTTTAGGTGTAGAAGCGGCGGAGCAGGTCCGCGTTCCATGAACGAGGTTCATCTTTCTTCTTAGCGACGTTGTAGAGGTGATATGATCTATTGTGTAGCACCTTGGTGATGATGAAGGGGCCTTCCCAGGCTGGGGTGAGCTTGTGTGGTCGTTTCTGATGCACTCGAAGAACTAGGTCTCCTTCCTAAAATGCTCGGCTTCGGACGTTGCGAGCATGGAATCGACGCATGTATTGTTGATAGATGGTCGACCGGATCAAGGCCATCTCACGTTCCTCCTCCAAGAGGTGGACTGCATCCTGACGAGCTTGCTCTGCTTCTGCTTCGGAGAAGAGTTCCACTCGGGGGGCATTGTGTAGCAAATCACTCGGCAGCACGGCTTCAACTCCATAGACCATGAAGAAAGGGGTACGGCCAGTCGATCGGTTTGGAGTTGTCCTCAGACCTCATAAGACAGATGGTAGTTCGGTTACCCAAGCTCCGGCGGCATGCTTAAGGTCATGCATGAGTCGTGGCTTCAGGCCTTGAAGAATCAAACCGTTTGCTCTTTCTGCCTGTCCATTCGACTGCGGATGTGCTACGAAGGCATAATCGACTCGTGTCCCTTGAGAAGCACAGAAAGCTCTGAATTCATTCGAGTCAAAGTTGGAGCCGTTGTCCGTGATGATGCTGTGGGGGACTCCATATCTGAATATCAATTCCCTGATGAAGCTGATGGCAGTGCTCGACTCGAGGTTCTTGATGGGCTTGGCCTCAATCCATTTGGTGAACTTGTCGACCGCCATGAGCAGGTGAGTGAATCCGCTTCTGTCAGTCTTGAAGGGGCCAACCATGTCCAAGCCCCAAACAGCAAAGGGCCAAACTAGCGGAATGGTCTTCAGGGTAGACGCTGGCTTGTGAGACATGTTGGAGTAGAACTGGCAACCTTCGCACTTATCCACAATATCTTTGGCCATCTCTTTGGCTCGGGGCCAATAAAACCCGGCTCGGTACGCTTTGGCCACTATGGTCCGAGAGGAAGCGTCGTGGCCACAAGTTCCCGAGTGAATCTCATTCAGAATCAGTCGACCCTCCTCTGGGGTGATGCAGCGTTGAGCGACTCCAGTGACACTTTCTCTGTAGAGTTGAGCCTGAATGACGGTGAACGCCTTGGATCGACGGACGATCTGGCGCGCTTCTTCTTCATCTTCCGGGAGTTCTTGCCTAAGCAGATATGCTATGTATGGCACAGTCCAGTCGGGCGTAATCACTAAACCTCCATGATCAGGTCGACCACTGCAGGTACTTCGACTTCAGTCAGATCTGACACACTGACCGGCAGTGGGGGCTCCTTCGTGAAGGGGTCTTCTTTGACAGAAGGGGTGTGCAGGTGTTCTAGAAACACATTCTTGGGTATAGGCTTCCGAGTCGACCCAATTTTCGCAAGGTCGCCGGCAAGCTGATTCTTGGCTCTTGGCACGTGATGGAGCTCTAAACCTTCAAACTTCTTTTCAAGCTTCCGTACTGCACTGCAATAACTGGTCATTGCCGGGCTCCTGACGTATCATTCCTTCATCACTTGGTTCACCACTAAATCTGAGTCGCCATAGACCATCAGGCGACGGACGCCGAGTGAGATGGCCATGCGCAATCTGTACAAAAGTGCTTCGTAGTCAGCCTCGTTGTTCGATGAGTCAAAGTGGATCTGAAGGACATAACTGAGCTTGTCTCCCCTGGGAGATACCAGGACCACACCTGCGCCGGATCCGTTCAACATCTTGGATCCATCAAAGAACATAGCCTAGTGATCTGACTGAACTTGAGTCGGCAGCTCTTGTTCTATCCACTCGGCCACAAAATCTGCTATAGCCTGAGACTTGATGGCTTTCTTCGCTTCAAACTTGATATCTAATGGAAGAAGTTCAATCGCCCATTTTGCCACTCGACCGGTTGCATCTCGGTTGTTCAGAATCTCTGACAGGGGGGTGTCGCTGACGACTGAGATTGTATGATCTGAGAAGTAGTGGGCAACCTTCTTTGCAGTCAAGTAAATCCCGTACTCAAGCTTCTGGTAATGCGGGTACCTTTGCTTGGAGGGAGTCAAAACTCCGGATATGTAATAGATTGGGCGCTGGACTTTGTAGACCTTGCCCTCTTCTTACCGCTCGACCGTGAGTATAATGCTGACAACTTGTCCGGTGGCTGCGATGTATAGTAAGAGAGGCTCTTTGCTGACTGGGGCAGCAAGCACCAGCTGGGTGGACAGCAGGGCTTTGAGGTCTTCAAACGCAGCTTCGGCTTCGGAATTCCACTCAAACTTTTCTGCTTTCTTCATTAGTCACTAGAGAGGCAACGCCTTCTCACCGAGATGAGAAATGAATCGACTCAATGCGGCCAAGCAACTAGTAAGCTTCTGGACGTCGTGTATACGCTTGGGGCGTTTCATTCGGAGGATGGTGCTGACCTTCTCTGGGTTGGCGTCGATTCCTCGTTCGAAAACGAGAAAACCGAGTAACTTGCCGCCAGGAACTCCAAACGTACACTTTGATGGATTGAGCTTGATATCATAGCTTCTCAAATTTGCGAATGTCTCAGCGAGGTCAGTCAGCAGGTCAGAACCTTTCCGTGACTTGACCACAATGTCATCCATGTATGCTTTGACGTTCTGACTGATTTGCTTCAGCAGGCACTTCTGGATCATGCGCATGAAGGTAGCACCGGCATTTTTGAGACCGAAAGGCATGGTGACATAACAGAAACACCCGAAGGGGGTGATGAAAGCTGTCTTGATTTCGTCAGGTCCGAATAGACGGATCTGATGGTACTCAAAATACGCATCCAGAAAGGACAAACGCTCGCATCCAGCGGTCGAGTCAACTATCTGATTGATGCGGGGAGAGGAAAATGATCCTTTGGGTAGGCCCGATTGATGTGCTTGAAATCGATGCACATGCAGAGAGACTTGTCCTTCTTGGAGACCATGACGACATTGGCGAGCCACTAGGAGTGGTAGATCTCACGGATAAACTCAGCTGCCAGGAGCCGAGCCACTTCCTCGCCAATTGCCTTTCTCTTCTCCGCAACGGACCGATGGAGATGTTCCTTCACAGGCTTCACTTTTGGGTCGACTCGCAAATGGTGCTCAGCCAATCCCCTGGGTACACCCGGCATGTCTGATGGTTTCCATGCGAAGATGTCCCAGTTCTCACAGAGGAACTGGATGAGCGCTTCTTCCTATTTGTTGTCGAGTGTAGTGGAAATGTGGGTCGGTGCTGCATTGGGATCGGTGGGGTGAATGTGTACGGGCTTCGTCTCCCCAGCCGACTGGAAAGCTGACTCGGAAGCCGGCTTGTTGGCCCGCAGCAGGTCCCTCGGATCCATGCTTTTCTAGTACTCCTCCATCTCTACTGCTGCCATCTTCTTGTCAGCGATCTTCGAGCCTTTCTGGAAGCACTCTTCCGCTTTCTGACGGTTCCTTGTGACGGTTATAACGCCTTTGGGTCCCAGCATCTTCAGCTTGAGGTATACATAACATGGTCGAGCCATGAACCTGGCGTAGGCGGGCCTACCCAGAATGGCATGATAAGCGCTGTTGAAGTCCACCACTTCAAACGTCAGCTTCTCTTTGCAAAAATTCTTCGAGTCGCCAAAGACTACGTCGAGTGTGATTTGGCCAATTGAGTCGGCCTTCTTCCCGGGGATGACCCCGTGGAACCTCATGTTGCTTTCACTCAGCTTGGACATCGGGGTGCCCATATCCCGGAGGGTTGCGGCATACAGAATATTCAAACCACTGCCTCCATCCATCAGGACCCTGGTCAGACGTGTGCCCTCGACCACTGGGTCGACCACCAGCGCCTGCCGCCCGGGGGTAGCGATGTGCGCAGGGTAATGTCGGGACCCCAATCCTAAGTCACACCGGTCTAGCATGTAACACACCGTATCACTTTGCGGCCTCACGCACGGTATCCCATGGGTGCCACCTTACCTGGCCCGGGACCGTTTGCGCATTTTAGCTCACGTATATGATACTGTCGCTAGCATCCATATGACAGAGAACCCGGGCCGACATGACCAGTTATAAACCAAAAGTGGCTCTAAATTACAGAGACATGCATACATGACCCAGCAATGAATGTGTCGGTCATCAACGTATGAACCCAAGTCGTAGCAAGCTACAAGGACTTAAAGGAACATTGCGTGACATTTCCCCTAAGGGACAGACACAGGAACGAAGAAGGACACATGCCGGTCAGCCTAAGTGTTCCGGACCACTAGCAAGCTACCAAGGCTTGGTGGAAGCACTAGGAGACATTTCCCTGTAAGATAGGCTACCAAGGGTAAACAACTAGGTGTCGGATCCCACACATACCAAGCATTTCAATAACATACACACAATATGCTCGATATGTGGAAATACAACATGGCATCACAACAAGACTCTAAGAAACAAAGTATTTATTCATTAGGCTCCGAGGAGCCAGATATTACAAACATGGGTCTCATGACCCAACATTCAGAGCATACAAGCAACAAGCGGAAGCTCAACATGTCTGAGTACAGACATCTACAAATGAAAAAGGCTGAAGAGCCGGACTATCTACAACACTCGTCCAAGTTCGTAGCTGAGGTAACAAGCTACTTGTCGAAGTCCAAGCGGAACTACTAGTGAGAAGACAGTCTCATCTGCAAAACATAAATTAAGCAAACGTGAGTACAAAGGTACTCAGCAAGACTTACATCAGATCCTATCATACATGCATTTGTATCAAGAAGGCAAGTGGGGTTTAGTTGCAGCAAGCCAGCTTTGACTCAGTGGCTAACCTATACTACGACTGCTGGTAACTCTTTTGAGGTGGCGCACACGAGTCCACTAAGCACCACACAAGACACCACTGTGGATTCATCCCCGTCTCCCTACGAGAAGGCCATCCATAGCACTCACACTTGTCTTGAGTATTTTAGAGTATCCACTTCAAGTTGTCTATGTACCACGTAAGCATCCAAGAAGTCCATAACCGTGGACCCGGCTATTCGAATAGATCATGTTAACCCTGGAGGGGTGTACTTCTTCACACACGCTCTCGCCACTTACCGCCATGTACATCTCGTGTGTCTCGGCAACCTTCAAGCGGAAGCCTGGCGAGGGTGTCGGCCACGACCTGACTATCCACACAAGACTCTAGTCCAGGTTTATCGCCTATTCGGGTTCCATCCGTAAGGACATCCAGCCGGGGTGTCTCTCACGGCCCCAAATGATGTGCGCAGGGTTCCCAAGCCCACCTCACCGAATGGATCTACGCTTGGTACACCGTGCCACGGTGCCTAGTCTGTCCCAAGCCCACCTGGCCGAGTGTCACTTGGTAGACTACTAGCACTACCTACAAACACCAGAAACTAGTTGCAACTCCTGGACAGAGATCATGTTGATTAATAAGTCGAGAGGGGTCGAGTTACCGGAACCCAATGTGTGGTAGTAGCTAATTATTGGACAACAAACACAGAACTCAGTTCCTAAGGACGGTTCCAGTGAGACAACCCAACATGTACTCCTACATGGCCTCTCACCGCTACCTTTACCAAAACGTGTTCACACACTTGACTCTCAGCATTAGAACATAACACTGCACTCCAATTCATTCCCAATGAATCAGACCTGACACACTCTAAGCAATAGCAGGCATGGCATGGTAAGATCACAACATGGCTTCAATCAACTCCTACACATGCTAGTGGGTTTCAACTATTTACTGTGGCAATGACAGGTCATGCAGAGGAATGGGTTCAACTACCGCAGCACAAAGTAGCAGTTGAATCGTTGTTGTCCTAATGCAATAACAGAGAGCAGGAGCGAGAGAGGGATTGTATCGGAATGAACAAGGGGGTTTGCTTGCCTGGTATAACAACGTGCAGAGCACTGCTCCTCTGACAGGTACTCTGGAACGGTCTCCGTAGCTGGACCTATCGAGAAGAACGGTGCCGGCGATCAAACACAAGCATATGCAGCAATATGATGCATGAAGATGTGATGTTATTTGAGCTAATGCGACTAGCATTCTATTTTAAAGAAGTCCATTTGAACCATGGGTTCAAATGCAATTCCAAAATTAACATTTAAAAGTGCCATTTATATGTTTTCACCTATACAGCAAGTATAAGTTGGTTTAACATGCATGAAAATACCATAAACAGATTCCTCATATTTGTTTGATCATTTTTCATATATAAATTATTTCATTCTGAGCTACGGTTGAATTTATGTGATTTTTTGAAGTTTGAACAACTTTCTGGATTTTCCTAAACAAAAACAATTCCAGAAAATTGTTTATTGCATCAGCACTGCGTCATGCTTGCATCAGCAAGCAGCAGCGCTGACTCAGGTCAAACCTGATGTGTGGGGTCCACACGTCAGTGGCTCAGCAAAGTAATTGAGTTAGTTAGCCCTAACTAACTGGACCGGGCCCACTAGTCAGTGTCTAAAGTGACTAACCTAACTAGTTAATTAGTACTAACCAGAGTAATTAGTCGGGCGGGGCCCGCAAGTAAGTGAGAGAGAGGGGAAGTCAAACTGGGCAGTGGGTGTCAACCCACGGTGGTCAGCGGGTCAAAACCCATCGGCGGCTCGACGCCGGTGTCCACAGACACGGCGGAGGGGCTCGGGATCGCCGTTCCGGCGGTCATTTGGGCAGCGGAGACCACGGGCGAGGAGCTGGAGCTCGTCCGCGTCAGCTGGAGCAAGCGGGAGGGCACGGGGCGGCCGAAGCTCGTTGGAACGGAGCTCGCGGCGGCGGCCGGAGCTTGGTGAGCTCGAGCAGGTGGCTGTAGGGCACGTGGGGAGGAGCTGGTGCTGGCTACGGGCTCCTGGAGATGCGTTGAGCGCGGTGGTGTGCTCAGCTTGGTCGGAGGCGAGCTAAAGCGACGGCGGTCACATGGCCAGCGCCGACGAGGTCTCGGCATCAGCGGAGATATGGCCTAGAGGTCGAACGCGACCAGGGAAGAAGGGGAAAACGACCCGGAGGCTCACCGCGAGTCTGTTGGGAGGGTCAGTGGGCTCGGGGACGCGTCGGAGGCGGCGAATTCGTCGATGTCGTCTGGCGGCCGTGCGGAGAAGATGAGCTCGAGGACGAGGCCTCAGGGCGTCCGGGGTCCTGCGGTTCGGCGTAGAGGTGCACGGCAGCGAGGCGGAGCTCGGGGGCTCGTCGGAGAGGCGAGGGGGAGGCGGTGGCTACGGCAACGGTGGCCGGTGGCGACGGCGGCGCTCGGGTCCGAGCGAGGGAGAGAGCAGAGGAGGGGGATGAGGACGGGGAAGAATGCGAGGGAGTCCGGGGGGTGCGTGGCTCGTCCAAACGCAGCGGAGAAGGAAACAGACAGGCAGCGAGGGAGGAGGTGGCGCGCTCGCCGTGCGCGCACGTCGGGCACGCGCCTCGCCTACTGGCGTGAGGAAGACGACAGGGGAGGGCAGGTGGGCTGGGCTGGCCAACTTGGCCGGCCAGGCCGCACAGTGCTGGGCCAGCACAAGTAAGGGTTTTCCCTTTTTTGTTTTTCTTTTCTATTTTTCTGACATTTGTTTTGATTTTAAAGAAACTCATTTAAAAACTTTTGACAATTTTTGTAGGGACTAGAAGGAGTATTCCAAAACCCCACACAAAATCCAGAATTATTGGACATATATTAAAAAAATATTAAATATATATATCCAATGCAAATAATTATTTCATTAATTCCAAATGCCCCAAATAAATTTTTATGAGCTCCTAAAAATATTGGTTTGATTTTTATCTGTGGCCAATATTTTCAGAGAGCAACATGAACATTTTCTTGGACCTTTTTGGAGCAATTTTTATCTGGGTCATTTTCAAAAAGATCCCTGAGGCTTTCACATGTCCTCAATTCAAATTCATTTGAATTTTAGACATGATGCAAACACCAAAGATAGCCTAGTGCATACCAGAACTGGGGTTGTGACAACTCGCCCCCACTCGAAAGAATCTCGTCCCGAGATTTAGGAGTCGACGGAAAGAAAGTGGGGTACTCCAGTCGGATACGATCTTCTCGCTCCCAAGTAGCTTCTCTCTCGGAATGATGAGACCACTGAACCTTGAGAAACTTGATGTTATGACGTTGAGTGACACGCTCTGCTTGATCCAGAATGTGAACGGGATATTCTCGATATGTGAGGTTATCTTGGAGATCAAGCATTTCGTGGTCCACTCCGCGGATGGGATCCAAGAAGCAACGCCTGAGTTGAGAGACGTGCAAGACATCATGAACTCGAGAAAGATGTGGGGGTAGTTCCAATTGGTAGGCAACCTCTCCTCGTTTAGCGAGAATGCGAAAAGGACCAATGTAATGAGGAGCCAACTTGCCCTTGATACTGAAACGATGGGTACCCTTCAAAGGAGTAACCCGAAGGTAAGCTTTGTCGCCAACCTCATAAGCCACTTCCTTATGATGACGATCATACTGGCTCTTCTGACGAGACTGGGCTGTTTTCAAATTCTCACGAATGATGCGAACTTGCTCTTCTGCCTCCTGAATCATATTCGGTCCAAAGAATTGTCTTTCACCGGTTTCTGACCAGTTCGTGGTTGTTCGACATCTTCGTCCATAGAGAATCTCAAAACGAGCTTTCTTGAGATTGGATTGATAGCTATTGTTATAAGCAAACTCGGCGAAAGGAAGACATTTCTCCCAATCCATACCGAATGAGATAACACAAGCTCTAAGCATGTCTTCGAGAATTTGGTTGACCCGTTCCACCTGACCACTTGACTGAGGGTGGAAAGCGGCACTGAAGGAAAGATGGGTGCTCATGGCAGTCTGGAAACTCTCCCAGAAATGAGAAGTGAAAAGACTACCACGGTCTGAATCGATCTCTAGTGGAACACCGTGAAGTGACACTATTCGAGAAATATACAAGTCAGCAAGCTGACTAGCGATGATACTCTCTCGAACAGGTAGAAAGTGAGCCACTTTGGAGAGACGATCAATGACTACGAAGATAGCATTATTCCCTCTCTTGGTCTTGGGAAAGCCGGTGATGAAGTCCATACCAACTTTATCCCATTTCCACTCAGGAATAGCTAGAGGCTGAAGGGTGCCAGCAGGTCTTTGATGCTCTGCTTTAACGCGACGACAAACGTCACAATTAGCAATGAACTGAGCGATTTCTCTCTTCATCCTAGTCCACCAGAACCTCTCGCGTAGGTCCTGATACATCTTAGTACTACCGGGATGAATCGTGAGAGGAGATTCATGAGCCTCCTTAAGGATCAGTTGCCAAAGTTGTTGTTTCTTGGGAACCACCAGCCGGTTTTGGAAGAAAACAAAACCTCGACCATCTATGGAAAAACTACCAGCAATACCCTTGGCAATGTTTCTCTTGATCCGGGTAATCCCTGTATCATGCTTCTGGGCTTCTATGATATGATCCAAAAGAGTAGGTTTCGCCACCAAGGTAGAAAGGAATCCATGAGGAGCGATGTGAAGGTTAAGCTTACATAATTCCTCATGGAGAAGTGGTTGGCCCTGCTGCAACATGAGATTGTTGCAATAGGACTTACGACTTAGCGCATCATCCATGACATTTCCCATGCCTGGGGTGTAGGTAATCCCTAAGTCGTAATCTAAGATCAACTCCAACCAACGTCTTTGCCTAAGGTTCAAATCTGGTTGGGTGAAGATATACTTGAGGCTCTGGTGATCGGTGTAGATCTCGCAACGATTACCAAGGAGGTAATGTCGCCAGGTCTTAAGTGCATAGACTACGGCTGCAAGCTCTAGATCATGTGTAGGATAATTCTTCTCATGTGGATGCAACTGTCGAGATGCATAGGCAATCACATGACGATCCTGGATAAGAATGCAACCTAGTCCCTGTCGTGAGGCATCACAGTAGATAACAAAGTCCTTAGTGAAATCCGGTGGCACAAGTATGGGAGCAGAAGTCAGGCGTCTTTTCAGTTCCTAAAAACTGTGCTCACACTGTGGGGACCACTCAAACTTTTTATCTTTCTTGAGAAGTTCTGTAAGAGGTTTGGCCACTTTAGAGAAGTTCTCAACAAAGCGGCGACAGTAACTGGCTAGACCAAGGAAGCTCCTAACTTGTCTAACTGTTTCAGGTGGAGTCCAATCAAGGACGGCCTGAACTCTCTCGGGGTTGACAACAATGCCCTTACCAGAAATTACATGACCGAGATAGGTCACTTCTGGCAACCAAAATTCGCACTTGGAGAACTTGGCATAAAGGCGTTGCTCTCTGAGTTTTTCTAGAACAAGTCTAAGATGTTCGGCATGCTCTTCCTCGTTCTTCGAGTATATAAGAATATCATCGAGGTAAACCACGACGAACTTATCTAAGTACTCCATGAAGATCGAGTTCATCAAGCGGGAGAAAGTGGCTGGAGCATTGGTTAGACCGAAGGACATGACGGTGTACTCGTACTGACCATAACGAGTGACAAAAGCCGTCTTGGGGATGTCCCCATTTCTAATCTTGATTTGATGGTTTCCCAACCTCAAATCCATCTTGGAGAAGACTGAGGATCCATCGAGCTGATCATACAGGTCATTGATCCTGGGAAGCGGATACTTGTTCTTTACCGTGACCAAATTAACGGGACGATAATCTACAACCATCCGATCCGTACCATCCTTCTTCTTGACGAAGAGGACGGGGCAAGCCCAGGGAGAAGAACTAGGACGGATGAAACCCTTTTGCAGGGACTCATCAAGTTTTTTCTTAAGCTCAGCTAGTTCTAAGGGTGCCATCTTGTAAGGTCTCCTAGAGATTGGAGCGGTTCCTGGGATAAGGTCTATAACAAAATCTACATCTCGGTCAGGTGGAACACCTGGCAGTACCTCTGGAAAGACATCCGGAAAGTCACGGACTATCGGAACATCTTCAATGTCTGGAAGAGGGCTGGCATTAAGAGAATAGAGTTGACGCTTTGCCACTCTAGTGGTGACAGTGACTATCTTGCTAGAAGGGTGTGTAAGCTGAACAGATCTAGTGAAACAATCAATCTTGGCATGATGAGCTGTCATCCAGTCCATACCCAAGATGATATTAATATCTGAAGACTTGAGGGCTACAAGTGATGCAAGGAACACAAGTCTGTCGACAAGGATTTCATTTCCATGGCTTACACTAGAAGTTTGCCATTTGGATCCAGGAGTTTGAATGAGTAGTGGGGAGGGCATATCACAAAATGAGATGTTGTGCAAGCGGGCATAACTTTCGGAAATGAAAGAATGATATGCTCCAGTATCAAATAGAACCGATGCCGGATGACAATTGACAAGGAGTGTACCAAGAATGACATCGGGATCATCATGAGCGTTTTTGGCTGAGACGTGATGCACACGTCCATGTTCAGTGGGAGCTGACTTGACACTGATCATCTTGCGTGATGGCTTATCACGGCCAACAGATTTCTCGGACTGGGGTGGAGCAACACGGGTCTGAGTGCAAATACGGGCAATGTGTCCCGGCTCTCCGCACTTGTAACAAATCCTGGAGGTAGGACGTGGACCCGCATTGGCAAACGGTCCATCAATAGGCCTGGGTGGAGCATACTGCTGAACTGGAAGAGGTACCACATAAGATGGCCTCGGTGTACAACTGGGTGGAAGAACAGAGTTCGGAACCCAAATCTGGCGCTTCTGAGAACTAGAACCGGAGGAAGATCCCAAATCAAGGGTGTGCTTACGAGACTCCTCGTAAGTGAGCTGAGCTGTCTCTGCATTGATGGCCTTGTTCACAAGAGCCTGGAATGTGTTGCAATGATGTAAGTGGAGATCACGACGCAGTTTGGGGTTGAGACCCTTCCGGAACCTAGCCTGCTTCTTGGTGTTCGTGGACACTTCTTTTGTAGCATAGCGGGCGAGGTTCTCAAACTCTCTACTATAAGCATCAACAACCATCTTAGCCTGGGTAAGACTACAGAACTTTTCTCTCTTGCGATCGATGAGAGCTTGAGGGATACGATGCTCACGAAAAGCCTTTGTGAAAACTCTCCTGGTAGGAATCTAGCCAGCTGGAATCATGGCCTCATAGTTCTGCCACCAAAGACTAGCAGGACCTTCCAGGTGATAAGTGGCATAGACGACCTTGTCACCTTCAGCTACGTTCGCAGAACGCAGCTTGTGAGTGATACTACGGAGCCAGTCATCTGCATCGAGTGTCTCAATGGGATGATGGAAGGTGGGTGGTTTCAGACGAATGAAGTCATGGATGGTTGCTGATTCCTTGCACTGATGTGCGGTGTTCTCCTCAATACGTGCCAACAAGCGGTTAGACTCACGCTTGTTTCTCTCCATCTCTAACATTAACTCTGCCAACGAAGGCTGGTCGGAAGGATCCTCCTCATCCCTACCACCTCCGTGGTTCTGTCTACGAGCAGCTGAGCTTCGCTTAACTGAAGACATCCTGAGAAGCGAAACCGAGGACGGAAACATCAACAATTATAGGATGCATAAGGTAGAACAAGAAATTAGTATCTCTCGAACTACTAGGATAATTCCGGCAGCATAACAGCAGTAAAATGCTCAGAATGAGACATCCTTCTAACAAAAGGGGTAGTATAACAACTCAACATCATCACTCAAGGTTCTGTGATAGTACTATACAAACTAAACTGGAAGAACTTGAAAACAGGAGTAGGACTCTGATCAACCAATCCTATGGGGCTACGGAGTAGTAACTCGTGATCCTGATAGGAGGAAGAGAAAACCTAGTTCCTTAACCCCATAGGAAAGGTAGGATGACTCAGATCAGAAGACATGAGGTATAAGGAGTAAAAAGAGCCTTACGTTCCCTTCCACAATCAATTCCCTTATATAACTGAAGAATTTCTAGATTCAACTTTGACCATTTTGGCTTGGTAATCCTACATGCAGTCAGGCTCTGATACCAAAGCTGTCGGGACCCCGATCCTAAGTCACACCAGTCTAGCATGTAACACACCATATCACTTTGCGGCCTCACGCACGGTATCCCACGGGTGCCACCTTACCTGGCCCGGGACCGTTTGCGCATTTTGGCTCACGTATATGATAGTGTCGCTAGCATCCATATGACAGAGAACCCGGGCCGACATGACCAGTTATAAACCAAAAGTGGCACTAAATTACATAGACATGCATACATGACCCAGCAACGAACGTGTCGGTCATCAACGTATGAACCCAAGTCGTAGCAAGCTACAAGGACTTAAAGGAACAACGCGTGACATTTCCCCTAAGGGACAGACACAGGAATGAAGAAGGACACATGCCGGTCAGCCTAAGTGTTCCGGAGCAGTAGCAAGCTACCAAGGCTCAGTGGAAGCACTAGGAGACATTTCCCTATAAGATAGGCTACCAAGGGTAAACAACTAGGTGTCAGATCCCACACATACCAAGCATTTCAATAACATACACACAATATGCTCGACATGTGCAAATACAACATGGCATCACAACAAGACTCTAAGAAACAAACTATTTATTCATTAGGATCCGAGGAGCCAGATATTACAAACATGGGTCTCATGACCCAACATTCAGAGCATACAAGCAACAAGCGGAAGCTCAACATGTCTGAGTACAGACATCTACAAATTAAAAAGGCTGAAGAGCCAGACTTTCTAGAACACTCGTCCAAGGTCGTAGCTGAGGTAACAAGCTACTTGTCGAAGTCCAAGCGGAACTACTAGTGAGACGGCAGTCTCATCAGCAAAACATAAATTAAGCAAACGTGAGTACAAAGGTACTCAGCAAGACTTACATCAGATCCTATCATACATGCATTTGTATCAAGAAGGCAAGTGGGGTTTAGTTGCAGCAAGCCAGCTTTGACTCAGTGGCTAACCTATACTACGACTGCTGGTAACTCTTTTGAGGTGGCGCACACGAGTCCACTAAGCACCACACAAGACACCACTATGGATTCATCCACGTCTCCCTAAGAGAAGGCCATCCATAGCACTCACACTTGTCCTGAGTATTTTAGAGTATCCACTTCAAGTTGTCTATGTACCACGTAAGCATCCAAGAAGTCCATAACCGTGGACCCGACTATTCGAATAGATCATGTTAACCCTGGAGGGGTGTACTTCTTCACACACGCTCTCGCCACTTACCGCCATGTACATCTCGTGTATCTCGGCAACTTTCAAGCGGAAGCCTGGCGAGGGTGTCGGCCATGACCTGACTAACCACACAAGACTCTAGTCCAGGTTTATCGGCTATTCGGGTTCCATCCGTAAGGAGATCCGGCCGGGGTGTCGCTCACGGCCCCAAATGATGTGCGCGGGGTTCCCAAGCCCACCTCACCGAATGGATCTACGCTTGGTACACCGTGCCATGGTGCCTAGTCTGTCCCAAGCCCATCTGGCCGAGTGCCACTTGGTAGACTACTAGCACAACCTACAAACACCAGAAACTAGTTGCAACTCCTGGATAGAGATCATGTTGATTAATAAGTCGAGAGGGGTCGAGTTACCGGAACCCAATGTGTGGTAGTAGCTAATTATTGGATAGCAAACACAGAACTCAGTTCCTAAGGACGGTTCCAGTGAGACAACCCACCATGTACTCCTACATGGCCTCTCACCGCTACCGTTACCAAAACGTGTTCACACACTTGACTCTCAGCATCAGAACATATCACTGCACTCCAATTCATTCCCAATGAATCAGACCTGACACACTCTAAGCAATAGCAGGCATGGCATGGTAAGATCACAACATGGCTTCAATCAACTCCTACACATGCTAGTGGGTTTCAACTATTTATTGTGGCAATGACAGGTCATGCAGAGGAATGGGTTCAACTACCGCAGCACAAAGTAGTAGTTGACTCGTTGTTGTCCTAATGCAATAACAGAGAGCGGGAGCGAGAGAGGGACTGTATCGGAATGAACAAGGGGGTTTGCTTGCCTGGTATAACAACGTGCAGAGCACTGCTCCTCTGACAGGTACTCTGGAACGGTCTCCGGAGCTGGACCTATCGAGAAGAACGGTGCCGACGATCAAACACAAGCATATGCAGCAATATGATGCATGAATATGGCATGAAGATGTGATGTTATTTGAGCTAATGCGACTAGCATTCTATTTGAAAGAAGTCCATTTGAACCAAGGGTTCAAATGCAATTCCAAAATTAACTTTAAAAGTGCCATTTATGTGTTTTTTCACCTATACAGCAAGTATAAGTTGGTTTAACATGCATGAAAATACCATAAACAGATTACCCATATTTTTCTGATCATTTTTCATATATAAATTATTTCATTCTGAGCTACGGTTGATTTTTTGTGATTTTTTGAAGTTTGAACAATTTTCTGGATTTTCCTAAACAAAAACAATTCCAGAAAATTGTTTATTGCGTCAGCACTGCATCATGCTTGCGTCAGCAAGTCAGCAGCGCTGACTCAGGTCAAACCTGACATGTGGGGTCTACACGTCAGTGGCTCAGCAAACTAACTAAGTTAGTTAGCCCTAACTATCTAGGCAGGGCCCACTAGTTAGTGTCTAAAGTGACTAACCTAACTAGTTAATTAGCACTAACCAGAGTAATTAGTCGGGCGGGGCCCGCAAGTAAGTGAGAGAGAGGGGAAGTCAAACTGGGCAGTGGGGGTCAACCCACGCCGGTCAGCGGGTCAAAACCCGTCGGCGGCTCGACGCCGGCGTCCACAGACGCGGCGGAGGGGCTCGAGACCGCCGTTCCGGCGGTCATTTGGGCAGCGGAGACCACGGTCGAGGAGCTGGAGCTTGTCCGCGTCGGTTGGAGCAAGCGGGAGGGCACGGGACGGCCGAAGCTCGTCAAAACGGAGCTCACGGCGGCGGCCGGAGCTTGGTGAGCTCGAGCAGGTGGTTGTAGGGCACGTGGGGAGGAGCTGGTGCTTGCTACGGGCTCCTGGAGATGCGTTGAGCACGGTGGTGTGCTCAGCTTGGTCGGAGGCGAGCTAAAGCGACGGCGGTGACATGGCCATCGCCGGCGAGGTCTCGGCATCAGCGGAGATATGGCCTAGAGGTCGAACGCGACTAGGGAAGAAGGGGAAAACGACCCGGAGGCTCACCGCGAGTCTGTTGGGAGGGTCAGTGGGCTCGGGGACGCGTAGGAGGCGGCGAATTCATCGATGTCGTCCGGCGGCCGTGCGGAGAAGATGAGCTCGAGGACGAGGCCTCAGGGCGTCCGCGTTCCTGCGGTTCGGCGTAGAGGTGCACGGCAGCGAGGCAGAGCTCGGGGGCTCGTCGGAGAGGCGAGGCGGAGGCGGTGGCTACGGCAACGGTGGCCGGTGGCGACGGCGGCGCTTGGGTCCGAGCGAGGGAGAGAGCAGAGGAGGGGGATGAGGACGGGGAAGAATGCGAGGGAGTCCGGGGGGTGCGTGGCTCGTCCAGACGCAGCGGAGAAGGAAACAGACAGGCAGTGAGGGAGGAGGTGGCGCGCTCGCCGTGCGCGCGCGTCGGGCACGCGCCTCGCCTACTGGCGCGAGGAAGACGGCAGGGGAGGGCAGGTGGGCTGGGCTGGCCAACTGGGCCGGCCAGGCCGCACAGTGCTGGGCCAGCACAGGTAAGGGTTTTCCCTTTTTTTGTTTTTCTTTTCTATTTTTCTGACATTTGTTTTGATTTTAAAGAAAATCATTTAAAAACTTCTTACAATTTTTGTAGGGACTAGAAGGAGTATCCCAAAACCCCACATAAAATCCAAAATTATTGGACATATATTAAAAAAATATTAAATATATATATATCCAATGCAAATAATTATTGCATTAATTCCAAATGCCCCAAATAAATATTTATGAGCTCCTAAAAATATTGGTTTGATTTTTATCTCTGGCCAATATTTTCAGAGAGCAACTTGAACATTTTCTTGGACCTTTTTGGAGCAATTTTTATCTGGGTCATTTTCAAAAAGATCCCTGAGGCTTTCACATGTCCTCAATTCAAATTCATTTGAGTTTTAAGCATGATGCAAACACCAAAGCTAGCCTAGTGCATACCAGAACTAGGGTTGTGACAGGTGATCAGACTGGTCAAATGTGATGGGGGTCTTGGACCACTTCAGAAACGTGGTGGTTGCTGGGGCAACCATGTTGACTTCCTTGTTGATGACTGTCAGTCGACTTTTGCTCTCGACGTCTGCGAAGATCACCAAAGTGGAGTTGATCTGGGGGTATCCTCCGTCCCCTTCCTTGTCTTCGGACTCTTCTGACTCCTTTTCCTTCTCAGTCGATTGATCTTTCTGGAAGTTCTGGATCAGGAGCCGGCACTGCCGAGTGGTGTGCTTGGGATATACCAAGTTTCCCTCTTCATCTTTCTTCGTGTGAATAGGACAAGGCTGGTCGAGTACATCATTCCCACCTTGATCCTTTACTTTCTTAGGAGCCCAAGGCCCCTTCGGCTTTCCTTTGCCTTTCCCTTGGTTGACCACTGCAGCTTCGGCCTGAGCAGCTGGCTCGGCCTTGCGCTTGGGCTTCCGATTGGAATTCTGATCATCTTGTCCGACTGGTTTCTTGCCACTGCGGAGCCGATCGGCCTCTTCGCCGTTAGCATACCAACTGGCAATATCCATCATCCAGGACAGGGACATATCGCTCATTCGACCGAACTTCAAATTCAGCTCCCGGTTACACACGCCCTCCTTGAAGGCTGAAACTGCATGGTGCTCAGACACATTTTCCACCGTGTGATGCAAGGCGGTCCATCGTTGGATGTAATCCCTCAAGGTTTCATTCGACTTCTGCGCACAATGCTGAAGCTCCGCGAGACCAGCAGGCCGCTTACAGGTCCCCTCGAAGGTCCGAATAAATACTCGAGCCAGCTCCTCCCAACTGTAAATACTCCCAGGGGCCAACTGATTGAGCCACGCCCGAGCTGAACCGCCTAGCATCAGAGGAAGGTGCTTCATGGCTACGTCGTCGTTACTGCCTCCGATCTGCACAGCCACTCGGTAGTCCTCTAGCCAGGTGTTTGGTTTCGACTCGCCGGTGATCTTACTTACCCCCGCTGCCAACCTAAAGTTTGGTGGATCTCAGCGGCCCTGATGGCACTGCAGAAACACACTCGGGCCCAGAGACGGGTGCTCGGCTTCCATTCGGACGATCTCTCCTTTGCTCTTCTCTGAATGCCCTGTTCCGGTCGACCAGCCCCTGCACAAGGATATACCTTGCATCGAAGCCCAGCCTCCGGGGATCTGGGGGAATCCTCCGCTCGTTGTCGCGTAAGCGCCTGCCTTCGTGCCGCCGGGGCGAGAACGATCCGCTTCCCGGAGGAGGCGTAGGCACTCGACGACGGTCATGATGACCGGTTCGACGGTCATATTGCTCGTCATTCCGACCCAGATGCCGGTCTTGCCGTGGGCCATGTTCCTCATGCCTTGGGGGCGATCTTGGACTGTGGGCTGACCAAACGATGTCTGCAGCCACCAATCTATTGTGAACCCTGTTGCGCGACTAATAAACATCCGCGTTTTGCTCCTCGGCCGTGCGGAGCAACGCCCGGATCTGCTGAAGGACTCTCCCAGGCTCCGACTGAGATGGTTGAATAGACTCCGCGATGCGAGCCGCGGCTTCGAGGTTCTGGACTGGTGTGCGGAACACCTGAGTCTCGCGCGGGTGCGATTGCCGCGGTCGTCGACTGGACTCGGGAACCAGTCGACGGGCCTGTTCGTCGAGTGCGCGCTGGATATTTTCCAAGCGCGCACGCTCGGCCACGGTGGCCAAGCGCGTGGCCTCCAGGGCCAGAGCCTCTGGAGAATCTACCACGATGGGAGTGAAGAGCGCGTCTTCGCTGCGGCGTCAGAGCTCGTCCCTCTGTTCGGCAGTGAGGGGTTGAGGAATGTAGCCGTCGTTGTCGTATGAACGGCCGCCACCGCGAGGAAAACCTGGCGGGCTGCGGCGCGAGTCGACCATTAGGACCTCCGCTGCGGGATCGCTGCTCCCGCACTCGGAAACTGAATCCGCGAGCTCGACCGACGGATCGGCCGACCCGTAGAGGTAACTGTCGGGCTCGATGGCCGCGACCTGAGGGGTGGCCGTCTGGCGGGCCACAACGTGTTTCACCCACCGCTAGAGCCGCGAGCGACTGGATCGCTTGCGGCGGCGTCTAGCCGGGATGGAGGACGATGTAGGAATCGGCAGGTACTAAGTCGACGGCTGCCGAAGGAGGACACCGGAGGCGCTGGCGCGGAAGTGCGCGGCCCCGCGGACGGGCAGCGCCTCGACATCAAGAGGAGCCTCCTGGAGCCAAGTGGAGTCGTCGGCGACGAAGACGAGCGCGCCGAGTCAGATCTCGCGGGCCAACGCCGGACCTGTTGGAGATATGCCCTAGAGGCAATAATAAAAGTATTATTATTATATCTCCTTGTTCATGATAATTGTCTGTTATTCATGCTTGAATTGTATTGTACGGAAACAGCGATACATGTGTGAATACACAGACCACATTGAGTCCCTGGTAGGCCTCTAGTTGCCAGCTCGTTGATCAACAGATGGTCACGGTTTCATGACCATGGACATGGGATGTCGGTGATAACGGGATCACATCATTAGGAGAATGATGTGATGGACAAGACCCAAACTTGAGCATAACACGAGATCGTATAGTTCGTAATGCATAAGCTTTTCGGTGTCAAGTATTTATTCCTTAGACCATGAGGTTGTACAACTCCCGGATACCGTAAGAGTACTTTGGGTGTGCCAACCGTCACAACGTAACTGGGTGGCTATAAAGGTACGCATCGGGTATCTCCGAAAGTGTGTGTTGAGTTGGTACGAACCGAGACTGGGATGTTGTCACTCCATATGACGGAGAGGTACCTCTGGGCCCACTCGGTAATACATCATCATAATGAGCTCAATGTGACTAAGTAGTTAGTCACGGGATGATGGATTACGGATCGAGTAAAGAGACTTGCCATGACGAGATTGAACAAGGTATCGGGAATACCGACGATCGAATCTCGGGCAAGTACCGTACCGATGGACAAAGGGAATAACATACGAGATTGAGTGAATCCTTGACACGGTGGTTCATCCGATGAAGATCATCGAGGAACACGTGGGAACCAACATGGGTATCCAGATCCCGCTGTTGGTTATTGACCGGAGAGTGGTCTCGGTCATGTCTACGTGTCTCCCGAACCCGTAGGGTCTACACACTTAAGGTTCGGTAACGCTAGGGTCGTAGAGATTAATGCACGTGGAAACCCGAATGTTGTTCGGAGTCCCGGATGAGATCCCGGATGTCACGAGGAGTTACGGAATGGTCCGGAGGTAAAGATTGATATATGGGAAGTCCAGTTTCGGCCAACGGGTGATCTCCGGGGGTCACCGGGAGCGTCCTGGGACCACCGGAGGGGCCCCGGGGGTCCACCGGGTGGGGCCACCCCTCCCGGTGGGGCCCCCAGGCCGCAAGGGGATGTGTGCAGCCCCCTGGGCTGGCGCACCACCAAGGGAGGCCCACCTCCCCTGCGCCTAGGGATAAACCCTAAGGAGAGGGGGGCCACCACTTGCCTTGGGGGAGGGGGACTCCTCCCTGGCCGCCGCCCCCCCTTGCAGATTGGATCTGCAGGGGGCTGGCGCCCCCCTGGCCCCCTATATATATGTGGGGGGGGGGGGCGGGGGAGAGGGCAGCCGCACCCAAGCCCTGGCGCCTCTCCCCCTCCCGTCACAACTCCTTTGCAGGGCAGCCCGGCGAAGCCCTGCTGCGATCTCCACTGCATCCGTCATCACGCCGTCGTGCTGCCGGATCTCTGACGACTTTCCTCCCCCCTTGCTGGATCAAGAAGGAGGTG
The DNA here is from genome assembly GCA_902687465.1 of Secale cereale. Taxonomy (NCBI): domain Eukaryota; kingdom Viridiplantae; phylum Streptophyta; class Magnoliopsida; order Poales; family Poaceae; genus Secale; species Secale cereale. The sequence goes on from LR738714.1 coordinate 430,970,009, forward strand.
ACGTTGCTGCACCGTACGTGTGTTGAACGCGGAGGTGCCGTCCGTTCGGCGCTAGATCATCGGTGACGAAGAACATGAAGAGTATGACTACTTCATCCTTGCTTCGTTGAAAGCTTCCGCACGCAATCTTCATAACGGTATGTAGATGCACTCTTAGTTGCTCGTTGCTAGATGTCTCCATACTTGGATCTTGGTGAAGACGTAGAATTTTTTTGAATTATGCTACGTTCCCCAACAGTGGCATCTGAGCCTAGGTTTTATGCGTAGCATCTTGGCACGAGTAGAACACAAAGCAGTTGTGGGCGTATGATCTTGTTCAACTTTCTTACCGTTACTAGTCAATCTTGATTCGGCGGTATTGTGGGATGAAGCGGCCCGGACCGACCTTACACGTACGCTTACGTGAGACTGGTTCCACCGACAGACATGCACTAGATGCATAAGGTGGCTGGCGGGTGTCTGTCTCTCCTACTTTAGTCGGATCGGATTCGATGAAAAGGGTCCTTATGAAGGGTAAATAGAAGTTGACAAATCACGTTGTGGTTTTTGCGTAGGTAAGAAACGTTCTTGCTAGAAATCCTATAGAAGCCACGTAAAACTTGCAACAACAATTAGAGGACGTCTAACTTGTTTTTGCAGCATGTGTTTTGTGACGTGGTATGGCCAAGAACAAAGATGTGATGAATGATATATGTGATGTATGAGATTGATCATGTTTTTGTAATAGGGAATCATGACTTGCATGTCGATGAACTTGACAACCGGCAGGAGCCATAGGAGTTGTCTTAATTATTGTATGACCTGTGTGTCACTGAATAACGCCATGTAATTACTTTACTTCATTGCTAAACGTTAGCTATAGTAGTAGAAGTAATAGTTGGCGTGACGACTTCTTCAAGACACGATGATGGAGATCATTATGATGAAGATCATGGTGTCGAGCCGGTGACAAGATGATCATGGTGCCCCGAAGATGGAGATCCAAGGAGCAAGATGATATTGGCCATATCATGTCACTATAAATGATTGCATGTGATGTTTATCATGTTTTTGCATCTTGTTTACTTAGAACGACGGTAGTAAATAAGATGATCTCTCACTAAAATTTCAAGTAATGTGTTTCCCCTAACTATGCACCGTTGCTAAAGCTCGTTGTTCCGAAGCACCACGTGATGATCGGGTGTGATAGGTTCTAACGTTCACATACAACGGGTGTAAGACAGATTTACACACGCGATACACTTAGGGTTCACTTGACGAGCCTAGCATGTACAGACATGGCCTCGGAACACGGAAGACCGAAAGGTCGAACACGAGTCGTATAGAAGATACGATCAACATGAAGATGTTCACCGTTGATGACTAGTCCGTCTCACGTGATGATAGGACACGGACTACTCGATTCGGATCGTGTATCACTTAGATGACTAGAGAGATGTCTTACTGAGTGGGAGTTCATTATAATTTGATTAAGATGAACTTAATTATCATGAACTTAGTCTAAATTCTTTACAATATCTCTTGTAGATCAAATGGCCCACGCTCAGGTTTCCCTCAACTTCAACGCGTTCCTAGAGAAAACCAAGCTGAAAGACGATGGTAGCAACTATACGGATTGGGTCCGTAACCTGAGGATTATCCTCATAGCTGCCAAGAGATCATATGTCCTAGAAGCACCGCTAGGTGATGCACCTGCCCCCGATGCTGACCAAGACGTTTTGAACGTCTAGCAGTCGCGTAGTGATGATTACTCCCTGGTTCAGTGCGGCATGCTTTACAGTTTAGAATCGGGGCTCCAAAAGCGTTTTGAGCACCATGGAGCATATGAGATGTTCGAAGAGCTGAAAATGGTTTTCCAAGCTCATGCCCGAGTGGAGAGATATGATGTCTCCGACGCATTCTACAGCTGTAAGATGGAGGAGAACAGTTCTGTCAGTGAGCACATCCTCAAGATTTCAGGATTGCACAACCGCTTGTCTCAGCTGGGAATGAATCTCCCAGATGAAGCGGTCGTTGACAGAATCCTCCAGTCGCTCCCACCAAGCTTCAAGAGCTTCGTGTTGAATTTCAATATGCAAGGGATGGAGAAGTCCATTCCCGAGGTGTATTCGATGCTGAAATCAGCAGAGGTAGACATCAAGAAAGAACATCAAGTGTTGATGGTCAATAAAACCACTAAGTTCAAGAAAGGCAAGGGTAAGAAGAACTTCAAGAAGGACGGCAAGCAAGTTGCCGCGCCTGGCAAGCCTGTTGCCGGGAAGAAGCCAAAGTATGGACCCAAGCCTAAGACTGAGTGTTTTTATTGCAAGGGAACGGGTCACTGGAAGCGGAACTGCCCCAAATATTTAGCAGACAAGAAGGCCGGCAACGTCAAAGGTATATATGATATACATGTTATTGATGTGTACCTTACCAGCACTCGTAGTAGCTCCTGGGTATTCGATACCGGTGCAGTTGCTCACATTTGTAACTCAAAACAGGAGTTGCGGAATAAACGGAGACTGGCGAAGGATGAGGTGACGATGCGCGTCGGGAATGGTTCCAAGGTCGATGTGATCGCCGTCGGCACGCTGCCTCTACATCTACCCTCGGGATTAGTTTTAAACCTCAATAATTGTTATTTAGTACCAGCTTTGAGCATGAACATTGTTTCTGGATCACGTCTTATGCGAGATGGATATTCTTTCAAATCGGAGAATAATGGTTGTTCTATTTATTTGAGAGATATGTTTTATGGTCATGCCCCGCTGGTCAATGGTTTATTTTTGATGAATCTCGAACGTAGTAATACACATATTCATAGTGTAGATGCCAAAAGATGTAAAGTTGATAATGATAGTCCCACATACTTGTGGCATTGCCGCCTTGGTCATATTGGTGTCAAACGTATGAAGAAGCTCCATTCAGATGGACTTCTGGAGTCTCTTGATTATGAATCATTTGACACGTGCGAACCATGCCTCTTGGGCAAGATGACAAAGACTCCGTTCTCCGGAACAATGGAGCGAGCAACCAACTTGTTGGAAATCATACATACCGATGTGTGCGGATCAATGAGTGTTGAGGCTCGCGGAGGCTACCGTTATGTTCTCACCCTCACAGATGACTTGAGTAGATATGGGTATATCTATTTGATGAAACACAAGTCTGAGACCTTTGAAAAGTTCAAGGAATTTCAGAATGAGGTTGAGAATCAACGTGACAGAAAAATAAAGTTCTTGCGATCAGATCGTGGGGGTGAATATTTAAGTCATGAATTTGGCACACACCTTAGGAGCTGTGGAATTGTTTCACAATTGACACCGCCCGGAACACCTCAACGTAACAGTGTGTCCGAACGTCGAAATCGTACTCTGTTGGACATGGTGCGATCTATGATGTCCCTTACCGATTTACCGCTATCTTTTTGGGGTTATGCTTTAGAGACTGCCGCATTCACTTTAAATAGGGCTCCGTCGAAATCTGTTGAGACGACTCCGTATGAACTTTGGTTTGGCAAGAAACCGAAGCTGTCGTTTCTAAAAGTTTGGGGTTGCGATGCTTATGTCAAGAAACATCAACCTGAAAAGCTCGAACCCAAATCGAAGAAATGCGTCTTCATAGGATACCCAAAGGAAACAATTGGGTACACCTTCTACCACAGATCCGAAGGCAAAGTCTTTGTTGCCAAGAATGGATACTTTCTGGAGAAAGAGTTTCTCTCGAAAGAATTGAGTGGGAGGAAAGTAGAACTTGATGAGGTGACAGTCACCACTCCTGTACCGGAAAGTAGCGCAACGCAGGAAACTGTTCCTGAGGTGCCTGCACCGACAAGGGAGGAAGTTAATGATAATGATCATGAAGAAACAGATCAAGTTACTACTGAACTTCGAAGGTCCACAAGGGCACGTTCCGCACCAGAGTGGTACGGCAACCCTGTACTGGAAATCATGTTGTTAGACAACGGTGAACCTTCGAACTATGAAGAAGCGATGGCGGGCCCAGATTCCAATAAATGGCTTGGAGCCATGAAATCCGAGATAGAATCCATGTATGAAAACAAAGTATGGACTTTGGTGGACTTGCCTGATGATAGGCACGCCATAGAAAATAAATGGATATTTAAGAAGAAGACAGACACGGATGGTAATGTGACCATCTATAAGGCTCGGCTTGTCGCTAAGGGTTATCGACAAGTTCAAGGGATTGACTACGACGAGACTTTCTCTCCCGTAGCGATGCTGAAGTCAGTCAGAATCATGTTAGCTATTGCCGCATTCTATGATTATGAGATATGGCAAATGGACGTCAAAACAGCATTCCTTAACGGCTTCCTCAAGGAAGAGTTGTATATGATGCAACCGAAAGGTTTTGTCGATCCAGAGAACGCTAACAAGGTATGCAAGCTCCAGCGCTCGATTTACGGGCTGGTGCAAGCATCTCGGAGTTGGAATATTCGCTTTGATGAGGTGATCAAAGCGTTTGGATTTATACAGACTTATGGAGAAGCCTGTATTTACAAGAAAGTGAGTGGGAGCTCTGTAGCATTTCTCATATTATATGTGGATGACATATTGCTGATGGGAAATGATATAGAATTCTTGGAAAATGTAAAGGCCTACTTGAATAAAAGTTTTTCAATGAAGGACCTTGGAGAAGCTGCTTACATATTAGGCATCAAAATCTATAGGGATAGATCGAGACGCCTCATTGGTCTTTCACAAAGTACATACCTTGACAAAATATTGAAGAAGTTCAATATGGATCAGTCAAAGAAAGGATTCTTGCCTGTTTTGCAAGGTATGAGATTGAGCAAAGCTCAGTCGCCGACCACGGCAGAAGATAGAGAAAAGATGAGTGTCATTCCCTATGCCTCGGCCATAGGTTCTATCATGTATGCCATGCTGTGTACCAGACCTGATGTGAACCTTGCCATAAGTTTGGTAGGGAGGTACCAAAGTGATCCCGGTACGGAACACTGGACAGCGGTCAAGAACATCCTGAAGTACCTGAAAAGGACTAAGGATATGTTTCTCGTTTATGGAGGTGACGAAGAGCTCGTCGTAAAGGGTTACGTCGATGCTAGCTTCGACACAGATTTGGATGACTCTAAGTCGCAAACCGGATACGTGTATATTTTGAATGGAGGGGCAGTCAGCTGGTGCAGTTGCAAGCAAAGCGTGGTGGCAGCATCTACATGTGAAGCGGAGTACATAGCTGCTTCTGAAGCAGCGCAGGAAGGAGTCTGGATGAAGGAGTTCATCACCGACCTAGGAGTCATTCCAAGCGCGTCAAGCCCGATGACTCTCTTCTGTGACAACACTGGTGCTATTGCTATTACCAAGGAGCCCAGGTTTCACAAGAAGACCAAGCACATCAAGCGTCGTTTCAACTCCATCCGGAATTATGTTCAGGATGGAGACATAGATATTTCTAAAGTGCATACGGATCTGAATGTCGCAGACCCGTTGACTAAACCTCTTTCACGAGCAAAACATGATCAACACCAGAACTCTATGGGTGTTCGATTCATCACAATGTAACTAGATTGTTGACTCTAGTGCAAGTGGGAGACTGTTGGAGATATGCCCTAGAGGCAATAATAAAAGTATTATTATTATATCTCCTTGTTCATGATAATTGTTTGTTATTCATGCTTGAATTGTATTGTACGGAAACAGCGATACATGTGTGAATACACAGACCACATTGAGTCCCTGGTAGGCCTCTAGTTGCCAGCTCGTTGATCAACAGATGGTCACGGTTTCATGACCATGGACATGGGATGTCGGTGATAACGGGATCACATCATTAGGAGAATGATGTGATGGACAAGACCCAAACTTGAGCATAACACGAGATCGTATAGTTCGTAATGCATAAGCTTTTCGGTGTCAAGTATTTATTCCTTAGACCATGAGGTTGTACAACTCCCGGATACCGTAAGAGTACTTTGGGTGTGCCAACCGTCACAACGTAACTGGGTGGCTATAAAGGTATGCATCGGGTATCTCCGAAAGTGTCTGTTGAGTTGGTACGAACCGAGACTGGGATGTTGTCACTCCATATGACGGAGAGGTACCTCTAGGCCCACTCGGTAATACATCATCATAATGAGCTCAATGTGACTAAGTAGTTAGTCACGGGATGATGGATTACGGATCGAGTAAAGAGACTTGCCATGACGAGATTGAACAAGGTATCGGGAATACCGACGATCGAATCTCGGGCAAGTACCGTACCGATGGACAAAGGGAATAACATACGGGATTGAGTGAATCCTTGACATGGTGGTTCATCTGATGAAGATCATCGAGGAACACGTGGGAACCAACATGGGTATCCAGATCCCGCTGTTGGTTATTGACCGGAGAGTGGTCTCGGTCATGTCTACGTGTCTCCCGAACCCGTAGGGTCTACACACTTAAGGTTCGGTAACGCTAGGGTCGTAGAGATTAATGCATGTGGAAACCCGAATGTTGTTCGGAGTCCCGGATGAGATCCCGGACGTCACGAGGAGTTCCGGAATGGTCCGGAGGTAAAGATTGATATATGGGAAGTCCAGTTTCGGCCAACGGGTGATCTCCGAGGGTCACCGGGAGCGTCCCGGGACCACCGGAGGGGCCCCGGGGGTCCACCGGGTGGGGCCACCCCTCCCGGTGGGCCCCCCAGGCCGCAAGGGGATGTGTGCAGCCCCCTGGGCTGGCGCACCACCAAGGGAGGCCCACCTCCCCTGCGCCTAGGGATAAACCCTAAGGGGAGGGGGGCCACCACTTGCCTTGGGGGAGGGGGACTCCTCCCTGGCCGCCGCCCCCCTGGCCCCCTATATATATGTGGGGGGGGGGGAGAGGGCAGCCGCACCCAATCCCTGGAGCCTCTCCCCCTCCCGTCACAACTCCTTTGCAGGGCAGCCCGGCGAAGCCCTGCTGCGATCTCCACTGCATCCGTCATCACGCCGTCGTGCTGCCGGATCTCTGACGACTTCTCCTCCCCCTTGCTGGATCAAGAAGGAGGTGACGTTGCTGCACCGTACGTGTGTTGAACGCGGAGGTGCCGTCCGTTCGGCGCTAGATCATCGGTGACGCAGAACGTGAAGAGTACGACTACTTCATCCTTGCTTCGTTGAAAGCTTCCGCACGCAATCTTCATAACGGTATGTAGATGCACTCTTAGTTGCTCGTTGCTAGATGTCTCCATACTTGGATCTTGGTGAAGACGTAGAAATTTTTTGAATTATGCTACGTTCCCCAACAAGACCACCGCCGGAAACCATGATGAAGGAGGTTGGAGAAAAGATTGCAACCTCACCAGAAGTCGCTAAGACGCCTTGCCCCACGGTGGGCGCCAACTGTCGTGGTTCTAAGTCTGACGGTACGAGTAGGGGTTACGAATGATGAGGCAAGGCCCTAGCTATGGTGGAGTTGTACACAAGGTGTTTTACGAGTTCAGGCCCTTCTCAGAGGAAGTAACAGCCCTACGTCTCGGTGCCCGGAGGCGGTCGACTGAAGTATGTATAGGTGTGTGTTACAGGGGTGCGAACCCTTGTACTGGAGGAGGGGGTGGCTTATATAATGCGCCAGGACCCCAGCCATGCTCCACGTTACCAAGGGTTCAATGTACATTAAGGCAGACGTTACTGATAACGTCCGCAGTAAAGAGTAATAAAGGCATTCACTACGGCGAGTAAATCCCAGACCCTTGCTGTCCTAAGGGACCTTTGACCTTCGGGGGTCGAGTGCCTTGGACGGGTCGAGTGAAGTTGAGTTGTCTGGTTTGTGATGTTCGGTCGACTGGGATGTCCTCTTAGGCCCTCTCAGTCGACTGTCTTTATCATCGTAAGTTTCGTCTTTTGATCTTCTCGTGTAGCGACCTTGGGTGGGGTACCTTGTTCAGGCTTGTGACCCTACCCTAGGCCCGTAACCTCGTCAGGCCCACACCCTGTCCACGAGGGTGGGGGCGCACATGTCCCCCTGGGCGCACCCCCTGTCTCGTGGCCCCCTTGAGGCTCCATCGACCTCGACTCCCGGTGTAACATCCCAAATTTTCAATTTGGAATGTTATACATAGATCATATTGCATTGCATGTTTATTTGCGTTTTTTGTGGCGATCCTCGAAATTCTAAGCAACTCAAGGACCTACGGAGAGAGTTGGGAATTCTACCGTTTTCGTATTTGACTTCACTCGAATACCGGTACGAGGACAGTGTTGGTTTTAATTATTTTTCTCTCCTAAAATATTTCTAAATACAATATGTGAGCGGAGATAATATGACTTCTCCAAAATAACAGAAATATTGGAGGAAAAATGTTAAAATCACTTTTGTTTTTTTTCCTAGATTTATTTGCGATTTTATTTGCATAGGAAAAATGCACGTTTTTTCAAAATTGCATTTAGGTCCGGGAGAAATGTTCACTTTGTCCTAAATATTATTAGAGGACGGTGAAAATTTATTTCGGGATTTTTGGAGTCCGTTTAGTATTTCTTTCGTTAGTTTTGCTACGTCAGGACTCTTTTGAAAAAAAGGGGACGAACCGACTCTAGGCCGTAACCGGATAGGACTCTCCTAGCCGGGCCTTTATAATAGCCAGCCCGGAGCCCCGCAGCCCAGCTGCCGCCCCTGCCCTAAGCCGCCGCCGCCGCACGCAGCAGCAGCCGCCGCCGCCGCAAGCCGCCGCCGCGCCGCGTCGCCGCCGGAGCAACCCGTCGCCGCCGCCGGAGTCACCGCCGCCGCCGGAACTGCCGCCGCCGCCCGCTCGCCGAGGTAGCCGCCGCCGCCGTCTTCTCGCCATCGCCGCCGGTTCCTTTTCGGTTAACCGATTGGTTTTTTCGAGAAACCCTAGATCCGTTTTTTCGGTTTAGATCGGTTTTTCTCCGGTTTAGTTATTTAGCGGACGTTCGTCCGTACGTTCGTTTTAACGAACGCTGTTCATCCGTTATCCGCAGACAGCGAACGTTCATTCGTTAGCCTGTTCGTCAGTTTTTCTTTTTCGGGGTTTTTATCCGCGATTATTTCGATCGCGATTTCTGCCCTCATCTTGTTTTTCGTTTTTCTTTTCGCTCAAGAGTCGGAATCAGGTGATTCAAAATCCCAGATCTTTGTCTGGACGCCCTCTTTCCGTTTAACCAACTTGAACAAAGTTTTGGCTACTGTAAAATTTGACTTTAGATCATTTAGTAACCGGAGCTCGTTTCTTCCGCAGTTTGAGTTTCGTTGCTTCTTTTGATTTGATTCTTTTTGCAAACCAAAGTTCTTAAGTCGAACCTTCTGGTTAGATCTTGTCTTTTGGAGTTTTGTTTGTGCATCTTTGCTTGTTTGCTTATTTATGCTATTGTTTGCTTGCGATAGAATACCCGGACTGTGAAACGTGCTACTACGAGTCTCTAGGTTTTGCGAATCATCAGCAAGGCAAGTAACACTTTGATCATACCTTTTATTACCCAGTTTTTATGCATTAGATCAAGCCCTCACACATTGCATGAGTAGGATCTCTTAACTTGTGGGACTGGGAACTAGATTGAGGTAGAACCTATTACATGCATTACTTTCAAACCCTTGGGAGTTACTTCTACGTTTGCTTAGGTTGCTATGCTATGCTCGTAGACGTGGTTTGGGTTTGAGTGAAATCCATGACAGATGTTATTTGTTAATTAAGGATTCAACTTAAGGTGGCTACTTGAATACACATCTGGGTGGATTGGTTGCAGGGTACCTGGAGAATCCAGTGTTGTCCTAGGAAATCCCGGGGTTCCGTGTGATTTTTCCTATGGAATGCCACCCAGGCTCAAAGGGATCATAAAACTATTCATGCTAGAAACTTCCGTGTGCAGCCACATGCCAATATGGGCTCTGGCATAGTTGAGTAAGTTGTGGGAAACCTTTCCATGATGGGCTAGCAGATGTAGAGGGATCGTAGGTGTACCGGCCTATCTATCTGGTTAAGGGGACCTCTTCGGAATAACTGTGTCTCGGTCATCCATTTCTCAAACACCATGCAGTGCGAGAAACCAAACAGAGGCGATCGAGTCTTGTGGGAAAAGTGCACAAACCTCTGTAGAGTGTACAAACTGATCATGATTAGCCGTGTCCCCGGTTATGGACATCTTGAGTATCTGGTACTTGAATTATTGATTGATCTCATCACTCTATAATTTAATTTGTTGGGTTAATTATAACTTTAATTTGGGATTGAGTTGGAGGTACCTTCTCAATGATTTTCAACTACCATGATAGTTAAAATATATAATTTATTCCTTTGTTGTAGGGAAAAATTGGCTTTACGCAAAAACTTTAAACCTTAGAGCCTCCACCAGCCAAATATGCATATAGTATAGCCTTTATTCTGTTACCTGCATCTTCTGTGTTATCTTGCTAGCATATTCCATGTGCTGACCCGTTTTCGGGCTGCAACATATTACGTTGCAGACTTTTCAGACGAGGAATAAGACGTGCTAGGTCGTTTGTCATGCACTCAGCTATGCCGCTGGAGTTGATGGACTCACTTATCTTCCAAGCATTCCGCTGTTATTTTGTTAGATGGCCTTAAGCCATAGATTTTTGTAATAAGTTCTCATTGGAGACATTCGATGTAATAAGTGTGTGATTTCCACTCTGTTATAAATCCTTGAAGTACTGTGTGTGTCAGCATTACCGATCCAGGGATGACACTGAAACACAGAGAGTTCGGTCCATTCGGATTTTGGTCGCTACAAGATGGTATCAGAGCACACGCTGATTGTAGGACACGACCACTAAGACAGACCCTAGATCACTCTTCTCTACTCATTTCTGACTTCTCTCCATTTTCTATTTCTTTAGGATGGTGGACCCAAGGAACAACTTCACTCAACCGGATGAAGACACACCATTTGGACGACACTTGAAGGAAGTCACTAGGTACCTGAACATAGGAATACCAAGCTTTACCGGGACCTACACCGCCACCTTACCAGACGAGGAGCGATGGAGCATTCAAGTTCAAATTCCCGAAAGAACCTTCGCACCATTCAAGTTCATATTGATCTTCGCCTAGTTACTTTTCCATTGTCACTGTTATAATTACTACAAAAACTGCTACTGATACTTTTGCCACCGTTACCGTTACTTCCATACTACTTTGCTACTAAATACTTTGTTGCAGATATTAAGTCTTCCAGGTGTGGTTGAATTGACAACTCAACTGCTAATACTTGAGAATATTCTTTGGCTCCCCTTGTGTCGAATCAACAAATTTGAGTTGAATACTCTACCCTCGAAAACTGTTGCGACCCCCTATACTTGTGGGTTATCATCGATCTATGAAGAGTTTGTACTAAAATAACACCAAAACAAATTCAAATCAATATACTCAATCCAACACAAATAACCTCAAAGAGTGCCCCAAGATTTCTATAAGAGAAATAAAGACAAGAACGTGCATCAACCCCTATGCATAGATTACCCCAATGTCACCGCGGGAATCCGCAAGTTGAGTGCCAAAACACATATCAAGTGAATAAATATGATACCCCATTCTTACCACGAGTATTCATAGCAAGACATGCATCAAGTGTTCTCAAATCCATAAAAGTATTAAATCCAAAGAAATCTCAAAGGAAAAACTCAATTCATCACAACAAGATAGAGAGGGGAAAACACCGAATGATCCGACTATATTAACAAAGCCTGGGATACATCAAGATTGTGCATCTCAAGAACACGAGAGAGAGAGAGAGAGAGAGAGAGAGAGATCAAACACATTAACAAAGCCTGGGATACATCAAGATTGTGCATCTCAAGAACACGAGAGAGAGAGAGAGAGAGAGAGAGAGAGAGAGAGATTAAACACATAGCTACTTGTAAAAACCCTCGGCCCCGAGGGTGGACTACTACCTCCTCATCATGGTGGCCGTCGGGATGATGAAGATGGCCGTCGGTGATGATTTCCCCCACCAGCGGAGTGCCGAAAAGGGCTCTAGATTGGATCTCGTGGACTACAGAGACTTGCGAGGGCGGAACTTCTGATCTAGAGTGTCAGGACCCCGATCCTAAATCACACCGATCTAGCTGTAACACGTCATATCACTTTGCGGCCTCACGGACGGTATCCCCACGGGTGCCACCTTACCTGGCCCGGGACCGTTTGCGCATTTTGGCACACGTATATGACAGTGTCGCTAGCATCCATATGACAAAGAACCCGGGCCGACATGCCTAGTTATAAACCAAAAGTGGCACTAAATTACAGAGACAGGCATCCATGACCCAGCAACGAACGTGTCGGTCATCAATGTATGAACCCAAGTCGTAGCAAGCTACATGGACTTAAAGGAGCAACACATGACATTTCCCCTAAGGGACAGACACAGGAACGAAGAAGGACACTTGCCGGCCAGCCTACGTGTTCCGAGCAGTAGCAAGCTACCAAGGCTCATTGGAAGCACTAGGAGGCATTTCCCTGTAAGATAGGCTACCAAAGGAAAACAACTAGGTGTCGGATCCCACACATACCAAGCATTTCAATCATACACACAATATGCTCAATATGTGCAAATACAACATTGCATCACAAGAGAACTCTATGACTCAAGTACTTTATTTAAAAGGCTCCAAGAGCCATATATAACATATCCATACAGGTAGGGGTCACATGACCCAACACTCAAGTCATACAGTCATACAAGCAGAAGCAGAAACTACATGTCTTAGTACAAACAACTTAGAAAATAAAACAAGCTTGGTGTAGCCTGACTATCTACAAGGCCCTTCACAAGCTCCAGATCTCCGTCTGGGTAACAAGCTACTCGTCGATGTCAACGTCTATGTAGAACCCATCAGAAGGGGCAGGGTTCTCCTCTGCAACAATTATTAAGCAAACATGAGTACAAAGGTACTCATCAAGTCTTACAACAGAACCTATCATACATGCATCATTATCAATAGGGGTAGTGGAGTTCATAGCAGAAAGCCAGCTTTGACTCTTGGCTAACCTATACCATAACTCTCAACAGATTGCAAGGTATTACTACGTACACGAGTCCTCTACTCACCACAACAATACACCACCGAGGATCCTCTTCCACAATCATCCTACGGAAGGGCCATCCACGGCACTCACACTTATCTTGAGGCTTTTAGTAGTATCCATCAACTTGTCTATGAACTGTAAGAGTAACCAAGTAGTCCGTACCGCGAACAACGGCTATTCGAATAGATTGATAACCCTGCAGGGGTGTACTTCTTCACACACGCTTCCACCACTTATCGCCGTTTACTCGACATGTACTCGGGTACCTTCAAGCGGAAGCCCAGCGAGGGTGTCGGCCATGACCTGACTAACTACACAAGTCTCTCGTCCAGGTTTATCGCCTATTTGGGTTCCATCCGTGGGGAGATCCGGCCGGGGTGTCGCTCACGGCCCCAAACGATGTGTACAGGGTTCCCGAGTCACCAAACGGGCAACCCGTACACCGTGCCACGTACCTGCCGCATCATAGCCCACCCCGAGGGTCAGCGCTGTGCATGACCACCAGTAAACTACAAACTCCAGAAACTAGTTGCAACTCCTGGACAGAGATCAAGGGTAATTAATAAGACGAGAGGGTCCATTGGTTTCGGGCCCAATGCATGGTTGTAGCTGGAACTTGAACCACACATACAGGTCTCGGGTCCTATGGACGGTTCCAATGAAACAACCCACCACATACTCCTACATGGCCTTTCATCGATACCTTTACCAAACATGTTCCACACTTCCTTCTCTTTATCGGTATGATCATTTCACTCTGATCCATCCCCCAGATGAATCAGACTTGACACAACTCTAAGCATAGCAGGCAACATAAAGAAATAGCATGGTGGATCACACATCACATGGCTCAATCAACTCCTACACATGCTAGTGGGTTTCAACTATTTACTGTGGCAATGACAGGTCATGCAAGGGAATAGGGTTCAACTACCGCAGCAAGTAGCAGTTCACACGCTGTTGCCTTAATGCAGTAAAAGAGAGCAGGAGCGAGAAGATTGGGTTTGTATCGGAATGATCAATGATTGCTTGCCTGACAGAGTGGTTGTCGGGTACTGCTCTTCAGCTGGATATGCAGAAGTATCCTCGGGAGCAGGACCTAACACGGAGAAATATCAGCGATACAATCAATAAGCAAACAAATGCAACAATATGATGCATGCTCATGATATGGCAAGATGCATGTGTTTTGTGCTAATGCAACTATAACCAGAAGGGTTTGAGCCCATTTGAATCAAAGATTCAAATTGAAACTCAAACTATTATTTATTTAAGTGCATTATCATGTTTTAGAGTATACAGCAAGGTTAACTTGCTCAAACATGCATGAAACCGGTGCCATTGGAAAGATTGTATTTTTTATCAATTTGCATATATAAATCTTTTCCATCTGAGCTACTGTTGAATTTATATGATTTTTTGAAGTTTAAAGCATTTTTTGGAATTTCCTGAATTGTTTTTAAATCAAATAATCCCAGAAAATCCTTTACTGCATCAGCATGACATCATGCTGACGTCAGCCAGTCAAAAGGGCGGCTCAGGTCAAACCTGACTAGTGGGACCCACTGGTCAGTGTCACAGTTAGTTATCTCACTAATTAAAACTAGATTTGACACTAATCTAGGTTTGACTAACAGGCAGGGCCCACATGTCAGTGACCCAAGGGGGTAAAACCCTTGGTCAAACAGGGCTAACTCGCCGGCGTTTAGCCGCCGGCGAGGCCAAACGCGGCGGTGAGGTGCGGGTTTTGTGCTCCGGCTGCCAAAACAACGGCGGAGCACATCTACGGGCAGCTGGGAGTGAGCCGCGTCGAGTGGTGGTGGTGGCTGGCCTCGGGGTCACCGGAAACGACGCCGGTGATGAGTCCAGCGGCGGCCGGAGCTCGAGCGAGGTCGAACTCGTCATTGCAGTGCTCGTAGAGGTGCGTGGAGTGATCCTACATCATCTACGCAGAACGGTAAAGCTGATGGGCACGTTGGCCGGGCCGTTAGATGGCCGGAGCCTTGTCGGCGATGAGCTCCGCGGCGGCGCGTGCAGGTGAGCCTCGTGCGGTGCGTTCAGTGCAGGAGAGAGCTAACGGAGAGGGGGAGTACGGAGCTGAGCTCACGGCGGTTGCAGTAGACGTCGAGGCGGGCTCGGGGACGGTCAGAGCTGAACGGGGCGGCGATGGGGATCTCTGCGGCCGGAGTTGGGGAAGACGGGGTCGGGGGCGACTCCAGAGAGGGCGAGCGCTCGGGGCTCAGCCTGCTCGACGTAGTCGATGACGATGGAGCGGACGGACACGGTGATGGAGCTCAGGGACGGCGGTGGACGCGGCTATCACGACGGCGCGAGCACGGCGGCGTCGGCCATGGTGCGGGGAAGGCGAGGGAGAAGAGCTGGGGAGGAGTGGGCGTGTCAGCGAGCTCGGGGTGGAAGTGGGGGATCGATCCCACCCACCAGAACGGCTAGGGGAGGAAGCAGGGCGGCGGGCAGCTGCGTGGCGCACGCTGCGGCCGCCGTCGAGCACCTGCCTGCCTGCCTGGCCGAGCCAAGCAGCTCGCTGGAGCGGTGGCTGGGCTGGGCCTGTTAGGCGCCAGGTAAGCTCTCTCTCTCTTCTCTCTTTTCTATTTCTTTCTGTTTCATTTCTTTTGCAACTTTGTTGAATTATTAAAAATGCCAGAACATTTTTATAGCTCATAAAAGTAGTCATGCCCACTGTAAATAATATGAACATCATGGAACATTTTAGTTTATGATTATTTGGGCACACAAATTATTTTATAGCATTTAAATGCCCAAATGCAAATACCATATGAATTAATCCAGAGACCTTGGATGTCCTAGAAAATTGTGCACCATTTTTGGCAGAGATTTAAGACCAAGGCAGGAATGATGAACATTTTGAAGGGCATTTTGGGTACATTGGAAAAGATTTTATTAAACCCTAGTTGTTAGAAGAGGGGTGCTGGGGTTTCTATCATTCCCATTTCAAGTTTCTTTGGAAAGTAAACATGATGCACACTCTAGCTAGTCCTAATGCAAGCACTGACTAGGGATCTGACAACTCACCCCCACTCAAAAGAATCGCGTCCCGAGATTCGGGTTCCTCCGGAAAGAGGGTGGGGTACTCGAGTCGAAGACGATCCTCCCTTTCCCAAGTAGCTTCACTCTCGGAATGATGTGACCATTGAACCTTGAGAAACTTGATATTGTGGCGTCGAGTGGTGCGCTCGGTTTGATCAAGAATACGAACGGGGTATTCTCGATATGTGAGATTGTCCTGGAGATCAAGCGTTTCGTGGTTCACTCCGCGGATAGGATCCGAGAAGCAACGCCTGAGTTGAGATACGTGGAAGACATCATGAACTCTGGAAAGGTGCGGAGGTAGTTCCAATTGGTAGGCAACTTCTCCTCGTTTGGCAAGAATGCGAAAAGGACCGATGTAACGAGGGGCCAATTTGCCTTTGATACCGAAGCGATGGGTTCCCTTAAGAGGAGTAACCCGAAGGTAAGCCTTATCTCCGACTTCAAAAGTCCCAGCCTTATGATGACTATCATATTGGCTCTTCTGGCGAGACTGGGCTGTTTTGAATTTCTCACGAACGATGCGAACTTGCTCTTTTGCTTCCTGGATCATATCCGGACCAAAGAATTGTCTTTCCCCGGTTTCTGACCAGTTAAGAGGTGTTCGACACCTTCGTCCATATAGAACTTCAAAGGGAGCCTTGCCCAAACTGGCTTGATAACTATTGTTATAAGCGAATTCGGCAAATGGAAGGCACTTCTCCCAATCCATACCGAAAGAGATGACAGAGGCTCGAAGCATGTCTTCCAGAATTTGATTGACTCGTTCCACTTGACCACTTGACTGGGGATGGAAGGCGGTGCTGAAAGAGAGATGAGTTCCCATAGCATTCTGGAAACTTTCCCAAAATCGTGAAGTGAAAAGACTTCCACGGTCTGAGTTAATCTCCAACGGCACACCATGAAGTGATACTATCCGAGAGATATACAATTCTGCTAGCTGGCTAGCGGTAATACTCTCTCGAACAGGCAGGAAATGAGCTACTTTGGAGAGGCGGTCGATAACGACGAAGATAGCATTATTCCCTTTCCTGGTCCTCGGAAACCCGGTAATGAAATCCATACCGATCTTGTCCCATTTCCATTCAGGAATAGCTAAAGGTTGAAGTGTGCCAGCAGGCCGTTGATGCTCTGCTTTGACTCGACGACAAACGTCGCAGTTAGCAATGAATTGAGCGATTTCTCTCTTCATCCTAGTCCACCAGAACCTCTGGCGTAGGTCCTGATACATTTTGGTACTACCGGGATGAATCGTGAGAGGAGATTCATGAGCCTCCTTAAGGATCAACCATCTCAGGTTTTGTACCTTAGGAACCACTAAGCGGTTGCTAAAGAGCACGACTCCTTGATCATCAATTGAGAAACATCCCGCGACTCCTTTCTTGATGTTCCTCTTGGTACGGGAGATTCCCGGATCAACCTTCTGTGCTTTGATGACCTGATCCGTAAGGGTAGGTTTCGCCAACAAGGTGGAAAGGAATCCTCGAGGAACAATGTGAAGGTTAAGCTTACGAAATTCCTCGTGGAGAAGTGGTTGCCCTTGTTGTAACATCAAGTTGTTACAATAAGACTTATGACTTAGTGCGTCAGCCATGACATTGGCCTTCCCAGGGGTGTAAGTGATTCCTAAGTCGTAATCTGTGAGCAACTCAACCCAACGTCTTTGCCTGAGATTTAGATCCGGTTGGGTGAAGATGTATTTCAGACTTTGGTGATCGGTGAAGATTTCACAGCGATTACCAAGAAGGTAATGTCGCCATGTTTTGAGTGCGTGGACTACAGCTGCAAGCTCTAGATCATGTGTAGGATAGTTATCCTCATGTGGACGCAACCGTCGAGATGCGTATGCGATCACTTGTCGATCTTGCATGAGTATGCAACCTAGTCCTTGTCGCGAAGCGTCGCAGTAGATAATGAAATCCTTGGAAAAGTCTGGTGGTACCAGTAAGGGTGCAGATGTCAGGCGTCTTTTCAGTTCCTGAAAGCTGGACTCGCACTGTGGGGTCCACTCAAACCTTTTATATTTCTTGAGGAGTTCAGTTAGAGGTTTAGCAACCTTGGAGAAATTCTCAACAAAGCGTCGGCAATAGCTCGCTAGGCCAAGGAAACTCCTAACTTGCTTGACCGATTCAGGGGGAGTCCAGTCAAGGACGGCTTGAACTCGCTCGGGATTGACAGCAATACCCTTGCCAGAGATCACATGACCTAGATAGGTCACTTCCGGCAACCAAAATTCACATTTAGATAATTTGGCATAAAGGCGGTGCTCTCGAAGTTTCGTCAATACAGCCTTAGATGCTCCGCATGATCTTTCTTGTTCTTGGAGTAGATGAGTATATCATCGAGATATACCACGACGAATTTATCCAAATACTCCATGAATATAGAATTCATTAGCCAGGAGAAGGTGGCTGGGGTATTGGTTAATCCGAAGGACATGACGGTGTACTCATATTGGCCATAACGAGTAACAAAAGCCGTTTTAGGAATGTCCCCGTTCTTGATTTTGATTTGATGGTAGCCCAACCTCAAATCCATTTTGGAAAAGACTGAGGATCCAGCGAGCTGATCATACAGGTCGTTGATCCTGGGGAGCGGATACTTGTTCTTTATGGTGACCAGATTGACAGGACGGTAATCTACAACCATCCGTTCCGTTCCATCCTTCTTCTTGACGAAGAGGACGGGGCAAGCCCAAGGGGAAGAACTAGGACGGATGAAACCCTTTTTCAAGGACTCATCGAGTTGTTTCTTAAGCTCAGCTAATTCTAGGGGTGCCATTTTATAAGTTCTCCTAGAGATTGGGATAGTTCCTGGAATAAGATCTATCACGAACTCGACATCTCTGTCAGGTGGAACACCTGGCAGTTCTTCTGGAAAACATCCGGAAAGTCACGGACTACCGGAATATCTTCGAGTTCTGGTAGAGGGCTGACATTAAGAGAGTAGAGCTGACGTTTAGTCATTCGGGTCAAGACATTGACTGTCTTGCCGGATGGGTGTGTAAGTTGAACGGTCCTAGTGTAGCAATCAATCTTAGTGTAATGAGTTGTCATCCAGTCCATACCCAAGATGATGTTTATGTCCGAGGACTTGAGAGCGATTAGAGATGCAAGGAAAACAAGTCTATCGCCAAGAATTTCATTTCCATGGCTTACCCTAGAGGTTTGCCACTTTGAACCAGGAGTTTGAATAACCATGGAAGTAGGCATGTCACAAAAAGTCATGTTGTGCATTCGAGCATAGCTCTCAGATATGAACGAATGGGATGCCCCAGTATTGAAAAGAACAGATGCCGGATGGCAGTTAACGAGAAGCGTACCAAGGACGACGTTAGGATCCTCGTAAGCTTCCTCAGCAGAAACATAGTTGGCATGACCACGTGCAGTGGGGATTGGCTTGACATAATTCACCTTGCCGGTTGGCTTACCACGGCCAACGGGTTTTCCTGGTTGGTTCTGAGGACACTCACGCATGTAGTGCCCCGGTTCTCCACACTTGAAGCATGTCATAGTGCCAGTGCGTGGAGCAAAGTTGGTAGGTGGTCCTCCATAAGTCTTGGCAGGTGCATACTGTTGAGTTGGACGAGGCGCCTCATAGGATGGCCTCGGCGTGTACTTGGGTGGCAGAGCAGTGTTAGGAACCCACACACGGCGCTTGTGAGAGCCAGAGCCAGATGAGGAACCAAAGTCACGAAGATGCTTGCGTGTGGCTTCGAAATCAGTCTGGCCCGTCTCAGCACTGATGGCTTTGTTCACCAACTTCTGGAAGGAAGTGCACTCGTGCAGACGTAGATCTCGGCGGAGTTCGGGGCTGAGTCCCTTGCGGAACTTCGCCTGCTTCTTGGCATCGGTGGATACTTCCTCAGGTGCATAGCGTGCCAAGTTGCCAAACTCGCCACTGTAGCCATCCACGGTTAATCGGCCCTGGGTGAAATTGCAGAATTCCTCCCGCTTGCGATCCATGAGACCTTCCGGAATGTGATGTTCACGGAATGCCTCACTGAACTCAACCCACGTAGTGATTCGGCCAGCAGGACGCATAGCCTCAAAGTTCTCCCACCAGAGACTGGCAGGGCCCTCAAGATGGTAGGCGGCGTAGGTAACCTTGTCAGCTTTGGCCACACGGGCTGAGTGTAGCTTGTGGGTGATACTACGAAGCCAGTCATCCGCATCCAGAGGTTCGGTGGAGTGATGGAACTTAGGTGGGCACATCTTGATAAAGTCATTGATTGACACCACGTCATTCCTCTGACAAAACCCAGTGTTCTGCTCTATGCGTTCCAGCAGACGGTTGGTCTCTCTCTTGTTCCGTTCTGCCTCGAGCATAACTTCAGCCAAGGAGGGTGGCTGGGGCAGATTCTCATCTCTAGCCCCACTAGCCTCACCCTGCTCCTGGGCAGCAGGAGTGCTGCGAGTGTTGACCATCCTAGGAAAACAAAACAACGGTTTAGACAAGGATGGAAAAAACTTGACATAGGAGTGCAGAATGTAATGGATGACATGGAATGCAGAGATGTTCATCCGTACGACATGGTAATATAGAAACTGCCATATATACACCAGTGGTCATACACACCATACATAGTTTAGTACAAGCCAAGGCTAAAGTACAACTGCGGTGAAAGACGATACATCCCATCAGAGGCATTCCAAGCTCCTATACATTATTTAACTACACCTCCGGAACTCAGTACTAGCTAAGTCATATTCCACAAGACGCGCAGGAATGTGGAAATACAACTACTACAATACTACTACTGCCATGGTCTAGCTCAGACATTCCCGTAGTAATCTTCGTAAAGATTACCACCGTAGCCTGGGAGTGGAACATATGGATCTTGAAACTCTCGAGCACTCGAAGGCTGTGGACCAAAGGGACATGGATGTGTCCTCGGGCCTGATGCTGGTGGCAACCGACGCCCACGCGGAGGTGTAATACCCCCAACATCACGCCAATCCATACGATCAGGCAGACGAGTCCGCACAGGGTACAAATCTCGCATATCTAGATATCCGGCGTGCACAGCAGGTGCAAGCCGTGTCAAAGTAGTCCAGTGGGCGGCTCGAGTGTTATACAGCTCCATTCGGAGGGCACGGACCTCACGGTCCCTATCCTCCAGCATCTGAATAGTAGTCTGAAGTAATGGCTCTTCATGAGCAGCATCAGTATACAGACCAGTGTAGTAGCCTTCCTCTCCGGGAAGTGAGGCTGGCATGTAACAGAACTCAGTGTTCAGCAACAGGGCATGCCTAGCCCGGAGGATGGTCATCATCGAATAAGCGGCATCCTGCACTGCCATCTCGATAGTAACCCCGAGTCATAAGACCAATGGATGGGGTCGTTAGCTCCGGGATATGAGGGGTATATCCGGACTGTGCAGAAATACTGACTCTGATTGAAATCCCGGTACTGTTCCTCCACGGTGTACTCAGGATACCAGCGGTAACCGGTCTCGGTCAACACACGGACTAGCATGGCCGTGTGACCGGGCACATTAATGCACCAAGTCAAACGAACCACTTGGTGAGGTGTGCGGCCAGGCATCTGAAACACGAAGTAATGCAAAGGCATTAGTGTTTCTGGAAGAAATCGGGCAGCATAACAACTGTAAATGCTCAAAAAAGATTTTGGGACATCATCATACAAATGATAGCATAGCCACTCAACAAATCATATCAAGGTTCCGGGTCCAACAAATCATCATACTAAAAGGGTAGAAACTGAACTGAGGCTTGAAACCAACAATCCTAAGAGTCTACGGATTAGTAACACGTGAACCTAGTAAGGATAAGAGGCCTAGTCCTAAACCCCCGTAGAAAGAATAGACTGACCCAGATCAGAAGGGCATAAGGTAAAGGAGTAAAAAGAGCCTTACGTTCCCTTCCACAATCAATTCCCCTACATATAACTAAGAATTTTTCTAGACTCAACATCGACCAGTTTGGCTTGAGAAACCTACAGGCAGTCCGGCTCTGATGCCAACGCTGTCAGGACCCTGATCCTAAATCACACCGATCTAGCTGTAACACGTCATATCACTTTGCGGCCTCACGCACGGTATCCCCACGGGTGCCACCTTACCTGGCCCGGGACCGTTTGCGCATTTTGGCACACGTATATGACAGTGTCGCTAGCATCCATATGACAGAGAATCCGGGCTGACATGGCTAGTTATAAACCAAAAGTGGCACTAAATTACAGAGACAGGCATCCATGACCCAGCAACGAACGTGTCGGTCATCAACGTATGAACCCAAGTCGTAGCAAGCTACATGGACTTAAAGGAGCAACGCGTGACATTTCCCCTAAGGGACAGACACATGAACGAAGGACACATGCCGGCCAGCCTACGTGTTCCGAGCAGTAGCAAGCTACCAAGGCTCATTGGAAGCACTAGGAGGCATTTCCCTGTAAGACAGGCTACCAAAGGAAAACAACTAGGTGTCGGATCCCACACATACCAAGCATTTCAATCATACACACAATATGCTCAATATGTGCAAATACAACATTACATCACAACAGAACTCTATGACTCAAGTACTTTATTTAAAAGGCTCCAAGAGCCATACATAACATATCCATATAGGTAGGAGTCACATGACCCAACACTCAAGTCATACAGTCATACAAGCACAAGCAGAATCTACATGTCTGAGTACAGACAACTTAGAAAATAAAACAGGCTTGGTGTAGCCTGACTATCTACAAGGCCCTTCACAAGCTCCAGATCTCCGTCTGGGTAACAAGCTACTCGTCGACGTCAACGTCTATGTAGAACCCATCAGAAGGGGCAGGGTTCTCCTCTGCAACAGTTATTAAGCAAACATGAGTACAAAGGTACTCAACAAGTCTTACAACAGAACCTATCATACATGCAACATTATCAACAGGGGTAGTGGAGTTCATAGCAGAAAGCCAGCTTTGACTCTTGGCTAACCTATACCATAACTCTCAACAGATTGCAAGGTATTACTACGTACACGAGTCCTCTACTCACCACAACAATACACCACCGAGGATCCTCTTCCACAATCATCCTACGGAAGGGCCATCCACGGCACTCACACTTATCTTGAGGCTTTTAGTAGTATCCATCAACTTGTCTATGAACTGTAAGAGTAACCAAGTAGTCCGTACCGCGAACAACGGCTATTCGAATAGATTGATAACCCTACAGGGGTGTGCTTCTTCACACACGCTTCCACCACTTATCGCCGTTTACTCGACATGTACTCGGCAACCTTCAAGCGGAAGCCCGGCGAGGGTGTCGGCCATGACCTGACTAACTACACAAGTCTCTCGTCTAGGTTTATCGCCTATTTGGGTTCCATCCGTGGGGAGATCCGGCCGGGGTGTCGCTCACGGCCCCAAACGATGTGTACAGGGTTCCCGAGTCACCAAACGGGCAACCCGTACACCGTGCCACGTACCTGCCGCATCATAGCCCACCCCGAGGGTCAGCGTTGTGCACGACCACCAGTAAACTACAAACTCCAGATACTAGTTGCAACTCTTGGACAGAGATCAAGGGTAATTAATAAGCAGAGAGGGTCCATTGGTTTCGGGCCCAATGCATGGTAGTAGCTGGAACTTGAACCACACATACAGGTCTCGGGTTCTATGGACGGTTCCAATGAAACAACCCACCACGTACTCCTACATGGCCTTTCATCGATACCTTTACCAAACATGTTCCACACTTCCTTCTCTTTATCGGTATGATCATTTCACTCTGATCCATCCCCCAGATGAATCAGACTTGACACAACTCTAAGCATAGCAGGCAACATAAACAAATAGCATGGTGGATCACACATCACATGGCTCAATCAACTCTTACACATGCTAGTGGGTTTCAACTATTTATTGTGGCAATGACAGGTCATGCAAGGGAATAGGGTTCAACTACCGCAGCAAGTAGCAGTTCACACGCTGTTGCCTTAATGCAGTAAAAGAGAGCAGGAGCGAGAAGATTGGGTTTGTATCGGAATGATCAATGATTGCTTGCCTGACAGAGTGGTTGTCCGGTACTGCTCTTCAGCTGGATACGCAGAAGTATCCTCGGGAGCAGGACCTAACACGGAGAAATATCGGCGATACAATCAATAAGCAAACAAATGCAACAATATGATGCATGCTCATGATATGGCAAGATGCATGTGTTTTGGGCTAATGCAACTATAACCAGAAGGGTTTGAGCCCATTTGAATCAAAGATTCAAATTGAAACTCAAACTATTATTTATTTAAGTGCATTATCATGTTTTAGAGTATACAGCAAGGTTAACTTCCTCAAACATGCATGAAACCAGTGCCATTGGAAAGATTGGATTTTTTTGATCAATTTTCATATATAAATCTTTTCCATCTGAGCTACTGTTGAATTTATATGATTTTTTGAAGTTTAAAGCATTTTCTGGAATTTCCTGAATTGTTTTTAAATCAAATAATCCCAGAAAATCATTTACTGCATCAGCATGACATCATGCTGACGTCAGCCAGTCAACAGGGCGGCTCAGGTCAAACCTGACCAGTGGGACCCACTGGTCAGTGTCACAGTTAGTTATCTGACTAATTAAAACTAGAATAGACACTAATCTAGGTTTGACTAACAGGCAGGGCCCACATGTCAGTGACCCAAGGGGGTCAAACCCTTGGTCAAACAGGGCTAACTCGCCAGTGTTTAGCCGCCGGTGATACGTCCAAAACGTATCTATAATTTCTTCTTGCTCCATGCCTCTTTTGGGTGATATTGCTATGATATTTATACACTTCCATACACTTTTGATCATATTTGGACTAACCTATTAACTCAGTGCACCCCAGTGCCAGTTTCTGTTTTCGGTTGTTTTTGTATTTCAAGTTTTCACATTACGAGAACTGCCAGGAAAAATCCAGAAAAATTATATAAAAAATCAGCGTTCCAGAAACTACCGTGCGCCCGAAGGACAGCCGGGGGGGGGGGCACCAGGGCTCCAGGCGCCCTGGAGGCCCCCCCCCTGGGCCGCGCCGGGGGGGCGCCTGGGCCCCCCGAGGCTCCTCCGATGCCCCCCTTTGGCATATATTTAAAGCGTGTCATGGAAACCCTGATTCCGGATCCTTTTTCTCCAGACGCGATTCCGATCTCCGCCGCCATCGCCATCAAGCTTCGGGGGACCAGAATTCCTGCGCCGGCACCCTGCCAGGACGAGGAAGTGCCCCCGGATTCATCTCCATCGACGTTGCTTCCTCCCTCCATGATGCGGGAGTAGTTCCTCCTCGGGGCTGAGGTTCTTACCAGTAGCTATGTGGTCAATTCTCTCTCCCATGATGTGATCTTCGTTGTGATCATAGGCTATGTTAATCTAGGGTGATCCCATGATATTTCCCCTTCCTCTATGTATTGGATTGATGTACTCACTTGTCTTTATCTAGTATAATCCCCGAGACCAAGGTGACAGCGGTCTATTGGACATGGATTAGAACAATATTTTCATGAGTGATTTCCTCTCTTGTGTGTTGATTGAAGATTGAGAGTCTCTTGGTGCTTGTCTTTGACTATCCTTTAGATATGTTGTGGTGATTGTGGGACTCTCTTTGGATGGCCGCGGTGACATTGGGAAATCCTTAGATTGAGAACTACGAACTTTGAGGTGTGCTTTTGTAGCCCTACATAATTCTCGTCCTCTCTTGACCACAAAGGAATGACCTCCGAGTGCGTCCCCTTTGCATGTTTTATGGGAAATATTATGTGATTCGATTATGTGAATTTTGTTGGGAGTTGCCACTAGTGAAAGTATGAAGCCTAGGCCTTGTTTCCACCATTGCAATACCATTTGTGCTCACGTTTACCACTTGTTTGCTTGCTGCACTTTTTATTACAGATTTATATTACTTTGCTTTGCCACTCCTATCATCCATATTTTACCATCTCTTCGCCGAACTAGTGCACCTATACAACTCCTAGTTGTATTAGGTGTGTTGGGGACACAAGAGACTTCTTGTATTTTAGTTGCAGGGTTGCTTGAGAGAGACCATCTTCAACCTCTACTTCCCTGAGTTCGATAAACCTTAGGTCATCCACTTGAGGGAAATTGCTGCTGTCCTACAAACCTCTGCCCTTGGAGGCCCAACATAGTCTACAAGAGTAGAAGCGTGTGTAGACATCAAGCTATTTCTAGCGCCGTTGCCGGGGAGGTGAGCGCTTGAAGGTATATCTTTAGATCTTGCAATTAAATCTTTTTGTTTCTTGTTTTTATTTCACTAGTTATGTTTATGGAAAACTGTGCTATTAGATCGTTGCTTGCGGGAAGACGCCCCACACCTGTGGTGGTTGCTCCTCCCCCTACTGAAATTGTGCCCTATAAAATACCAGCTGGTATTATCGATTATGTTTTGGCTAATCGTTATGCAGGAGACAAACATCCCGGTGAACACTTGCTATATCTGTCACAACTATGTTCATTATTTAAGCTTGCAGGTGTATCAAAGGAGTTTGTCATGAGGAAATTATTTGCCTTGTCACTAAAAGGAAAAGCATTGGAATGGTATAGGCTACTAAATGACTCTCACCTGCTGGAGTGGGAAGAGATCCAGTCTCTCTTTTACTCCAAGTTTTATCCTCTTCATGAAGTCCATGAGAATAGGAATTATGTTTATAATTTTTATCCTCATGACGGAGAGAGCATAGCTCAAGCTTGGGGGAGACTGAAAACGTTAATGCTAAAATGTCCTAACCATGGGCTCCCCCAAGATATGATTATTACTAATTTTTATGCGAGGCTTTCTCGACAGGATAAAGATTTGCTCGACGCTTCCTCTATGGGTTCTTTCACAAACAAAAAGATTGATGCTAAATTGGAACTCCTTGAAAGAATTCAACGCAACACTGAAGATTGGGAGATCGACAAAGGTAAAGAGTCAGGTATAATTTATGAGTATGATTGCATTAAGTCCTTTGTTGAAACTACATTTTAATAAGTTTAGTGCTAAGTTTGGGCTTGATTCTCAACTCCTTGTTGATTTCCTCAAATCTTTTGCTTCACATCTTAATATGCCTAAGGAGGATTGGATCAAGTATCATAAACCTTTTAAAGAGACTTGCAAAGAAAATGAAATTGTTCATGATGATTGCAACATGCATGATCCAATTCCTAAAAATGAAGTTTTATATAAGCACGTTAATTTTTGTGGAGTGGATAGACCTTGTGAAAGGCCTATGATTGAAGAAGATAACTATTGTAAGCAACATAAGCATGAAAGAACAATCACTTGGGTCAGAGATTTAAATGAAATTGCTAGAGAATTGTGTGACCTTTATCCTTTTACTTGTGAACTTTGCCGTATAGAGGGTCACTTTAATTTTCAATGCATGAACTTTCAAAACATAAATGTTAACCGGTTGTGTGATAACATGATCACCTCTGATCTTTATGATGAGCTTATGTTATTTTTGATGTGTGAAGAGTTATCAGAAAAGACTTCATGGCTAGATGTTAATGCCATAGGAATAAAAAACACTTTGCAAAATTGCCATCTCTATTGTGTTGTTAATTGCCATGAAAATGATTACATAGGTAAGATTATAAAGGAGGGAACTTTACCAAAGTATAAAAATGTCTCTTATATTTCTGCTAATAAAAAGGAGAGTTTCTCCCAAGTTTCCCCAATTGTTTCTAATGATAAACCAGGATATGTGGAGAAGCTTCATCTCCAACCACTCCCTCCTAAGGTTAAGAAGAAGAAAAAGAAGAGGAGGAGGAAGAGGAGCAAGAAATAAGAAGAATGGGTATCAACCTGGCCTGAGCATATTCCTCCCATCAACTTTTATCCTAACAATTGTAAGTTTAAAGAAGAAGGTGAAGTTTATTGCCTTAATTACCATCTTGATGATACGTCCGTAGGTACTATTGAAGATGATTTTGATTATGATATGCATGTTACTTATTGTGATTGGGAAAATGATGATAATGCTACTTATGATCCTGAAAATCTTTTTGATACCAACTCTGAAAGTGATGATATGGGAAGCTCTAAGCTTGGGGATGATAGGATTGCAAACCCTTTACCCACTAGTGATGTGATAATTGATAATTCTTTTGCTAGTAAGAATAAAGACAACATGATTACAAATATAGTTGCTAGCAATGATAATGCTCTTCTCTACTATGATGATGTCATAACTCCAATCTATAGTGATTATAAAGGTACCTATGACATAAGGAGAAATTATCCTTATGAAACTTGTCATAATCATGGAGGGAATTACTCCCTTGTTGAACACCACCCTCCTAATACACAAGTAATCTATAGTGTTCAAGTTGTTTATGATAGTCCTACTCCCACTATTACCAATGAGAAAGATTATGCTTATGTGGAGAGTAAGAGTACCTTTTTGCATGTGGATCATGGTAACAATGCTTTACGTGATGCTTATATTGTTGAGTTCATCCATGATGCCACTGAAATTTATAATGAGAGAGGGAGACTTGGTTCTAAATATCTTAATAATAAGAAGTTTCCTCTCTTTATGGTGAATATTTTGAAGTTATGCTTGTTTTGCCTTCCTATGCTAGTTGCTTTGTGCTTCAATGAATTATTATATTGCAATATTCCTATGCATAGGAAGCATGTTAGGCTTAAATGTGTTTGGTATTTGCTTCTTGATGCTCTCTTTTGTTCTTCAGCTCTTATTCCTACGAGAGCATCATTAAAGTCTTAAGCATATCTTTATGGCTATAAAGAAAGAGCTCTAGGGAGACAACCCTTGTTATGTTTGCTTTCAGTTTTAGTGGTCTCAATGTTTGTTACTACTGTAGCAACATCATTGTATCTTTATTTTTCAGCTTTGTGCCAAGTTTAGCCTCTGATTGCAAGAAAGTTCAAAAGTTGCGACGTGCTGTCCAGGAAACAGATTCTGTCCTTGGATAGAAAAATTTGTATAAAATCACCAGATCATCTTTTTGGTCTGAATTTTTACGACAGCGTGCTCTATATAATTGTCTTTCGTGCGTCTGTTTTGAGTTTTTTGATTAGAGTTGCAGAAGTGCCCCGGAAAAATCATTTACTACCTGCTGTTCTGTTTTTCACAGATTCTGTCCTGTTTTGCCTTTCCTTCATTTTGCAAACCTAGAGCTTGCTTTTTCTTTGCAAAAACCTTTTGGAAATCTTGAGAAACAGTAGAACTTCAAGAATATCTTTATTTACAGCAAGGAACAATTATTTTATTATGGGTACTAACCTCGCTAATCAGATTATGATGAGTTATGTATGAAGGGAGTTTTCAAGTGTGCGAGGGAAGATGATAAAAAGATTCAGGAGTGTCAAGCGTCTAAGCTTGGGGATGCCCCCGTGCATCCCCTTCTCCATCAACATTATCAGTTCGTCCTTCGTTCCACTATATTTTAATCACTTCATGTGTTATGTGCTATGCTTGGAGCGTCTTGTTTTAGTTTTCCTTTTAGTTTTCTTTAGCTTTTCATAACGAGTTGGAACTCAGCTTTCTTTATGTGGGAGAGAGACACGCTCCACTTCTACCTAGAACATAACATAGAATTTGCATGTCCATCTTTGTTGTGTGTGTTCTTTGTCTTTTAATAGCTACTATCATGCTTAGCTCTTAACTTTCATGCTTATCTTTTTAAAGAGCTTTTGTTTAGTTGGTTGCTTGAACTCTCTTTAGTTATCATGTTTATCTTATTAAGAGAGTTTTCTTCCGTTGCATTGGTTGATATGTCTATGATAAAGATGCTACGTGCATAATGGCGCTTAGTAGTTCAGGTTTTCTTATGGTTAGTCTCAAATAGCTGGGGGATACCCAATGTGTTATTGGAGTACCAACATGATTTGTTTGCCAATGATGTGGTATGGTTTAGTAATATCTTCCCTCAAGAATTTATTTTGATTGACTTGGCGTATGCTCACGCATATTTAAGACTGTAAAGAAAGTCTGTCAAGCCTTGATGATCTTTTGTTTCTGAGTAGCGATATAACTTCCATGCCTGATTCAATGTTGCTTTGTCGCTCTGCATGATTATGACCGTCATTGCTCTCTTAGTTGGTCGCTCCCAGTCTTTTGCTAACCTCCACCTGTACTAAGCGGACTGACTGCTTGTGCATCCACATCCTTTTAAACCAGTTATGCCATATGAGTCCACCATACCTACCTATATGTGGTATTTCATCGCCACTCCAAGTAAATTTACATGTGCTACCTTTAAAACCTTCTATTTTTGCAATACATAGCTCATGGGAAAGTAGCTTAAAAACTATTGTGGTAAAGAATATGTTGCTTATGTATCTTATTTTCTTATAAGTTGCTTGCTGAGCGGTAACCATGTTTCTGGGGACGCCATCAACTGTTACACTTTTGTTGAATATCATGTGAGTTGCTATGCATGTTCGTCTTGTCTAAAGTAAGGGTGATTTGCCATGGGTTGAATGGTTTGTATGCATATTGTTAGAGAAGAACATTGGGCCGCCAACCAAAGCCATGTATCATGGTGGAAGTTTTAGCTTGGACATTAATCCTCAATCTCTTATGAGAATATGCTTAAGCATTAAAGAGGAGTCCATTATCTATTTTCTATGCTGTCCCGGTATGGATGTCCTCAAGTTGAGATCTATCAAAAACGAGAAATCAAATGCGATCTATCTCCTTGGACCTTTGTACAGGTGACATAGAGGTACCCCTTTGTGACACTTGGTTGAAACATATGTAATGCAATGACAATCCATGGAAATCTGAGCTAATTAGGACAAGGTGCGAGCACTGTTGGTATTCGATGCATGAGGCTTGCAACTTATAGGATGTCTTATGCATAACACATATGAAGTACTACTACCGTTGACAAAATTGTTTCTATGTTTTCAAAATAAAAAGCTCTAGCACATGAGTAATCCTTGCTTCCCTCTGCGAAGGGCCATTCTTTTACTTTTATGTTGAGTCTCCACCTTCTTTCTTCAAAGCACCAACTACTGAGAGTATGATTGCCATTCTGAGTGTAATGTGCATTGTCCCAAAGTAGCATTGTCTTTTGCATGATTGTGATATCGGTTATTCTGAAATCATTGTATCTAGTCATCACTTAAACCTTGGAGGTGCCCCTGCATTTATGTTTTGCTTCACTAAAGGGGGCAAGCTAGATATCACTTTATCATATTTGCACATCATGTTCATTGCAAATCTATTTGATGTTTCAGTATCATATTGTAAAACTTTCAGTTCTTTGTGATTTTCTCATGAGGCAACTTAATTACTACAGATTCATTGTCTCAGTAAGCTTTTGTCATATGACTATGAAAAAGTCCTATATGGTTAATAGCATGTCACCACAGAAATTATTCTTGTTATCATTTACCTACTCGAGGACGAGCAGGAATTAAGCTTGGGGATGTTGATACGTCCAAAACGTATCTATAATTTTTGCTTGCTCCATGCCTCTTTTGGGTGATATTGCTATGATATTTATACACTTCCATACACTTTTGATCATATTTGGACTAACCTATTAACTCAGTGCACCCCAGTGCCAGTTTCTGTTTTCGGCTGTTTTTGTATTTCAGGTTTTCACATTACGAGAACTGCCAGGAAAAATCCAGAAAAATTATATAAAAAATCAGTGTTCCAGAAACTACCGTGCGCCCGAAGGACAGCTGGGGGGGGGGCCACCAGGGCTCCAGGCGCCCTGGCGGCGCCCCCCCTGGGCCGCGCCGGGTGGGCGCCTGGGCCCCCCGAGGCTCCTCCGATGCCCCCCTTTGGCATATATTTAAAGCGTGCCGTGGAAACCTTGATTCCGGACCCTTTTTCTCCAGACGCGATTCCGATCTCCGCCGCCATCGCCATCAAGCTTTGGGGGACCAGAATTCCTGCGCCGGCACCCTGCCGGGAAGGGGAAGTGCCCCCGGATTCATCTCCATCGACGTTGCTTCCTCCCTCCATGATGCGGGAGTAGTTCCTCCTCGGGGCTGAGGTTCTTACAAGTAGCTATGTGGTCAATTCTCGCTCCCATGATGTGATCTTCATTGTGATCATAGGCTATGTTAATCTAGGGTGATCCCATGATATTTCCCCTTCCTCTATGTATTGGATTGATGTACTCACTTGTCTTTATCTAGTATAATCCCCGAGACCAAGGTGACAACGGTCTATTGGACATGGATTAGAACAATATTTTCCTGAGTGATTTCCTCTCTTGTGTGTTGATTGAAGATTGAGAGTCTCTTGGTGCTTGTCTTTGACTATCCTTTAGATATGTTGTGGTGATTGTGGGACTCTCTTTGGATGGCCGCGGTGACATTGGGAAATCCTTAGATTGGGAACTACGAACTTTGAGGTGTGCTTTTGTAGCCCTACATAATTCTCGTCCTCTCTTGACCACGAAGGAATGACCTCCGAGTGCGTCCCCTTTGCATGTTTTATGGGAAATATCATGTGATTCGATTATGTGAATGTTGTTGGGAGTTGCCACTAGTGAAAGTATGAAGCCTAGGCCTTGTTTCCACCATTGCAATACCATTTGTGCTCACGTTTACCACTTGTTTGCTTGCCGCACTTTTTATTACAGATTTATATTACTTTGCTTTGCCACTCCTATCATCCATATTTTACCATCTCTTCGCCGAACTAGTGCACCTATACAACTCCTAGTTGTATTAGGTTTGTTGGGGACACAAGAGACTTCTTGTATTTTAGTTGCAGGGTTGCTTGAGAGAGACCATCTTCAACCTCTACTTCCCTGAGTTCGATAAACCTTAGGTCATCCACTTGAGGGAAATTGCTGCTGTCCTACAAACCTCTGCGCTTGGAGGCCCAACATAGTCTACAAGAGTAGAAGCGTGTGTAGACATCAGCCGGCGAGGCCAAATGCGGCGGTGAGGTGCGGGTTTTGTGCTCCGGCTGCCAAAACAACGGCGGAGCACATCTACGGGCAGCTGGGAGTGAGCCGCGTCGAGTGGTGGTGGTGGCTGGCCTCGGGGTCGCCGGAAACGACGCCGGCGACGAGTCCAGCGGCGGCCGGAGCTCGGGCGAGGTCGAACTCGTCGGTGCAGTGCTCGTAGAGGTGCGTGGAGTGATCCTACATCATCTACGCAGAACGGTAAAGCTGATGGGCACGTTGGCCGGGCCGTTAGATGGCCGGAGCCTCGTCGGCGACGAGCTCCGCGGCAGCGCGTGCAGGTGAGCCTCGTGCAGTGTGTTCAGTGCAGGAGAGGACTAACGGAGAGGGGGGGTACGGAGCTGAGCTCACGGCGGTTGCAGTAGACGTCGAGGCGGGCTCGGGGACGGTCTGAGCTGAACGGGGCGGCGATGGAGATCTCTGCGGCCGGAGTTGGGGAAGACGGGGTCGGGGGTGACTCCAGAGCGGGCGAGCGCTCGGGGCTCAGCCTTCTCGACGTAGTCGATGACGGTGGAGCGGACGGACACGGTGACGGAGCTCAGGGACGGCGGTGGACGCGGCTATCACGACGGCGCGAGCACGGCGGCGTCGGCCATGGTGCGGGGAAGGCGAGGGAGAAGAGCTGGGGAGTGGGCGTGTCAGTGAGCTCGGGGTGGAAGTGGGGGATCGATCCGACCCACCAGAACGGCGAGGGGAGGAAGCAGGGCGGCGGGCAGCTGCGTGGCGCACGCTGCGGCCGCCGTCGAGCACCTGCCTGCCTGCCTGGCCGAGCCAAGCAGCTCGCTGGAGCGGTGGCTGGGATGGGCCGGCAGGTGGGCCTGTTAGGCGCCAGCTAAGCTCTCTCTCTCTTCTCTCTTTTCTATTTCTTTCTGTTTCATTTCTTTTGCAACTTTGTTGAATTATTAAAAATGCCAGAATATTTTTATAGCTCATAAAACTAGTCATGCCCACTGTAAATAATATGAACAGCATGGAACATTTTAGTTTATGATTATTTGGGCACACAAATTATTTTATAGCATTTAAATGCCCAAATGCAAATACCATATGAATTAATCCAGAGACCTTGGATGTCCTAGAAAATTGTGCACCATTTTTGGCGGAGGTTTAAGACCAAGGCAGAAATGATGAACATTTTGAAGGGCATATTGGGTACATTGGAAAAGATTTTATTAAACCCTAGTTGTTAGAAGAGGGGTGCTGGGGTTTCTGTCAATCCCATTTCAAGTTTCTTTGGAAAGTAAACATGATGCACACTCTAGCTAGTCCTAATGCAAGCACTGACTAGGGATGTGACATAGAGTCACCCCAAAGGGTTTGAAAAAATTTGGTATTTATTGGGCGAAGAAGGGGTGCGGGAGGCCACCGAGGTGGGCACAACCCACCTGGGCGCGCCTGGGGGGCCCAGGCGCGCCCTGGTGGGTTGTGCCCCCCTCGGGGCACCCACAGGTGCTGCTCTGGCCCATTGGTGGTCTTCTGGTCCATAAAAATCCACAAAAAGTTTCGCGGTGTTTGGACTCCGTTTGATATTGATTTCCTGTGATGTAAAAAATATGCAGAATACAGCAACTGACACTTGGCACTATGTTAATAGCTTAGTACAAAAAATGATATAAAAAGACTATAAAATGATTATAAAACATCCAATAATGATAATATAACAGCATGGAACAATAAAAAATTATAGCTACGTTGGAGACGTATCAGCATCCCCAAGCTTAATTCCTGCTCGTCCTCAAGTAGGTAAATGATAAAAACAGAATTTTTGATGTGGAATGCTGCCTAACATGTCATATCATATCATTTTATTTATAGAATGGACATTTTTACTTTTATATGGTTCAAAGCAATAGTCTAGTTTTGACATGAGATTTAAATACTCAAGCATATCAACAAGCAATAATGTCTTTCAAAATATCAATGCTAAAAATAAGTTATCCCTAGCCCATCATGATCAACCATTGATCCATTCATGAAACGCACTCGTATATTAACTACACCCGATGCTCAAGTACGATCATAGTGCTTCCTAGTTGATGTTTTATAAGAGAAGATGGAGACTCACATTTAAAATAAAAATTGCATAAAGTAAAAGAAAGGCCCTTCGCAGAGGGAAGTAGGGATTTGTAGAGGTGCCAGAGCTCAAAGATTTAAATTGAGAGATAAAATTATTTTGGATGGCATACTTTTCCCACCAACGAAAACGACTTAGAGTTCCCAACACTTTCCATGCTAGATATATCATTGGCGGTTCCCAAACATAAAATAAAGTTTATTCCTTTTTCCACCAAACTTTCATAATCCATGGCTAACCGTATCCACGGGTGCCCTCCATACCAACACTTTCCAAGGAATTTATTATTTGACAACATAAAGTAAATTCATTTTTTTTTATTTCGGGACTGGGCATCCCTAATACCTTTGCCTTACTCTCGTGCAATGACAAGTGAATAAACACTCATCATGAGAATAACACATCTAGCATGGAAAATATTAGCCGCCCCTCACCGCCTCGCAAGCGGTACGCACACAGAAAAGAGAAATTTATTTTGAAAACTAGAGATGGCACATACAAGTTTGCTTAGAACGGCAAGAGAATACTGCATATAGGTAGGTATAGTGGACTCATGTGGCGAAACTGGTTTAAAGGATTTTGGATGCACAAGTAGTGATCATACTTAGTGCAAAATGAAGGCTAGTAGAAGATTGGGAAGCGACCAACCAAGAAACGAATAATCTCATAAGCGAGCATTAAACATAATTAACACTAAATAATGCATCATAAGTAGGATGTAATTTCATTGCATGACTATTAACTTTTGTGCTTGCATTGGGAATCACAAACCTTAACACCAATATTCTTACTAAAGCATAATTACTCATCAACATGACTCACATATCACATCATCATATCTCAAACTATTACAAGGAATCAAGTTTAATTTGTCCAATGATCTTCATAAAAGTTTTTATTATATCCTTCTTGGATATCTATCACTTTGGGACTAATTTTCATGTGTTGCTTTTGATAAGCTCAAACAAATATAAGTGAAGAACATGAGCATAATATTTTCTTCTCTCAAATTAATCTAAGTGAAGCAAGAGAGAATTTCTTCAAAAATACTAAAGCACACCGTGCTCAAAAAGATATTAGTGAAGCACTAGAACAACGGCGCCAGAAAAGAGCTTCATTGACGGGATTTGAATGCCGCTTACCAAGCCCCCTGACAACTATCTGGGGGCTCTATTTTATTTAAAAACTTTCAGATCTAAGTATTTTATTAAAACAACAAGCAAACAAAATAAAATAACATTTCAAGAATAGCACATCTCATGTGAAGAAGCAAAAACTTAGGATCAACCGATACTAACAGATAATTGTTGATGAAGAAAGGCGGGATACCTATCGGGGCATCCCCAAGCTTAGATGTTTGAGACTTCTTACAATATTATCTTGAGGTGCCTTGGTCATCCCCAACCTTGAGCTTTTGTGTCTCCTTAATTCTTCTCATATCACGGTTTTCCTAAATCTCAAAAACTTCATCCACACAAAACTCAACAAGAACTCGTGAGATAAGTTAGTATAAACCAATGCAAAAACCTTATCATTCTCTACTGTAGCAAATCACTAAAATTATTATTAAACATTGCATACTAAGTGCCTCTGCATATTTAATACTCCTATCCTCAAATAGAATCATTAAACACACAAACATATGCAAACAATGCAAACATAACAGCAATCTGTCGAAACAGTATATTCTGTAAAGAATGCAAGAGGATCCATACTTCCCTAACTCAATTTTTTTTTTGAAAATTTAACATGCTGTAGGAAATTTATCATAGCTTCTTGTGAAAAAAGTTTCAACCTTTATCACATTCTGACTTTTCTCAGGAATTTTTACAACAGCGACAAACTTTCTATTTTCAAACATCAACAAATAGAGTTGCAAAATAAGCATGCTAAAAGCCATCCTTGACATTTTTATTGAAATAAAAGATGCAAAAAATTATTAAAAATACCAGGAAGAAAATCCTAACAAAAGAAAATGACGCTCCAAGCAAAACTCATATCATGTGACGAAAAAAATATAGCTTCAAGTGAGGTTACCAATAATGTTGGAGACGAAAGAGGGTATGCCTTCCGGGGCATCCCCAAGCTTAGTTACTTGGTTGTTCCTTTAATATTACCTTGGGGTGCCTTGGGCATCCCCAAGCTTAGGGTCTTGCCGCTCCTTATTCTCCTCATATCGATATCTCACCCAAAACTTGAAAACTTCAATCACACAAAACTTAACAAAACTTCGTGAGATGGGTTAGTATGATAAAACGAATCATTCACTTTGGGTACTGTCAAAGACAAGATTCATGATTGTTCTCACACAATGCCTACTGTATCATATCGTTTCTACAATTTATATTGATCAATATAATCCATAGAAACTAGAAAACAAGCAAACTATGCATTGAAAACAGAATCTGTCAAAAACAGAACTATCTGTAATGATCTGGACAACCACCATACTTATTCAACTCTAAAAATTCTGAAAATCAGAACAACGTAGGCAATTTGTATATCAATCATGTGTTTAAATTTCAGATAATTATCACATTCCAGTGATTTATTGAATTTTCTACACTAGACACAAAACTTTATGTTTTTGCACAAAATCAAATCAACTATCATCCACACTATCCCAAAGGCTTTACTTGGCACTTTATTAAAAAAAATGTAAAACATGATTAATATAGTAGCTTAACCATGTTAACGCACAAAAACAATAGGTATAAGTGTTGGGTTGTCTCCCAACAAGCGATTTTTTTAATGCCTTTTAGCTAGGCATGATGATTCCAATGATGCTCACATGAAATATATGAATTGAAACATGCAAGAGAGCATCATGAATCACATGGCAAGCACTTTTATGTCTAACCCTCTTCCTATTCATAGGGATTTTGTGAGAAAACAACTTTTAGGAGCAATAATCAACTAGCATAGGAAGGGAAAACAAGCAAACTTCAAGATTTTCAACACATAGAGAGGAAACTTGATATTGTTGCAATACCTACAAGCATATGTTACTCTCTCATAGCAATTTTCAGTAGCATCATGAATGAATTCAACAATATAGCCATCACATAAATCATTCTTTTCATGATGCAAAAGCATAGAAATTTTGCTACTCTCCACATAAGCAAACTTATTCTCATGAATAGTGGTGGGAGCAAACTCAACAAAATAACTATCATGAGATTGAACATTAAAATCATGATGACAATTTTCATGCTTATAATTATTCTCTATAACATATACGTCATCACCATAATCATCATTGGTAGCAACTTTGTTATCATAGTCAATTGAAACATACTCCAAAGTAGTGGATTCATCACTAAATAAAGTCGTGACCTCTCCAAATCCACTTTGATCAATATAATCATCATAAATAGGAGGCATGCTTTCATTATTACAAAAATTCCACATCAAATCTTGGGGGGCTAAAAATATCATCTTCATCAAACATAGTATCCCCAAGCTTATGGCCTTGCATATCATTAGCATCATGGATATTTAAAGAATTCATACTAACAACATTGGAATCATGCTCATCATTTATGCCAAACATTTTATAGCATTCTTCTTCTAACAACTGAGCACAATTTTCTTTTCCATCATTCTCACGAAAGACATTATAAAGATGAATAATATGAGCCAACCTCAATTCCATTTTTTAGTTTTATTTTACAAAACCAAACTAGTGATAAAACAAGAAACTAAAAGATTCAATTGCAAGATCTAAAGATATACCTTCAAGCACCCACCTCCCCGGCAACAACGCCAGAAAAGAGCTTGATGTCTACTACACAACTTGTTTGTGTAGACTCATGATGGGCTTCCAAGCGCAGAGTTTTGTAGGACAGTAGAAAATTTCCCTCAAGTGGATGACCTAAGGTTTATCAATCCGTGGGAGGTGTAGAATGAAGATGGTCTCTCTCAAATAACCCTACAACCAAATAATAAAAAGTATATTGTGTCCCCAACTCACCAAATACAATGGGAAATTGTGTATGTGCACTAATTCGGCGAAGTGATGGTGATACAAGTGTAATATGGATAATAGATATTGATTTTTGTAATAGTACCAATAAAAACAACAAGGTAGCAAGTGATAAAATGGAGCACAAATGGTATTGCAATACTTGAAAATGAGGCCTAGGATCCGTACTTTCGCTAGTGCAATCTCTCAACATTACTAATATAATTGGATCACATAACCATCCATCAATGTGCGATGAAGAATCAGTCCAAAGTTCTTATCTAGCGCAGAATATAAGAAGAAATCTTTTGTAGCTATTCTTTCCGATCGATCTATCCAAGAGTTCGTACTAGAATAACACAAGTTATTCTTTCCGATCGATCTATCAAGAGTTCGTACTAGAATAACACAAGTTATTCTTTCCGATCGATCTATCAAGAGTTTGTACTAGAATAACACAAGTTATTCTTTCCGGTCGATCTATCAAGAGTTCGTACTAAAATAACACCAAAACAAATTCAGATTTATAATACTTAATCCAACACAAAGAACCTCAAAGAGTGCCCCAAGATTTCTATCAGAGAAACAAAGACAAGAACGTGCATCAACCCCTATGC
The DNA here is from genome assembly GCA_902687465.1 of Secale cereale. NCBI lineage: Eukaryota > Viridiplantae > Streptophyta > Magnoliopsida > Poales > Poaceae > Secale > Secale cereale. The sequence continues at coordinate 431,009,593 of LR738714.1, forward strand.
ATAGATTACCCCGATGTCACCACGGGAATCCGCAAGATGAGTGCCAAAACACATATCAAGTGAATCAATATGATACCCCATTGTCACCACGAGTATTCATAGCAAGACATGCATCAAGTGTTCTCAAATCCATAAAAGTATTCATTCCAAAGAAATATCAAAGGGAAAACTCAATTCATATCAACAACATAGGGAGGGGAAAACACCATAGGATTCGACTATATTAAGAAAGCGCAGGATACATCGAGATTGTGCATCTCAAGAACACGAGAGAGAGAGAGAGAGAGAGAGAGAGAGAGAGAGAGAGAGAGATTAAACACATAGCTACTGGTACAAACCCTCAGCCCCAAGGGTGGACTATGCTACTTCTCGAGCTTGCGTTGTATTCCCTCGAAGAGGAAAGGGTGATGAAGCACAGTAGCGTAAGTATTTCCCTCGGTTTTGGAGAACCAAGGTATCAATCCAGTAGGAGACCACGCGCGAGTCCCTCGCCCCTGCACAAACAAATAAGAAACTCGCAGTCAACGCGATAAGGGGTTATCAATCCCTTCACGGTCACTTACGAGAGTGAGATCTGATAGATAGGATAGGATAATATTTTTGGTATTTTTGGTATAAGAACATAAAGTAAAGAAACCAAATAAGCAACGGCAATGGAAATTGGCTAGTTGAAAGGAAAGTAATATGATAAAGATAGACCCGGGGGCCATAGGTTTCACTAGTGGCTTCTCTCATGATAGCAGAATTCTACGGTGGGTGAACAAATTACTGTCGAGCAATTGATAGAAAAGTGCATAGTTCTGAGAATATCTAGGCATGATCATTATATATAGGCATCACGTCCATAACAAGTGGACCGAAACGATTCGCATCTACTACTATTACTCCACACATCGACCGCTATCCAGCATGCATCTAGAGTATTACTTTCATAAGAACAGAGTAACACCTTAAGCAAGATGACATGATGTAAAGGGATATACTCAAGCAATATGATATAAACCCCATTTTTTATCCTCTATGGCAACAATACAATACGTGCCTTGCTGCCCCTACTGTCACTGGGAAAGGACACCGCAAGATTGAACCCAAAGCCAAGCACTTCTCCCATTGCAAGAACTATAGATCTAGTAGGCCAAACCAAACCAATAATTCGAAGAGACTTGCAAGGATATTATTATCATACATAAAAGATTTCAGAAAAGAATCCAATATTGTTCATAGATAATCTTGATCATAAACCCACAATTCATTGGATCTCGACAAACACACCGCAAAAACATTACATCAAATAGATCTCCCCGAAGATCAAGGAGAACTTTGTATTGAGATCCAAAAAGAGAGAAGAAGCCATCTAGCTAATAACTATGGACCTAAAGGTCTATGGTAAACTACTCACAACTCATCGGTGAGGCTATGGTGTTGATGTAGAAGCACTCTGTGATTGATACCCCATCCGGCAGAGCTCCGGAACAGGCCCCAAGATGGGATCTCACGGGAACAGAAGGTTGCGGCGGTGGAATAAGGGTTTCGTCTCTTGCCTCGATGTTTTCAGGGTACGAGGATATATATAGGAGTAAGAGGGGCACCGGGGGAGCTAGAGGGGGCGCACCCCTGCCCTCGTGGCCACCTCTTTCATTCCCTCGCGTGTACTCCAAGTATTCTGTGTAGATATAGTTCCAAAAATAACTCTCCCGAAGGTTCCGTTTGGACTCCGTTGATATTCCTTTCTGAGAAACACTGAAGTAGGCAAAAAAACAGCAATTTGCACTCGGCCTTGGGTTACTAGGTTGATACGTCTCTAACGTATCTATAATTTTTTATTGTTCCATGCTATTATTTATGAAGTCTTGGATGTTTAATGGGCTCTATCATACACTTTTATATCATTTTTGGGACTAACCTACTAACCCAAAGGCCCAGTCCAGATTGTTGTTTTATGCCTGTTTCAGGGTTTTGCAGAAAAAGAATATCAAACTGAGTCCAAACGGAATGAAACCTTCGTGAGAGATATTTTTGGAGAAAATCACGCACATGGAACTTGAAAACCACGTCAGGGGAGCATCGAGGCACCCACGAGGGTGGGGGGCGTGCCCCCTGCCTCGTGGGCCCCTCAAGCACCCCCCCGGTGTCCTCCTTCCTCCTATATAAGTCTGCGTACCCCGAAACCTTCTACAACAGAGAGAAAACCCTAATTCCACCGCCGTAACCTTCTGTTCCCGTGAGATCCCATCTTGGAGCCTGTTCCGGAGCTCCACCGGAGGGGGATCCATCACGAAGCTCTTCTTCATCATCATCATCGCCCTCACCATGAGTTGTGAGTAGTTTACCACAGACCTTCGGGTCCATAGCTAGTATCTAGATGGCTTCTTCTCTCTCTCTGGATCTCAATAGAAAGTTCTCCTCGGTCTTCGAGGAGATCTATTCGATGCAATCTCTTTTTGCGGTGTGTTTGTCGAGATCCAATGAATTGTGGGTTTATGATCAATATTATCTATGAGAAATATTTGGTTCTTCTCTGAACTTTTTATGTGTGCTCATAATATCCTTGCAAGTCCCTTCGAATTATTGGTTTGGTTTGGCCTACTAGATCTATAGTTCTTGCAATGGGAGAAGTGGTTGGCTTTGGATTCAATCTTGCGGTGTCCTTTCCCAGTGACAGTAGGGGCAGCAAGGCACGTATTGTATTGTTGTCATCGAGGATAAAAATATGGGGTTTATATCATATTGCTTGAGTTTATCCCTCTACATCATGTCATCTTGCTTAAGGCGTTACTCTGTTCTTATGAACTCAATACACTAGATGCATGCTGGATAGCGGTCGATGTGTGGAGTAATAGTAGTAGATGCAGAATCATTTCGGTCTACTTGTCTCGGACGTGATGCCTATATACAATGATCATGCCTAGATAGTCTCATAATTATTCGCTTTTCTATCAATTGCTCGACAGTAATCTGTTTACCCGCCGTAGAATATCGCTATCATGAGAGAAGCCACTAGAGAACACTATGGTCCCTGGGTCTATTCTCAACATATCAATCTACATCTACTGCACTTTTATCGCTTTTATTTGTTGTTCTTATAAATCAAAAATACCAAAAATATAAACTATCATCTCTATCTGATCTCACTTTCGTAAGTGACCGTAAAGGGATTGACAAGCCCTTATCGCGTTGGCTGCGAAGTTCTTATTTGTTTGTGCAGGTGCGAGGGACTCGCGCGTGGTCTCCTACTGGATTGATACCTTGGTTCTGAAAAAGTGATGGAAATAATTACGCTACTGTGCTACATCTCCCTTTCCTCTTTGTGGGAATATAACGCAAGCTCGAGAAGTAGCAAGAAGAATTTCTGGCGCCGTTGCCGGGGAGGCTTACGCAAAAGTCATATACCAAGTACCTATCACAAACCCTTATCCTTCGCATTACATTTATTTGCCTCTTGTTTTCCTCTCCCCCACTTTACCCTTGCCGTTTTATTTGCCCTTCTTTCGCCGTGTGTTTATCGTTCGCTTGCTTCTTGTTTGCTTGTGTGCTGCTTGCTTGCTTGTCATAATGTCTAGCACATCTATCATTATCAACAATCCTGAGAGTGAGGTCCTCAACTTTAAACAAAGGGAGGAAGAAAACTTAAAAGTTGCCTGCTATAGAATTTGCAATGCTAGAAATAGATCCAATAGGAAGCTTTCCACTTCCGTGCTTCTTCGCAATTTTTATGTTGTCATAACTCCGTGGAATAGATTTATCTTAGATACCATTACCGGAGGGAATTTCTTGGGTAGCCACACCTTTGATTCTTATAATGCTATGACTGAATTATTTGGCTCACCACCTCTTATGGTTAATGGGACCGTTTTAACTTTGGAGCATGTTATGCAAAGGTTAGAAATCATTGAAAACAAAGTTGCTACGGTAGAATTGGTAGAGAACTTGGACAGAAAAATCCATAATGAAATCACCCAATATGGATCTAAGGTAGGAGTTGTTTTGAAAAATCTTAAGGAAAAGGAGCCCATAGTTAAAGAAAAGCTAGATCAGGATTCGACTAGAATCAATAAGCTTGAGGATATTATCACTAATGTGGGTTCTGCTCTTTCCGCTATAAAAACTACTCCAAATACCCCTACCACTAAATTATCCAAGTTCATGTATGTCCCTAAAGACAAAGGTGAAACATCTAGAATTGCGGATCTCAAATCCATAAATGTTCACCCTAATTTTCTTACTTTTGCAAAAGACCCTTTTGACACTTTAGAATTTCTTGATTTCTTGCCGAAGAGTTTGATTATTAATAGGGACAAAGAAGTTACTAATAATCATAAGTGCTTAATCAAAGAATTGCCTTCCAAAGATGGCAATACATAGGTTTATCTTGTATCGTGTCTAGCTAGGGGCGCAAAACGATAACGCTTGTTGGGAGGCAACCCAATTTTATATCTTTTGTTTTTGTTGCTGTTAGGGAATAAATATTTCATCTAGCCTCTGATTAGATGTGTTTTCATGTTTTGTTTAGTGTTTGTGCCAAGTAGAACCTTTGGTAAGACTTGTGTGAAGTTTATTTGATCTTGCTTTGAAAAACAGAATCATTAGCGCTAGCTAAAGTAGACTTCAGATTTTACTGGAGCGTGATTTTTAGTTTATTCATTTTGCTGCTGATTGTTAGACAAATTTCGCAAATTTACAAATTTAGTTTGAATTTTTTGGAGTTCCAGGAGTAGGCAAACCCAGCAGATTACTACAGACTGATATGTTTTTGACAGATTCTGTTTTTCGTGTGTTGTTTGCTTATTTCAATGCATCTATGAGTAATATTTGGAGATATGAACCATAGAGAAGTTGTAATACAGTAGGTTTAACACCAATATGAACAAAAAATGAATTCATTGTAGTACCTTTGAGTAGTGGTTTGCTTTCTTATACTAACGGAGCTCACGAGAATTTTTGTCTAAGTTTTGTGTTGTGAAGTTTTCAAGTTTTGAGTATTGCTTTGATGGACTATGGAACAAAGAGTAGCAAAGGCCTAAGCTTGGGGATGCCCATGGCACCCCAAGTAAAATTCGAGGATAATCAAAAGCCTGAGCTTGGGGATGCCTCGGGAAGGCATCCCCTCTTTCGTCTTCATCCATCGGTAACTATACTTGGAGCTATATTTTTATTCACCACATGATATGTGTTTTGTTTGGAGCGTCTTGTATAATTTGAGTCTTTACTTGTTAGTTTGCCACAATCATCCTTTATGGACACACCTATTTGAGATAGTTAAATATGGCCTAGGGATTGCTAGAACACTCTATGTGCTTCACTTATATCTTTTGAGTTGAACAGTTTTTGCTCTAGTGCTTCACTTATATCTTTTAGAGCACGGTGCTGGTTATATTTTGTAGAAATTGTTGAACTCTCATGCTTCACTTATATCTATTTGAGAGTCTATTAAATAAGCATGGTAATGTGTTTAGTCTAAGAAACTAGTCTTCACATGATAGACATCCAATGTCAATGTAGTAAAAAAATCACGCTAAGTGCATTGAATATGATGAGATGTTGGATGCTTGATAATTGTTTTGAGATATGAGGATAGTGATATTAGAGTCATGCTAGTGGAGTTATTATGAAATTGAGAAATACTTGTGTTATGGTTAGTGACTCCCGTATCATGCACATATGGTGAACCGCTATGTGACGAAATTAGAGCATGAGGTATTTGTAAAGTGCCAACCTTTGTGTGGAGGTCGGGGGCGCGCGATGGTTAACTCCTACCAACCTCCCCCCTAGGAGCATGCGTTGATTGCTTTGTTTTGATGACTCGTAGATTTTTGCAATAAGTATATGAGTTCTTATGACTAATGTTGAGTCTATGGATTATACGCACTCTCACCCTTCCACCATTGCTAGCCTCTCTTGTACCGCGCTACTTTCGCCGGTGCCATAATCCCACTATATATCCTTCCTCAAAACAGCCACCATATTATTCCTCAAAACAGCCAGCATACCTACCTATCATGGCATTTCCATAGCCATTCCGAGATATATTGCCATGCAACTTTCCACCGTTCCGTTCATATGACATGCATCATATTGTCATATTGCCATGCATGATCATGTAGTTGACACCGTAGTTGTGGCAAAGCCACCATGCATAATTTTCATATATGTCACTCTTGATTCATTGCTCATCCCGGTTCACCACCGGAGGCATTCATGTAGAGTCATACTTATTGTAGTATCGAGTTGTAATTTTGAGTTGTAATAAAAGTGTGATGATCATCATTATTAGAGCATTGTCCCATGTGAGGAAAGGCCAATAAACAAAGGAGATGGCCCAAAAAATATAGAGAGGGGCTAATAATTAAAAAATAGAGGAGAAAGCCCCTCCAAAAAATGAGAGAAAAGAGAGAAGGGACAATTGCTACTATCTTTTTCCACACTTGTGCTTCAAAGTAGCACCATGTTCTTCATTATAGAGAGTCTCATGTTTAGTCACTTTCATATACTAGTGGGAATTTTCATTATAGAACTTAGCTTGTATATTCCAACGATGGGCTTCCTCAAATGCCCTAGGTCTTCGTGAGCAAGCAAGTTGGGTGCACACCCACTAGTTTCTTTTGTTGAGCTTTCATACATACTTAGCTCTAGTGCATCCATTTCATGGCAATCCCTACTCACTCACATTGATATCTATTGATGGGCATCTCCATAGCCCGTTGATACGCCTAGTCGATGTGAGACTATCTCCCTCCTTTTTGTCTTCTCCACAACCACCTCTATTCCACCCATAGTGCTATGTCCATGGCTCACGCTCATGTATTGCGTGAAAGTTGAAAGGTTTGAAAAGATAGAGTATGAAAACAAGTGCTTGGCTGAAATTGGGGTTGTGCATGATATGAATATTTTGTGTGATGAAGAGGGAGCATAGCCAGACTATATGACTTTGTAGGGATAACTTTCTTTAGCCATAGTATTTTGAGAAGACATGATTGCTTTGTTAGTATGCTTGAAGTATTGTTATTTCTTATGTCAATATAGACTTTTATCTTGAATCTTTCAGATATGAACATTCATGCCACAATTAAGAGAATTACATTGAGAAACTATATTGGTTAGCATTCCACATCAAAAATTCTTTCTTTATCATTTACCTACTCGAGGACGAGCAGGAATTAAGCTTGGGGATGCTTGATACGTCTCCAACGTATCTATAATTTTTGATTGTTCCATGCTATTATTTATGAAGTCTTGGATGTTTAATGGGCTTTATCATACACTTTTATATCATTTTTGGGACTAACCTACTAACCCAAAGGCCAAGTCCAGATTGCTGTTTTTTTCCTGTTTCAGGGTTTTGCAGAAAAAGAATATATCAAACGGAGTCCAAACGGAATGAAACCTTCGCGAGAGATATTTTTGGAGAAAAGCATGCACAAGGAACTTGAGAACCACGTCAGGGGAGCATCGAGGCACCCACGAGGGTGGGGGCGCGCCCCCCTGCCTAGGGCGCTCCCCTTGCCTCGTGGGCTCCTCGAGCATCCCCCGGTGTCCTCCTTCCTCCTATATAAGTCTACGTACCCCGAAACCTTCTACAACAGAGAGAAAACCCTAATTCCACCGCCGTAACCTTCTGTTCCCGTGAGATCCCATCTTTGAGCCTGTTCCAGAGCTCCACCGAAGGGGGATCCATCACGGAGTTCTTCATCATCATCATCATAGCCCTCACCATGACTTGTGAGTAGTTTACCACAGACCTTCGGGTCCATAGCTAGTATCTAGATGGCTTCTTCTCTCTCTGGATCTCAATACAAAGTTCACCTCCGTCTTTGAGGAGATCTATTCGATGTAATCTCTTTTTGCGGTGTGTTTGTCGAGATCCGATGAATTGTGGGTTTATGATCAAGATTATCTATGAGAAATATTTGGTTCTTCTCTGAACTTTTTATGTGTGCTCATAATATCCTTGCAAGTCTCTTCAAATTATTGGTTTGGTTTGGCCTACTAGATCTATAGTTCTTGCAATGGGAGAAGTGCTTGGCTTTGGGTTCAATCTTGCGGTGTCCTTTCCCATTGACAGTAGGGGCAGCAAGGCACGTATTGTATTGTTGCCATCAAGGATAAAAAGATGGGGTTTATATCATATTGCTTGAGTTTATCCCTCTACATCATGTCATCTTGCTTAAGGCGTTACTCTGTTCTTATGAACTTAATACACCAGATGCATGCTGGATAGCGGTCGATGTGTGGAGTAACAGTAGTAGATGCAGAATCGTTTCGGTCTACTTGTCTCGGACGTGATGCCTATATACAATGATCATGCCTAGATAGTCTCATAATTATTCGCTTTTCTATCAATTGCTCGACAGTAATTTGTTTACCCGCTGTAGAATATCGCTATCATGAGAGAAGCCACTAGAGAACACTATGGCCCCCGGGTCTATTCTCAACATATCAATCTACATCTACTTTACTTTTATCGCTTTTATTTGATGTTCTTATAAATCAAAAATACCAAAAATGTAAACTATCATCTCTATTAGATCTCACTTTTAGTGACCGTAAAGGGATTGACAACCCCTTATCGCGTTGGCTGCGAAGTTCTTATTTGTTTGTGCAGGTGCGAGGGACTCGCGCGTGGTCTCCTACTGGATTGATACCTTGGTTCTCAAAAACTAAGGGAAATACTTACGCTACTGTGCTGCATCTACCTTTCCTCTTCGAGGGAATACAACACAAGCTCGAGAAGTAGCATAGGTTAGTCCCAAAAATAATATAAAAGTGTATAATAAAGCCCATTAAACATCCAACGCGGAATATATAATAGCATGGAACAATCAAAAATTATAGATATGTTGGAGACGTATCAGACTACTCCCTCCTCATCATGGTGGCCGTCGGGATAATGAAGATGGCCACCGGTGATCATTTCCCCCTCCGGCGGAGTGTCGAAAACGGCTCTAGATTGGATCTCGTGGACTGCAGAGCCTTGCGGCGACGGAACTTCTGATCTAGGATCACCCAGAAGGGTTTCGGAATATTTGGAAATTTATAGGGCGAAGAAGGGGTGTGGGAGGCCACTAAGGTGGGCACAACCCACCTAGGCGCGCCTGGGCCCCTAGGCGGGCCCTAGTGGGTTGTGCACCCCTCGAGGCACCCCCCAAGTGCTGCTCTGGCCCATTGGTGGTCTTCTGGTCCATAAAAATCCACAAAAAGTTTTGTGGTGTTTGGACTCCGTTTGATATTGATTTCCTGCGATGTAAAAAACATGCAGACAACAGCAACTGGCACTTGGCACTATGTTAGTAGGTTAGTACCATCGAGTTGTTCCACTCGGTCACACCGATAGGGTCAGGTTATATATACTGTCGGGTCAAATTTTGGAAAACTTTCCAAAACCTCTCGCCCACGCGTGACCTGCTCTACCGTCTCGGGTCTCCAAATTGTCTTCTCGCCGCCAGCGACCTCCCGCCGCTGGTCTCCGCCACCATCAACGGGATTCTACCCCACCGTTGCTGCCATAGCGAGCTCACCGCCAAGTTAGGGTATGAGCTCGATCTTTTGTGCTAATTTCTTAGCACATTGCTTTGCCATGTTCATTACCACGTATGAAATCAATCCATCCAGAGAAATCATCCCTTAGATTAGGTTCGATTCGCAAATTTAAGGTTAGGTCTCCGCTGAACTCATCTCAGACCAACCGAGATGTAGAAACGGGTCTCACCGATTTGGCTTAGGCCATTGCACTTGCGCTTTTTGGTCTGACCGAAAATTGCAAATCGGTGCGACCGAGTTCAACTATCTATGAAACCCTAGCAATCTCGAAGTCACCGAACTTTGACTCGGTCTGACCGAGTTCACTAGTTTAGACTCCAAAAGTTGCTTCAGTGTCACCGAGTTTAACAAATCGGTAGCTCCGAAATGCTTTCTGTGGAGAACTAAAACTAAGCTTTTGATTCATCTGTTTTGCAAAACCTCTGCACTTTGTGATTCTCATCCACTCCATCTCATCTATATCTATTCACGGGGTCAGCTTGCAGTTTCTGAAATGTCCGAGGGCAGTGACAGTCAGAACAGGTCAGAGGAGCAGGCACAATTGAGTGAGGGCTCTAGTCCCAATAACTCTAGCTACTATGAGAGCAGCAGAAGCACTCCCAGCAACCTGCCTAAGGCATCAACTAGGCAGAGAAATAAGAAAACTTCAGATTCAGAGGATGAAGATTGTGAAGTTGATGAAGTCAGCTCAAAGAAGAAAGTTGCTAGGAAGGAATACGGCACATCTGCTTCAACCAAGCCTGGTTTGAACAAGAAGGTCCCTGCCAAGAGAGTTCCAGTGTCAAAGGCCAGAGCATCAACTCAAGCTACAATGGTGTTCACTCTTGAAACCAGAGATGATAAGCCAGCAGGAACTGAGAAAAGGGCTAGGAAAACCACAGCCAGAGTGGTTGGCAAGCCATCTATGAGAAATGATGGTGATGATGAGGAAGAAGAAAAAGAGGATGCTGCACCAGCACCTAAATCTCAGAAGCTGATGGGTGATGTCATTAAGTCAGGGGTTGCTCCTTCAAAGCCCAAGACTGCCCCCAAAGCTGCTCTTCAAGCCACCAAGTCTGCACCCAAGAGAAGCACAAGGAACATTTCAGCAGTAGAAAAGAACAAGGCCCCAGTGCCTGAGATAGATGAAGAAGATGATGAAGTCCAAGTGCTTAGGAAACTCAAACCCAAGATTCCACATCATGATAATAATCATCCAGTGGCAGAAGACATGAAAGTCAGGAAGGATGCAGGTCTCAGACTTTGGAGACAAAGTGATCCATATGCTGTGAGAAGGAGGGCTGTTGTGGATTACAGGTTCCACACGAAAGAACAACAGAATTTCTGTGAAACCATCTTGCTTGATAAGAAGCCAATTGTTTGTGATATGAAGTGGGTAGATTCGAAATTCATTGATGAAAATAAAGATCATTTTCCAGGTGTGCATGAAAGTTTCAAATCATGTGGTGTTGACAAGTTTGTGGGACAAAAGTTGACAAAATGGAATGATGAACTCATCATGCAATTCTACTCCACATCTCATTTTTTGTCCAGATGGTAGAATTGTGTGGATGTCTGAAGGTACAAGGTACCAGTCAACTGTTGATGAGTGGGCCAAGTTGATATAAGCTCGTGAAGAGCATGAAGATGACTTGGATGTCTATGCCAAGAAGAAGAAAGACCACAACTCTATGGCCAACATGTACAAAGAGATCCCAGACAAAGCATTGGAAACCCATAAGTTTGGATCTGTTCATTACTTGTTGTCTGGTCTAGCTACAATCAACACTATATTGAGCATACATTGTTGCCCAAATCTGGATATCACAAGATGATCAGAGGCCATTCCATAAACGTGATGCAATTGTTTGATGTGCCTCAGAAGTTCAAAGTGATGAGTTTGATTGTTGAGACAATCAAGAGGACATCTGCAGATCAGAAGAGATCATGTAGATATGCTCCACACATCCAGATGCTCATCAACTCCAAGATGGGCATAGACACATACTTATTGGACAAGGAACATCTTCCCTTGTTGCCTGACTTTGAGGACAACACAGTTGTCATGGATGAAGAAGATACCACATCTGTGCAAGCACAAGAAAAGAGAGAGAAAGCAGCAAAGATGCTAAGTGTTGAAGAGGCATCTCAAGTGTCCCTCAAATCTAAACAAGATCAAATGGAATATCTGATTCAAGCAACCTTGAGGAGTGAGAAAAGTTTGGCCAACTTGACTCAGAATCAAGCCAGCCTGGAGAGGATCATTGAAACTAAATTCTATAATCTAGACTTGAAGTTGACTGAGATACAAACTGCAGTTGAGCCGCTCCAGGAGGAAGCGGAGGATATGAAAGGGCGGGCTACCAGAGATGCTTTTCAGAGAGTGCCTAGAGGCATAGGTCAGCTGCAGTGACCATGGCAGATACTAGAGCAACTATATCAGCACCAGCAACTATAGCCTCAATGCCACCTCCAGTTGCCACTCCACCAGCTCCAACAACATCTACAGATGCCTTCGTCCTTCGAGTCCTCTAAATACCACCTCCCAAAGATCTATCCTAGAGAGACGCATAGCACTATGCATTTTCAAGCTTTTTGGTAACTTCTTGCCAAAGGGGGAGAAAGTGTATAGATCCTAGGCTTCTAGAGAGAGTGTTTTTACTTCTTGGTATCTTGCTATTTGGTTGATACTTTTGTGTGTGCTTGCTTGATACTCTATGGTTATGTGTGTGAGATACTTGTTTGATCATGTGTTTGATCATATCATACCTTAATGCTTGCTTAAATGATGATATTATCTTCTATATCTCATATATGATCATTCACTTTGCCTTGGTGATGAGTACATATTTTACTTTCTATCATTTTGAGTGCTCCACGATGTATGTAACATGGAAGAGTAACCCATGATCCTAATTGATTGTGCATTTGCATTCAAAAGAAAATTTTAAATAATGCACAAATTTAGGGGTTGCTCTTTCTTATCACATACTTCTCAAAGCGACGATGTATTTCAACCTTATTATCATTTGTCGAAGCTTTGATCTATATGTTGTCAACAATTACCAAAAAGGGGGAGATTGAAAGTGCAACTATCCTTGGGTGGTTTTGGTTATTCCTAACAACATATAGCTCATTGAACTAATGCTCTTTCAAGATGATCATTTCGGAAAGTTCAATGATTGGCATGGCATGGACTAGGAATGTGGACCCCTCAAAATGCTAAGGACACATATTGGCTCAAGCTCTAGACTCTACATTTTCATTTTAGTGATCCAATATCACATGGAGTCCATAGGAAAAGCCAATACTATTAAAAGGGGATGAGGTGTTGCTTAATGGCTTACTTGCTCAAAATGCTTAGTGATATGCTCAAAAAGCCCTCAATCACTTTCTCATATCCACATATGTCCCAAACCAAAAGTCAAACTCGGCCCCACCGATTTGATATATCCGGCGCCACCGAGTTCATTTGACATAGCCATAGCCAGAAACCCTAATCAGTTCGGTCTCAACGATAGAGATCTCGGTCTCACCAAGATGGGATTGCAAACTCTCTGTTTCCCTTCGTAACGTTTCGGTCTCACCGAAATGAGCAATCGATCCCACCGAGTTTGCAATGCAAACTCTCTCTTTCCCTTTCGTAACATTTTGGTCTCACCAAAATGAGCGAATCGGTCCCACCGAGTTTGCCTGACCAACTCTCTATTTGCCTATTACAGCAATCGATCTCACTGAGTTGATGTGATTGGTCTCACCGAGATTACGTTATGTCCTAACCCTAATGAAATCGGTCTCACTGAATTGAGCATATCGGTCCCACCGAAAATCCCAACGTTCACATTTTGAACTAAATCGGTCCGACCGAGTTTCATGATTCGGTCCCACCAAGTTTGGTAAATTGTGTGTAACGGTTAGATTTTGTACAGAGGCTATATATACCCCTCCACCCACTCTTCATTCACGGAGAGAGCCATCAGAACATACCTACACTTCCATTACTCATTGTTCAGAGAGAGAACCACCTACTCATGTGTTGAGACCAAGATATTCCATTCCTACCATATGAATCTTGATCTCTAGCCTTCCCCAAGTTGCTTTTCACTCAAACTTCTTTCCACCATATCCAAGTCTTTGAGAGAGAGTTGAGTGTTGGGGAGACTATCATTTGAAGCACAATAGCAAGGAGTTCATTATCAACACACCATCTATTACCTTTTGGAGAGTGGTCTCTCCTAGATTGGTTAGGTGTCACTTGGGAGCCTCTGATAAGATTGTGGAGTTGAACCAAGGAGTTTGTACGGGCAAGGAGATTGCCTACTTCGTGAAGATCTACCCTAGTGAGGCAAGTCCTTCGTGGGTGACGGCCATGGTGGGATATAGAAGGTTGCTTCTTCGTGGACCCTTCGTGGGTGGTCCCTCCGTGAACTCGCGCAGCCATTGCCCTTCGTGGGTTGAAGTCTCCATCAACGTGGATGTACGATAGCACCACCTATCGGAACCACGCCAAAACATCCGTGTCTACACTTGCATTTGCACTCTCCAAACCCCTCCCTTTACCTTCATATGCAATGATTTACATTCTGCTGCTATACTCTTAGAATTGCATGTGTAGGTTGATTGCTTGATTTGTGATAAGTTGCTAAAATCTACCAAGACTTAAAATTGGGAAAAGGCTAGATTTTTATTTGGTCAAGTAGTCTAATCACCCCCCCCCCCTCTAGACATACTTTCGATCCTGCAGGGTGGACTGGTGCTTGGGTGATGTCCTTCCTTGGACAAGCCTTTGATTAATCACTCTTGCAAGCATCCTCAACTACGAAACAAGTATTAAGATAAATCTAACCATAGCAGATCCAAATCAGCCCCTTACGAAGCAACGCATAAACTAGGGTTTAAGCTTCTGTCACTCTAGCAACCCATCATCTACTTATTACTTCCCAATGCCTTTCTGTAGGCTCAAATAATGGTGAAGTGTCATGTAGTCGACATTCACATAGCACCACTAGATAAAAGACAACATACATCTCATCAAAATATCGAACGAATACCAAATTCACATGATTACTTATAACAAGACTTCTCCCATGTCCTCAGGAACAAAAGTAACAACTCACAAAGCATGTTCATGTTCATGATCATAGGGTATTGAATAGGATTAAGGATCTGAACATATGGTCTTCCACCAAATAAACCAACTAGCATCAACTACAAGGAGTAATCAAAACTAGTAGCAACCCACAGGTACCAATCTGAGGTTTTGAGACAAAGATCGGATACAATAGATGAACTAGGGTTTGAGAGGAGATGGTGCTGGTGAAGATGTTGATGAAGATTGACCCCCTCTCAATGAGAGGATCGTTGGTGATGATGATGGCTTTGATTTCCCCCTCCCGGGGGGGAAGTATCCCCGGCAGAACAGCCATGCCTGAGCTCTAGATTGGTTTCGCCTCGGTTCCGCCTCAAGACGGTGGCGCTTCATCCCGAAAACCTCCTTATCTTTTTTCCAGGTCAAAACATGTTGATATAGCAGAAGATGGGAATTGGAGGCCTTCCAGGGGGGGGGCATAAGGTAGGGGGCGCCCCCCACCCTTGTGGCTGGGTGGTGGCCCCCCTCTGGTGCTTCTTTCGCCCAATATTTTTTATATATTCCAGAAATATTCTCCGTGAAGTTTCAGGACTTTTGGAGTTGTGCAGAATAGGTATCTCAGATTTGCTCCATTTCCAATCCAGAATTCTAGCTGCCGGCATTCCCCCTTTTTATGTAAACCTTGTAAAATAAGAGAGAAAAGGCCTAAGTATTGTGATATAATGTGTAGTAACAACCCATAATGCAATAAATATCAATATAAAAGCATGATGCAAAATGGACGTATCAACCCACTTCCCGGTGATCACGTTGGCGTGCTAGGGACGGGGAACAAGCTGCTATGTCTGGTTGCGCAACGGGGCGTCAAACTCCTCTTGCATCGCAGCCACCAGAGCGGGTCACGAAGAGCGGCTCGAACGGAGGACGGCAGCGGCGATGGCTCAGAGGTGGATGCCGCATGGACGTAATCATCCGAGGCATAGCGCGAGCTTGGGCGAAAAAGGCCCGTACGGGCGTGGGTGACCGGACCGGCCACAGGAGCCGGTGATGAGGACGTCGAGTCAGCGTGCGTCGGGGGTGCCGGGGGGGCCACAGGCACCGAGGAGGCCGTGGGCGCCGAGGGGGCCGCGGGTGCCGAGGGGACCGCACGGGCCGCGGATGCCGTCGCCGCGGGAGGTGGGGGCGCTGCATGTGAGGGGAGCGCCTCAAAGCCAGGGGCGGGCCAAGAAAGGCGTGCGAGCGCCCTGGGAGAGACGTCGGGGAGCCCGCGTCACCGGTGGCGGGAGGAGCAGCCGGGGGTACCTGCAGAAACGAAAACACATGCTCATCAAAGTAAATGTGCCGCGAGGTGAACACACGGTGGGAGATGGGATCATAGCACCGGTAGCCTTTGGAGTTAGAGGGGTAGCCAATGAAGATGCAAGCGATAGAAGGGGGTACAAGTTTATGAGGAGCGGTGTCGGCCGTACTGGGGTAGTAGAGGCACCCAAAGATACGCAGGTCGTCATAAGACGGGGGCGTACCAAAGAGAAGATGGTGAGGTGCGTAGTTCCATCGTGGGCGACAGGGACGAAGGTTGAGGAGAAGTGATGTAGTAGCGAGTGCGTCCGGCCAGAAACGGGATGGCATGTTGGCATAAAACAGGATTGTGCGAACGCAGTCATTCAGAGTGCGAAGGACGTGTTCAGCTCGACCATTTTGTTGTGAAGTGTACGGACATGTGAGACGAAAAATTGTGTCGTGGTTAGATAGAAAAGTGCGGAAAGCAAGGTTGTCGAACTCTTTTTTATTGTCAGTCTGAAGCGCAAGGATGGGACACCCAAACTGCATGCTGACATAGGAGTAAAAAGCCATCGTGGTGGAGAGTGCATCCCACTTTCTGCACAAAGGAAAAGTCCACACATAATGAGAATAATCATCAAGAATGACCAGATAATATAAATAGCCCGAATTACTAGGAACCGGAGAGGTCCACACATCGCTATGAATCAACTAGAAAAGGAAAATATGCAATGGTTGTGGAATTATTAAACGGCAGGCGAACATGTTTGCCGACTCGACATGCATGACAAGTGTGATCCTCAATCTTATTACAACTGAAACTGAAACTGAAACTCTTAAGAATATGATGAAGTGTGACGGGGTTGGGATGACCCAAGCAAGCGTGGCAGAGATCGACTCCAGCGGAGAGAGCGACCAGTGCGGTGGTGGTGGATGAAGGCGAATGCATCGGATAGAGCTTGTCGGGGTTGTCACAACGGTGAAGTACCATCCTGGTTCGAGCGTCCTTGACACAACAACCAAACGCGTCAAATTCAACAGTGACAGGATTTTCACGAGTGATGCAGCGAACAGAAATAAGATTATTAATAAGATGAGGAGACACAAGTATGTTAGACAAAGATAAAGGCGTAGAATTAGAAGGAAAGGTAGTGTGCCCGACATGTGTGATAGAGTGTGGAACCATCACTGACAATGATGCAGCGATTGGTGGATACGGGAGTGAAGGAGGCAAGGTTACCAGGATGAGCAAACATGTGAGCCGTAGCCCCGGTGTCCATGTACCAATCACCACCTCTAGTG
This sequence comes from Secale cereale, assembly GCA_902687465.1. Lineage (NCBI taxonomy): Eukaryota > Viridiplantae > Streptophyta > Magnoliopsida > Poales > Poaceae > Secale > Secale cereale. Next base: position 431,026,778 of record LR738714.1, read on the forward strand.
TAGTTGTTCGGTGTAGGCACGGTGTGCAGTGCGGCGAGGAGCGCCAGGTCCCAAGGTACCGGTGGCAGGGCCGGCGAGGGCGGCAGCGGGGCCGTAGGAAGACCGTAGCCGCCGCTCAGCTGCGGCGGTGGGTATCCTCCATATGGCTACGGAGCCGCGTAGTACGCCTGGTGCACCGGCGGGCGCGACATGGGAAGGGTCGGTGCAGGGGCCCGTGGAACCGGCATGGTGTAGGCAAACGTCGGTCCACGGGTTGTAGCCGGAGGCCCACGAAGGAGGCACCTGGAACTGCTGCTGCTACTGACGGGGCGGGCCGGTGCCCTACGGCTGCTGCTGCTGACCGTCGCGGCGGCCCCCACCGCACCGGCACCCACAACGTCGTTCGGCGGGAGGGGCGGGAGGGGCGGGCGGGCCATAAGGCAGCGGGAGCAGGTGCGGCTGCTGGGGCGCCGGAAATGGCGCCGGGTGGCGCTGTGGCGGGGGCGCGGCTGGGGCAGCGGGAGGCGCCGAGGACCCTCCACGGGTGGTGCCGGTGGCGAGAGCGGTGTGGATGGCACACGCCTTTACCTGCTTCATCCGCCGCTCCTCCAAGAGGAGGTACGCAACGAACCTGGCGAAGGACGGGTTGGGGATGAGGCAGAGGTTCGCCGCGGCGTTGTCGAAGTCCTCGTTGGGCCCGGCAGTCAGCGTGTTGAGGAGGAGATCATCATCGATCTTCGCGCCAATATCGCGGAGCTCGTTAGCGAGAGTCTTCAGGCGGCGACAATAGTCGTCGACAGAGGTGCTGTCCTAATGACACCCAAAGAACTCTCGATGCAAAAAAACACGACGCTAGAGCTCGTTGTCGGTGAAGAGCTCGTTCAGATTGGTCCACACGGCGCAGGCATCATCACAGTCCGTCACGGCCGTCTGGAAGAGGTCGGGCGAGATGGTGAGGAAAAACCAGCAGATGATCGTAGTGTCGATGGTGGACCAGTCATGAAACTCATGGATGAGGCTGGAGTCGATGGTGTCGTCCACGTGGTCCATGAGATGATACTCCCAGAATACGAGGGAGAAATACATCTTCCACGTGTTGTAGGAGGAGTCCGCCTGGGAGAGACGAACTGGCACCCGCTCGAAGATGTTGAGGTTACGGATGTCATTGACGTCGGGAGGGTTGGCGTCGGTGAACGGGTTGGAGTTGGTGGACGCGGAGGAGGTGATGGACGACATGGAGGGAATTGGATAGCACGGGCGGCTTGGACGGCTTGGTTGGAGCGGCGGCAGCAGGCGACTCGGGATCGCGCGGGCGGCAGCAGGCGGAACGGGATCGCGCGGCGGCTTGGCGGAAGGCGACTCGGTGGCGGGCGGGATCGTGCGGCTGGCGCGGCGGTTGGCAGCGACGCGGTGGAGCGGGCGGGAGCGATCGGGCGGGGCAGGTTAGCAGATCGGGCAGCTGGCGCGGCGCGATGGAGCGGGTAGGAGCGACCGGCTGGGGCGGTTAGCGGATCGGGCGACTGGCCTGGCGGTTGGCGCGGGCGGGAGCGATCGGGCGGGGAGGAAGCGATCGAGGCAGGGAGAGGCAAGAGCGGCGGTCGGCGTGGAGGGCGCGCGAGCGGCGGCGGATGGGTGGCGGCGTTGACGGCCGGCGCGGGGAGGCGCGTGGGCAGCGATGGCGGCTGGGTGGCGATGGCGACGCGGAGGAGACGCGCGGCGGCGACGGAAGCGAGAGAGAAAATCTAAAAATCTGATACCATGTATGATTGCATGATGTATTGCTCATGTGCAAAGGCACGTATATGTGATGTACAAGAGGTGGACCACGACCACAACTATATAAGAAACTAGAAGGTAGACTCAATACACAGGTATACATAACACATATACTCAACAACGTGCTCCCTCCATTCGAAATTACTTGTCGCATAAAAACATGTATCTAGACATATTTTAATTCTAGATACATCCATTTTCGAGACAAATAATTACGAACGGAGGGAGTACTTTTTTTGAGCGGTAAGTACACAAGCTCGTCCCTAAAAAAAGTAACGAGATATGTAAGTGGCAACCGTGTGCCAGATTGCAAAACTGTCACACCATCCCGATCTCCTTCCTTTCCGCACGTCCTCCCGATCTCCTCCTTCCTTTTCCGCGCCTTCCCGATTTTTTTCCTTTTCCGCACATCCTCCCGATCTCCTCCTTCCTTTTTCACGCCTTCCCAATTTTTTCCTTTTCCGCACGTCCTCCCGATCTCCTCCTTCCTTTTCCGCGCCTTCCCGATTTTCGGGCAAAAATAATGCTTGGATTGGGATTTGAACTCTGGTCTACAAGTAATCAACGAAGGGAGCTAACCACCTCACCCATGACACTCATTGTTGAACAAGCTAAGGGAAATACTGTTTTTGACATGTTTTGCCTTTAATATTTTAGCATTGAAAAACTTTTGTTTCACCTATCAAACCTGACACATAAACTTTTTCCGTGGTAAATTCTCCATCACCACCACGATAAATGACGCACCACCAACATGGTAACTTTTGTATACCACGCAGTACATTATCTGTAAGTAGCATGGTCATAAGCACTGAATGCGTGATAACTTTGGTGAAAGCATCGTGGTAACTTTGATCATTGGGAAGAAATTTGTTGAACCCCGTGAAGGAAATATGCCCTAAAGGCAATAATAAAGATGTTATTTGTATTTCCTTATATCATGATAAATGTCTTTTATTCATGCTAGAATTGTATTAACCGGAAACTTAGTACATGTGTGGATACATAGACAAAACAGTATGTCCCTAGTATGCCTCTACTAGACTAGCTCATTGATCAAAGATGGTTATGTTTCCTAGCCATAGACATGAGTTGTCATTTGATCAACGGGATCACATCATTAGGAGAATGATGTGATGGACAAGACCCATCCGTTAGCATAGCACTATGATCGTTTAGTTTAACTGCTATTGCTTTCTTCATGACTTATACATGTTCCTATGACTATGAGATTATGCAACTCCCGAATACCGTAGGAACACCTTGTGTGCTATCAAACGTCACAACGTAACTGGGTGATCATAAAGATGCTCTACAGATGTCTTCGAAAGTATTCATGGTGTTGGCATAGATCAAGATTAGGATTTGTCACTCCGAGTGTCGGAGAGGTATCTCTGGGCCCTCTCGGTAACACACATCACAATAAGCCTTGCAAGCAAAAGACTAATGAGTTAGTCACGAGATGATGTGTTACGGAACGAGTAAAGAGACTTGCCGGTAAACGAGATTGAACTAGGTATAAAGATACCGACGATCGAATCTCGGGCAAGTAACATACCGTTTGACAAAAGGAACAACGTATGTTGTTATGCGGTTCTGACCGATAAAAGATCTTCGTAGAATATGTAGGAGCCAATATGAACATCCAGGTTCCGCTATTGGTTATTGACCAGAGATGAGTCTCGGTCATGTCTACATAGTTCTCGAACCCGTAGGGTCCGCACGCTTAACGTTTGATGACGATCGGTATTATGAGTGTTTGAGTATTGATGTACCGAAGGTAGTTCGGAGTCCCGGATGAGATCACGGACATGACGAGGAGTCTCGGAATGTCCGAGACATAAAGATTGATATATTGGACGGCTATATTCGGACACCGGAAGTATACCGGAAAAGTTTCGGATTTATCGGGAATGCCGGAGGGGGTTACCGGAACCCCCTACGAGAGGGGATGGTCCATAGTGGGCCTAAAGGGTGAGAGAGAGGCAGCCCATAGGGCTGGCCGGCGCCCCCACCTAGGAATCCTAGTTGGACTAGGATTGGGGGGGGGGGGCGCCACCTCTCCTATTCCTTTCCCCCTTCTTCCTTTCGGTGAATCCTACTAGGAATAGGATTGCAATCCTATTCCTAGTAGGACTCCCTCCCTAGCCGCACCAGGAGAGGTTGGCCGGCCTCCCTCCCCTGCTCCTTTATATACGGGGGCAGGGGGGCACCCAAAGACACACAAGTTGAATTGTTTTAGCCGTGTGCGGTGCCCCCCTCCACAGAATCACACCTCGGTCGTACCGTCGCGGAGCTTAGGCGAAGCCCTGCGCCGGTGAACACATCATATCTGTCACCACGCCGTCGTGCTGACGAAACTCTCCCGTGAAGCTCAACTGGATCAAGAGCTCGTGGGACGTCATCAAGCTGAACGTGTGCTGAACGCGGAGGTGCCGTACGTTCGGTGCTTGATCGGTTGGATCGCGAAGAAGTTCGACAACATCAACCGCGTCACTTGACGCTTCCGCTCCCGGTCTACGAGGGTACGTAGACACACTCTCCCCTCTCGTTGCTATGCATCTGGTAGATAGATCTTGCGTGATCGTAGGAAAATTTTAAAATACTACGTTCCCCAACACGACCACTGCAGAAGATAGAGAGAAAATGAAAGTCATTCCCTATGCCTCAGCCATAGGATCTATCATGTATGCAATGCTGTGTACCAGACCTGATGTGTGCCTTGCTATAAGTCTAGCAGGGAGGTACCAAAGTAATCCAGGAGTGGATCACTGGACATCGGTCAAAAACATCCTAAAGTATCTGAAAAGAACAAAGGATATGTTTCTCGTATATGGAGGTGACAAAGAGCTCGTCGTAAACGGTTACGTCGATTCTAGCTTTGACACTGATCCGGATGACTCAAAGTCACAAACCGGATATGTATTTTTATTGAACGGTGGAGCTGTCAGTTGGTGCAGTTCCAAGCAGAGCGTCGTGGCGGGATCTACGTGTGAAGCGGAATACATAGCTGCTTCGGAAGCAGCAAATGAAGGAGTCTGGATGAAGGAGTTCATATCCGATCTAGGTGTAGTACCTAGTGCATCGGGTCCAATGAAAATCTTTTGTGACAACACTGGAGCCATAGCCTTGGCGAAGGAATCTAGGTTTCACAAGAGAACAAAGCACATCAAAAGACGCTTCAATTCCATCCGCGATCTAGTCAAGGAGGGAGACATAGAGATTTGCAAAATACATACGGATCTGAATATTGCAGACCCGTTGACTAAGCCTCTTCCACGGGCAAAACATGATCAGCACCAAGACTCCATGGGTGTGAGGATCATCACTTTGTAATCTAGATTATTGACTCTAGTTCAAGTGGGAGACTGAAGGAAATATGCCCTAGAGGCAATAATAAAGATGTTATTTGTATTTCCTTATATCATGATAAATGTCTTTTATTCATGCTAGAATTGTATTAACTGGAAACTTAGTACATGTGTGGATACATAGACAAAACAGTATGTCCCTAGTATGCCTCTACTAGACTAGCTCATTGATCAAAGATGGTTATGTTTCCTAACCATAGACATGAGTTGTCATTTGATCAACGGGATCACATCATTAGGAGAATGATGTGATGGACAAGACCCATCCGTTAGCATAGCACTATGATCGTTTAGTTTTTTCTGCTATTGCTTTCTTCATGACTTATACATGTTCCTATGACTATGAGATTATGCAACTCCCGAATACCGTAGGAACACCTTGTGTGCTATCAAACGTCAAAACGTAACTGGGTGATCATAAAGATGCTCTACAGGTGTCTCCGAAAGTATTCGTGGTGTTGGCATAGATCAAGATTAGGATTTGTCACTCCGAGTGTCGGAGAGGTATCTCTGGGCCCTCTCGGTAACACACATCACAATAAGCCTTGCAAGCAAAAGACTAATGAGTTAGTCACGAGATGATGTGTTACGGAACGAGTAAAGAGACTTGCCGGTAACGAGATTGAACTAGGTATAGAGATACCGACGATCGAATCTCGGGCAAGTAACATACCGTTTGACAAAAGGAACAACGTATGTTGTTATGCGGTTCTGACCGACAAAAGATCTTCGTAGAATATGTAGGAGCCAATATGAACATCCAGGTTCCGCTATTGGTTATTGACCAGAGATGAGTCTCGGTCATGTCTACATAGTTCTCGAACCCGTAGGGTCCGCACGCTTAACGTTTGATGACGATCGGTATTATGAGTTTTTGAGTATTGATGTACCGAAGGTAGTTCGGAGTCCCGGATGAGATCACGGACATGACGAGGAGTCTCGGAATGTACGAGACATAAAGATTGATATATTGGACGGCTATATTCGGACACCGGAAGTATACCGGAAAAGTTTCGGATTTATCGGGAATGCCGGGGGGGGGTTACCGGAACCCCCTACGAGAGGGGATGGTCCATAGTGGGCCTAAAGGGTGAGAGAGAGGCAGCCCATAGGGCTGGCCGGCGCCCCCACCTAGGAATCCTAGTTGGACTAGGATTGGGGGGCGCCACCTCTCCTATTCCTTTCCTCCTTCTTCCTTTCGGTGAATCCTACTAGGAATAGGATTGCAATCCTATTCCTAGTAGGACTCCCTCCCTAGCCGCACCAGGAGAGGTTGGCCGGCCTCCCACCCCTGCTCCTTTATATACGGGGGCAGGGGGGCACCCAAACACACACAAGTTGAATTGTTTTAGCCGTGTGCGGTGCCCCCCTCCACAGAATCACACCTCGGTCGTACCGTCGCGGAGCTTAGGCGAAGCCCTGCGCCGGTGAACACATCATATCCGTCACCACGCCGTCGTGCTGACGAAACTCTCCCGTGAAGCTCAACTGGATCAAGAGCTCGTGGGACGTCATCAAGCTGAACGTGTGCTGAACACGGAGGTGCCGTACGTTCGGTGCTTGATCGGTTGGATCGCGAAGAAGTTCGACAACATCAACCGCGTCACTTGACGCTTCCGCTCCCGGTCTACGAGGGTACGTAGACACACTCTCCCCTCTCGTTGCTATGCATCTGGTAGATAGATCTTGCGTGATCGTAGGAAATTTTTTAAAATACTACGTTCCCCAACAGTGGTATCAGAGCCAGGTCTATGCGTAGATGATATGCACGAGTAGAACACAATGAGATTGTGGACGATACTAGTCATACTGCTTACCAGCATGTCATACTTTGCTTCGGCGGTATTGTGAGATGAAGCGGCCCGGACCGACATTACGCGTACGCTTACGCGAGACTGGTTTCACCGTTACGAGCACTCGTTGCTTAAAGGTGACTGGCGGGTGTCTGTCTCTCTCACTTTAGCTGAATCAAGTGTGGCTACGCCCGGTCCTTGTGAAGGTTAAAACAGCACATACTTGACAAAACATCGTTGTGGTTTTGTATGCGTAGGTAAGAACGGTTCTTGCTAAAGCCCGTAGCAGCCACGTAAAACTTGCAACAAACAAAGTAGAGGACGTCTAACTTGTTTTTGCAGGGCATGTTGTGATGTGATATGGTCAAGACATGATGAGTTATACGGTTTTGTATGAGATGATCATGTTTTGTAAAGTTATCGGCAACTGGCAGGAGCCATATGGTTGTCGCTTTATTGTATGAAATGCAATCGCCATGTAATTGCTTTACTTTATCACTAAGCGGTAGCGATAGTCGTGGAAGTAATAGTTGGCGAGACGACAACGATGCTACGATGAAGATCAAGGTGTCAAGCCGGTGACGAAGGTGATCATGACGGTGCTTTGAAGATGGAGATCAAAAGCACAAGATGATGATGGCCATATCATGTCACATATTTTGATTGCATGTGATGTTTATCTTATTATGCTTCTTATTTTGCTTAGAACGACGGTAGCATTATAAGATGATCCCTTACTAAATTTCAAGGTATAAGTGTTCTCCCTGAGTATGCACCGTTGCGAAAGTTCGTCGTGCCGAGACACCACGTGATGATCGGGTGTGATAAGCTCTACGTTCAAATACAACGGGTGTAAGCCAGTTTTGCACACGCAGAATACTCGGGTTAAACTTGACGAGCCTAGCATATACAGATATGGCCTCGGAACACTGGAGACCGAAAGGTCGAGCGTGAATCATATAGTAGATATGATCAACATAAGATGTTCACCATTGAAAACTACTCCATCTCACGTGATGATCGGACATGGTTTAGTTGATTTGGATCACGTGATCATTTAGATGACCAGAGGGATGTCTATCTAAGTGGGAGTTCTTTAAATTAATATGATTAAATTGAACTTTAATTTATCATGAACTTAGTCCTGATAGTTTTGCATATCTATGTCGTTGTAGATCAATGGCCCGTGCTACCGTTCTTTTGAATTTTAATGCATTCCTAGAGAAAGCTAAGTTGAAAGATGATGGTAGCAATTACACGGACTGGGTCCGTAACCTGAGGATTATCCTCATTGCTGCACAGAAGAATTATGTCCTTGAAGCACCGCTAGGTGACAAGCCCCCTTCCGCTGATGCAGACGCTTTGAACGTCTGGCGGTCGCGGTCTGATGACTACACGATAGTTCAGTGTGCCATGCTTTACGGCTTAGAACCGGGACTTCAACAACGTTTTGAACGTCATGGAGCATATGAAATGTTCCAGGAGTTAAAGTTAATATTTCAAGCAAATGCCCGAATTGAGAAATATGAGATTTCCAATAAGTTCTACAGCTGCAAAATGGAGGAGAATAGTTCTATCAGTGAACACTTGCTCAGAATGTCTGGGTACTACAATCATATGACTCAACTTGGTTGCAAAGTTGACGAGGATGGTGTTATTGATAGAGTTCTTCAATCACTGCCACCAAGCTATAAAGGCTTCGTGATGAACTATAACATGCAAGGGATGCAAAAGACAATTCCCGAGCTCTTCGCTATGCTCAAAGCTGCAGAGGTAGAAATCAAAAAGCAGCATCAAGTGTTGATGGTTAACAAGACCACTAGTTTCAAGAAAAAGGGCAAGGGAAAGAAAGGGAACTTCAAAAAGAATAGCAAGTCAGTTGCTACTTCAACGAAGAAACCCAAATCTGGAGCCAAGCCTGAAACTGAGTGCTTCTACTGCAAGGGGACTGGACACTGGAAGCGGAACTGCCCCAAGTATTTGGCGGATAAGAAGGATGGCAAGATGAACAAAGGTATATGTGATATACATGTTATTGATGTGTACCTTACTAATGCTCGTAGTAGTACCTGGGTATTTGATACCGGTTCGGTTGCTAATATTTGTAACTCGAAACAGGGACTACGGATTAAACGAAGATTAGCTAAGGACGAGGTGACGATGCGCGTGGGAAACGGTTCCAAAGTCGATGTGATCGCCGTCGGCACGCTACCTCTACATCTACCTTCGGGATTAGTTTTAGACCTAAATAATTGTTATTTGGTGCCAGCGTTGAGCATGAACATTATATCTGGATCTTGTTTATTGCGAGACGGTTATTCAGTTAAAACAGAGAATAATGGTTGTTCCATTTTGATGAATAATATCTTTTATGGTCATGCACCCTTAAAAAGTGGTCTATTCTTACTGGATCTCGATTGTAGTGATACACATATTCATAATATTGAAACCAAAAGATGCAAGGTTAATAATGATAGTGCAACTTATTTGTGGCACTGCCGTTTAGGTCATATTGGTGTAAAACGCATGAAGAAACTCCATAAAGATGGACTTTTGGAATTACTTGATTATGAATCACTTGGTGCTTGCGAACCATGCCTCATGGGCAACATGACTAAAACTCCGTTCTCCGGAACTATGGAGCGAGCAACAGATTTGTTGGAAATCATACATACTGATGTATGTGGACCAATGAGTATTGATGCTCGCGGCGGGTATCGTTATTTTCTGACCTTCACTGATGATTTGAGCAGATATGGGTATATCTACTTAATGAAACACAAGTCTGAAACATTTGAAAAGTTCAAAGAATTTCAGAGTGAAGTAGAGAATCATCGTAACAAGAAAATAAAGTTCCTACGATCTGATCGTGGAGGAGAATATTTGAGTTACGAGTTTGGTCTTCATTTGAAACAATGTGGAATAGTTTCACAACTCACGCCACCTGGAACACCACAACGTAATGGTGTGTCCGAACGTCGTAACCGTACTTTATTGGATATGGTGCGATCTATGATGTCTCTTACCGATTTACCACTATCGTTTTGGGGTTATGCTTTAGAGACAGCTGCATTCACGTTAAATAGGGCACCATCTAAATCCGTTGATACGACGCCTTATGAACTATGGTTTGGCAAGAAACCAAAGTTGTCGTTTCTTAAAATTTGGGGCTGTGATGCTTATGTGAAAACACTTCAACCTGATAAGCTCGATCCCAAGTCGGAAAAATGTGTCTTCATAGGATACCCAAAAGAGACTGTTGGGTACACCTTCTATCACAAATCCGAAGGCAAAATATTCGTTGCTAAGAACGGATCCTTTCTAGAAAAAGAGTTTCTCTCGAAATAAGTGAGTGGGAGGAAAGTAGAACTTGATGAGGTAATTGTACCTTCTCCCATATTGGAAAGTAGTACATCACGGGAAATTGTTCCAGTGATTCCTACACCAATTAGTGAGGAAGTTGATGATAATGATCATGAAACTTCGGATCAAGTTTATGCTGAACGTCGTAGATCAACCAGAGTACGTTCCGCACCAGAGTGGTACGGCAACCCAGTTCTGGAAATCGTGTTACTAGACCATGATGAACCTACGAACTATGAGGAAGCGATGATGAGCCCAGATTCCGCAAAATGGCTTGAAGCCATGAAATCTGAGATGGGATCCATGTATGAGAACAAAGTGTGGACTTTGGTTGACTTGCCCGATGATCGGCAGGCCATCGAAAATAAATGGATCTTCAAGAGGAAGACCGACGCAGACGGTAATATTACTGTTTGCAAAGCTCGACTTGTTGCGAAAGGTTTTCGACAAGTTCAAGGAGTTGACTACGATGAGACTTTCTCACCTGTAGCGATGCTTAAGTCTGTCCGAATCATGTTAGCAATTGCCGCATTTTATGATTATGAAATCTGGCAAATGGATGTCAAAACTGCATTCCTAAATGGATATCTCAAAGAAGAGTTGTATATGATGCAACCAGAAGGTTTTGTCGATCCAAAAGGTGCTAACAAAGTATGCAAACTCCAGCGATCCATCTATGGACTGGTGCAAGCATCTCGGAGTTGGAATATACGCTTTGATGAGGTGATCAAAGCATATGGTTTTATACAGACTTTTGGAGAAGCCTGTATTTACAAGAAAGTGAGTGGGAGCTCTGTAGCATTTCTAATATTATATGTAGATGACATATTGTTAATTAGAAATGATATAGAATTTCTGGATAGTATAAAAGGATACTTGAATAAAAGTTTTTCAATGAAAGACCTCGGAGAAGCTGCTTACATATTAGGCATCAAGATCTATAGAGATAGATCAAGACGCTTAATTGGACTTTCACAAAGCACATACCTTGATAAGATTTTGAAAAGGTTCAAAATGGATCAGTCAAAGAAAGGATTCTTGCCTGTTTTACAAGGTATGAAGTTGAGTAAGACTCAATGCCCGACCACTGCAGAAGATAGAGAGAAAATGAAAGTCATTCCCTATGCCTCAGCCATAGGATCTATCATGTATGCAATGCTGTGTACCAGACCTGATGTGTGCCTTGCTATAAGTCTAGCAGGGAGGTAGCAAAGTAATCCAGGAGTGGATCACTGGACAGCGGTCAAAAACATCCTAAAGTATCTGAAAAGAACAAAGGATATGTTTCTCGTATATGGAGGTGACAAAGAGCTCGTCGTAAACGGTTACGTCGATTCTAGCTTTGACACTGATCCGGATGACTCAAAGTCACAAACCGGATATGTATTTTTATTGAACGGTGGAGCTGTCAGCTGGTGCAGTTCCAAGCAGAGCGTCGTGGCGGGATCTACGTGTGAAGCAGAATACATAGCTGCTTCGGAAGCAGCAAATGAAGGAGTCTGGATGAAGGAGTTCATATCCGATCTAGGTGTAGTACCTAGTGCATCGGGTCCAATGAAAATCTTTTGTGACAACACTGGAGCCATAGCCTTGGCGAAGGAATCCAGGTTTCACAAGAGAACAAAGCACATCAAAAGACGCTTCAAATTCCATCCGCGATCTAGTCAAGGAGGGAGACATAGAGATTTGCAAAATACATACGGATCTGAATGTTGCAGACCCATTGACTAAGCCTCTTCCACGGGCAAAACATGATCAGCACCAAGACTCCATGGGTGTGAGGATCATCACTTTGTAATCTAGATTATTGACTCTAGTTCAAGTGGGAGACTGAAGGAAATATGCCCTAGAGGCAATAATAAAGATGTTATTTGTATTTCCTTATATCATGATAAATGTATTTTATTCATGCTAGAATTGTATTAACCGGAAACTTAGTACATGTGTGGATACATAGACAAAACAGTATGTCCCTAGTATGCCTCTACTAGACTAGCTCATTGATCAAAGATGGTTATGTTTCCTAGCCATAGACATGAGTTGTCATTTGATCAACGGGATCACATCATTAGGAGAATGATGTGATGGATAAGACCCATCCGTTAGCATAGCACTATGATCGTTTAGTTTAACTGCTATTGCTTTCTTCATGACTTATACATGTTCCTATGACTATGAGATTATGCAACTCCCGAATACCGTAGGAACACCTTGTGTGCTATCAAACGTCAATCGTAACTGGGTGATCATAAAGATGCTCTACAGGTGTCTCCGAAAGTATTCGTGGTGTTGGCATAGATCAAGATTAGGATTTGTCACTCCGAGTGTCGGAGAGGTATCTCTGGGCCCTCTCGGTAACACACATCACAATAAGCCTTGCAAGCAAAAGACTAATGAGTTAGTCACGAGATGATGTGTTACGGAACGAGTAAAGAGACTTGCCGGTAACGAGATTGAACTAGGTATAGAGATACCGACGATCGAATCTCGGGCAAGTAACATACCGTTTGACAAAAGGAACAACGTATGTTGTTATGCGGTTCTGACCGACAAAAGATCTTCGTAGAATATGTAGGAGCCAATATGAACATCCAGGTTCCGCTATTGGTTATTGACCAGAGATGAGTCTCGGTCATGTCTACATAGTTCTCGAACCCGTAGGGTCCGCACGCTTAACGTTTGATGACGATCGGTATTATGAGTTTTTGAGTATTGATGTACCGAAGGTAGTTCGGAGTCCCGGATGAGATCACGGACATGACGAGGAGTCTCGGAATGTCCGAGACATAAAGATTGATATATTGGACGGCTATATTCGGACACCGGAAGTATACCGGAAAAGTTTCGGATTTATCGGGAATGCCGGAGGGGGTTACCGGAACCCCCTACGAGAGGGGATGGTCCATAGTGGACCTAAAGGGTGAGAGAGAGGCGACCCATAGGGCTGGCCGGCGCCCCCACCTAGGAATCCTAGTTGGACTAGGATTGGGGGGCGCCACCTCTCCTATTCCTTTCCCCCTTCTTCCTTTCGGTGAATCCTACTAGGAATAGGATTGCAATCCTATTCCTAGTAGGACTCCCTCCCTAGCCGCACCAGGAGAGGTTGGCCGGCCTCCCTCCCCTGCTCCTTTATATACGGGGGCAGGGGGGCACCCAAACACACACAAGTTGAATTGTTTTAGCCGTGTGCGGTGCCCTCCTCCACAGAATCACACCTCGGTCGTACCGTCGCGGAGCTTAGGCGAAGCCCTGCGCCGGTGAACACATCATATCCGTCACCACGCCGTCGTGCTGATGAAACTCTCCCGTGAAGCTCAACTGGATCAAGAGCTCGTGGGACGTCATCAAGCTGAACGTGTGCTGAACACGGAGGTGCCGTACGTTCGGTGCTTGATCGGTTGGATCGCGAAGAAGTTCGACAACATCAACCGCGTCACTTGACGCTTCCGCTCCCGGTCTACGAGGGTACGTAGACACACTCTCCCCTCTCGTTGCTATGCATCTGGTAGATAGATCTTGCGTGATCCTAGGAAATTTTTTAAAATACTACGTTCCCCAACACCCCGACCGCCGGTAATTTCTGTAAATAGCACGATAACATTCACGCCATAGACCTGATAATTCAGATACAAAAATCGTGATAACTTTAACCATTTAGGAAGAAAAATGTGAAAAGATATCCGATAATTTATGTGTAAATGGAGGGTAATATACGCAGCGCACATCTGATAACTGAGGTAGAAACACCATGATAACTTTGACCATAGGGAAGATTTTTTTTTTGAAAAGATACTTCGGTATCTTCTGTGTAAATAGCACGGTACTATACCTCCCTCCTCTAGTATTTTTATGTGTAAATAGCACCATGATTGGTTACCACTGCGGGCTTGATAGGTTACCTAGAATCAGCATGATAACTTTTTGTCCCGGGAAAAATTTGTTCAGAACATCCTCGATATTTTGTGTGTGAATAACATGATAATATAAGCACCGCATAACCGATAACTTACAATATAAACATGACGGTAACTTTTTACCAAAGGAAAACAAGTTGTTAAAAACATACACTCGCCTCGCGTGGCCTCTTAGATAAACACAACACATGGTGTGCCACAGAAAAGCCACATAATGTTTAGTGTCACGAGGGGCATACGTGCTCGTTGGTTGGCCCAGAAAAACGGCCCACTTTGATTCGCTATAGGCGTGATAAGTTACGCAAAAACATCGTGGTAATTTTTGACCTATGGAAAAAGTTACCGAAACACACCCAGGTTTTACGTGTAAGTACCATGATAATATACGAACTATAGACCCGGTAACTCATGTACAATCCCCCATGGTAACTTTGAACAGAGGCGAGTTTGATGTACACATACCCTGGTAACTTATTTATAAGTACCACGGTATTTTACACATCGAAGACCTAATAACTTATGTATAAAACACAGTGGTAACTTTGAAAGGGGTGTAGTTGTTGAAACATAGTACCTGGTAAGTTCTATGTAAATAGCACGATAACTTACGCAACACATGCATGATAACTTGCATGCGAATACCATGGTAACTTTGTCCTGAGGGGAAAACATGGTAATTTTCTGTACTTTTTTGTAGTAACAAAATTGTAAAAAAAGGGGTCAAAATGATTAGTTTCTTTAGTTTGAGCAATAATACCTAAGGGTGAGTTGGTTGTGGTGGCGCGCCAAGGAGGTGTGGGTTCGAATTTCACATGCGCAATATTTTTTTTAAACATGTTGTAGACGTGAAGAAGTGGCAGTTTTCTCGGGGATGGGCGCGCGAGATGTGTCGGAGAAGCAGGTTTCTCGGGCAAGCCTGCAGGGTAATTCGGGAGAAGGCGAGGTCGAAGGAAGAAGGATCGTGTGATACTTTAAAGTGAAAGAAGTAGAGGTGTGGCAGTTTTGCTTATATGACACACATGTGCCAAATATCACAGGGAGAGCCGGGTTGGTCCTAGGGACCTCCTATATGCCGCTTATTGCGGCACACAGTCCACGATTCACACAGGGTGTCAGCTGATCTGGGCCGGCCCATTTGCAATTGCGCGCGATGAAAAATCAAAAAAAATCTGCACCCTGTGTGAATCTGCACCCTGTGAGTTTTCCCCTAGGCGATCTAGGGTTCCACCTTGACCTCCGGCGGCGACGGCAGAGTCCACGTTAATCCTTCACGGCGACCGGCTCTGCACGGCGGCCTGAAGTCCTATCATCCTTGTGAGTTTGTAGCAGTTCCTGCATGGAGGAAACGGCTCTCCAGGCGCTGGAGGTGGGGGTTAGAGCTGGAGGGGGACGGGAGGTAGATGGTGCGGGCAAGAAGATGGAGGTTGGAGGAGGGAGTCAGAGGATGGATGGAGCTGGGGATGGGAGCGTGCATGGAGGGAGGGGAGCAGATCTTGGTGCGGCAGAAGGGGATGGGGAGGACGAAGATTGGGGCTATGGCCCGGAACCAGATCTAGAGGACAAGTTTGCGGGCATGCAATTGCATGGGGAAGAGGAAGATGATTTGGATCTATCTGGAGAGGTGGACGAGCTGATCGAAGGAGTGCGCTGGCTCAGCCTATTTAGGGTTCACACCACAAAACCCTTTAGCCATGCCGCGCTGCTTAGGCAGATGAGGAACGCATGGGCATCTGCTCAGGGCGTGACCATCAACGTGAATGGCCCGAATTTGTTTCTGGTCCAATGCCACTGCCTTGGAGATTGGAGGAGAGTAATGGAAGGGGGGCCATGGCTCTTCAGGAATGCACCAGTGATTCTTCAAGAGTATGATGGATTTACTGATGTGACGGAGTACAAGCTCAACAAGTTGCCTGTTTGGGTTAGAATTAAGGGGCTGCCTGCGGGACTTACAGCAAAAAAGGAGCTAGCAGAACGAGTGGCTGCCAAGGTGGGAGAGCCACCATTCACAGTGATTGTCACTGAAGGTGAGATTAACCCAGTGGGTATCCTCCGTGCCAGAGTTTTCGTGGATGTTAACACACCGTTGGTTAGATTCGTGCCGATCACTTTGAAGGAAAGGAAGAAGTACCCAGTGTTTTATGACAAGTTGCCGGATTTCTGTTTCTTCTGCGGTTTGCTAGGCCACACAGTTGAGGAATGCGGCGATGGGGTGCATGACCCACGGACTTGTGAGTGGGGCGATTGGCTGCTGTGGAACCCGGGGCCGCCGGAATATGTAACTGGAGGAAGGGGAGGAACGGATGCAAGTGCTCGAGGGGGGAGGTCTGGAGGGAGAGGAACTAGGGGAGGAAGACAGAATGAAGGGGGGAGGATGGGAGAAAGGGGAAGATCAGAGGAGCGCGATGAGCCAGTGGCTATGAGGAATATGGTACACGATCAAAACCCAATGGATAGTGCAAATGCTCGAAAGAGGTTGGTTTCCTCGGATGGGACCCTGAATATCCGTGGGCAACCAATACCAAACCTCGCAGGTAAAGTAGCTGGAACAGTTTTGCAGCTAGAGAACGGGCCGGATGGAGTTACACGTGAGGCAATACCTTCAGCGTCAACTCCAGAGAAGGCTCCGGTAGTAAAGAGGAGGAAGCAGGGAGATGAGCAGGGAGTAGAGGAGATGGACACCAGCACTCAGGCGGCCTCCGAGCTGGGGGACCGCCGGGCCAAATGAGGCTCTTATGTTGGAACTGTCGGGGGATTGGCGACCCCGCGACAGTTCGTGAGCTCCGCGATCTAGTGGAGGCTTGTGCGCCGGAAGTGCTTTGTATAGTTGAAACCCAACTAGCAAAGTATAGGGTGGAAGGTTTGGCGGGTACTTTAGGGTTTAGGAGTAGTTTTGGAGTAGCTAGTAGTGGACGAAGTGGAGGTCTCTGCTTGTATTGGAAGAGTGATGTGGTTTTGGAAATAAAGAGTTTCTCCCAGTATCATATAGACTCAATCATCCAAGAACCAAATAAAGAGCCTTGGCGCTTGTCTTGTTTTTATGGAGCGGCAAATAGAAGCCTCAGGTACAAAACGTGGGATACGATGAAGTTTTTGCGAGGAGAATGTACGCTACCATGGGTATGCATGGGGGACTTTAACGAGATCTTACGTCCAGAAGAGCAAATGGGGCCGAACGAGAGGGACAGCGCTCAAATAGCTGGTTTCAGGGAGGCTGTGGATGTATGCGAGCTTGCTGATCTTGGTTACAAGGGATTGGACTGGACCTTTCAGAAACGAGTTGTCGGAGGAGATTACTGCAGGGTACGGCTTGATCGCGCCCTTGCAACGACGTCGTGGTCGAACATGTTTCCGTTTGCTTCTGTGGAACATCTCACGGCAGCCAAATCAGACCACTGCCCAATTCTCTTGCTAAATGAGTTGGAATCCAATAACTTACGGATTGCGTTGAAGAGACCGTTCCGCTATGAGTGCATGTGGGAGACTGAAGAGTCTTTCAAGGGTACTTTGGAGCAAGTTTGGCGGGACGAACCGCCTGCGACCACTGCAGCTGAACTGGCCAAAAAACTCACGACGGTTGCCTCCTCTCTGAAACACTGGGGGAGGTCTACCTTTGGTTCTGTTCGTCAAGAGTTGAGGAGGCTCAGGAAGGAGCTAGCAAGGTTACGTGGAGATCCACTGCGAGTCGGCCCAAGTGAGGAGGAGAAAAACATCCAAGATCGAATTGTTGAAATTTCATACAGAGAGGAGATCATGATGAGGCAGAGATCGCGTGTTCGTTGGCTTTCAGAGGGAGATAGCAACACGCAGTTTTTTCAGAGGAAAGCAAGTGCTAGGAGAGCCAAAAACAACATCACACAACTACAACGGCAGGATGGATCTGTTTGTAGGGATCCGGCGGAACTAGCTGACATGGCGAGCTCCTTTTACTCCAACTTGTACACATCAGAGGGATTTATTGGCATGGAGGAGGTCCTGTCCCACATACCGAGCAAGGTGGATGCATCTATGAATGAAAGCCTAAATGCTCCTTACTCTAAAGAAGAGATAAAGGTTGCGCTGTTCCAGATGTTCCCCACAAAGGCTCCCGGTCCTGATGGATTTCCGGCACACTTCTTTCAACGGCACTGGGAGGTCTGTGGAGACGAGGTAACAGGTATGATAATCAGGTTGCTTAATGGAGATGACTCACCGGAGGAAATCAACCGCACGTTCATCGTTATGATCCCAAAGATTGCAAGTCCAAAACTACTAGGACAGTTTCGGCCTATAAGCCTATGCAATGTGATCTACAAGATCGCATCAAAGGTCTTAGCAAATAGGTTGAAGATTATACTCCCACAAGTGATCTCTCAAGAGCAGTCAGCATTTGTGCCTGGACGCCTAATAACAGACA
Source organism: Secale cereale (assembly GCA_902687465.1). Taxonomy (NCBI): domain Eukaryota; kingdom Viridiplantae; phylum Streptophyta; class Magnoliopsida; order Poales; family Poaceae; genus Secale; species Secale cereale. Next base: position 431,045,367 of record LR738714.1, read on the forward strand.
ACTTTATAGCAGCTTATGAATGTCTGCACTACAGGAGAACAAGGAGAGCGAAGGGGAATCGTTATTGTGCACTCAAGCTCGATATGATGAAGGCCTATGACATGATTGAGTGGCCTTACCTACAAGCTGTGATGCTCAAGATGGGATTCAGCCCACGGTTTACTGCCACTGTTATGAGGTGTGTATCTTCTGTATCTTTTTCAGTCCTTTTTAATGGTGGCACCATGGACAGTTTCAGGCCCTCAAGAGGTTTAAGGCAAGGGGACCCGAGCTCCCCTTATCTCTTCCTTTTAGCCGCGGAAGGCCTGTCCTGTTTGCTGAAGTCTGAAACCCTAGGTGTTCGTGGGTTAGCGGTAGCTGCTTCGGCACCGGAAGTTAATCACCTCCTTTTCGCCGATGACAGCCTCCTTTTCTTTGAAGCAACACCTGCTGCTGCATCCAGGGTGAAGAAGTTGCTGGACGTATACTGTGCTGCATCGGGCCAACGCATCAACACGGATAAATCCTCGATCTTTTTCAGTAAGGGAGTATCAGAGACCGAGCGGGCGGATGTTAAAAATGTCCTCGAGGTGCACAACGAATCGTTGAATGAGAAGTACTTGGGGCTGCCTACTGATGTAGGTAAGGAGAAGGAAGGGTGTTTCAGATATATGAAAGACAGAATATGGAAACATATACAAGGATGGATGGAGAAATGCTTGTCGGCGGGGGG
>LR738714.1:431054038-431111094 GCA_902687465.1 Secale cereale
CGAGAACGAACGCTTCGAAGGTATAACCCCGAGACGATGACCCGTCGAATGCTTGTGTTGTATGAGATGTTTCCCTTGTGTGCACCGTGCCCGTTTCATCCTTTGTCATGCTCCTCGGTTGCCTCGTCGCCGACCCGTGGGAACCCGGTGACGGGATCACCCCACCTTTTCATCTTGTTCGACTCGCTCACGCCACCTTACTTTTGCACCTGACTCTCAACGAGTTACCGGAACCGATATGTTGCGTGGCATCATTTTCGGTTTGTTGCCGTGGCACCCTTTCTTCCACCACGGTGACAATACCTCATATCTTCTTCATGTCAACTTTTAATAAACTTGAATAAAACTTGATCATGTCATCCGCATCATGTTAACAACATTTAAAATGTGTGAATTGTTGTTTGCTTAAAATTGCTAAATATGCTCATGGGGATTTCCGGAATTGTTGTTGTTATTTTCCGGCCTCATTTAAATTGCCTTGATAGGTAGTTTACTTTTGATTCACCTCTTGCTATGTTAAAAACATTTAATCTTGTCTTGTAAATAAACGAGAGTCAAATAAATAAATAACATGTGGTGTTTCGTCAATATGCAACTCGTTGCATATTGAGCTCCACTTAACTTGTAGTTTTGTTTGTGCTCATTGCCATGCCATGCATCATTAAACTGGACATGCGTCATACTTGGATGTGCATCGTATGCCATGTTTATGCTTGTGTGTTTACCGTGTTGTTTGCTTCTTTCTGGTTGCTTCTCGTGTTAGCTTCGGTTTTGTTCCGGAGTTGTGGGGATTCGCTCGACTATGTTGCTCCGTCTACTTCATGGACCCGTTCTCCTTCCTTGCGGAATTCCAGGCAAGATGATCATACCCTTGGATACCTTTACTACCATTGCCTTGCTTAGTTGTCTCGATGCTATTGTTACATGTCGCGCTACCCATCTTTTATGTCAGCCTATCCTTGTTGCCATGAAACCTCTAACCTTTTGACACCTTCCTAGCAAAACCCGTGTTTGGCTATGTTACCCGCTTGCTCAGCCCCTCTTATAGCGTTGTTAGTTGCAGGTGAAGATGAAGTTCATTCCAGGAGGGAACTTGTTGTTGGAATATCACAATATCTATTATTATATATATTAACACACCTATATACTGGGCATGGGTGGAAGGCTTGGCCTTTTGCTCGGTGTTTTGTTCCACTCAGGCCACCTTGGGCGCCGATAAACCGGCATTATGTTCCTTGATTTTGCGTTCCTTACACGATGGGTGGATGGGGACCCCTTGACAGTTCGTCTTTGAATAAAACTCCTCCAACAAGGCCTAACATTGGTTTTAATTTGCTCATAATAACAACTTATATAATTAATTAATTGCATAGGGGTTCATGTCCCCGGGTTCTTAATTCTACATAACAGGGGGGGCCAGTGCTGATGGTGTTGGTCCCAAACGGGGGTCCTGCGGGGCCACCACGGGGAAACTCGAGGATTGGTTTTACCTGTAGCATCGCCCATCCGGTTGTGGCCTGAGACGAGATACGCGCGGCTACTATCAGGGTGTCGGCACGCCGGGAGGTCTTGCTGGACTTGTTTTACCATTGTCGAAATGTCTTGTGCACCGGGATGCCGAGCCTGATCGGATTTCCCTAAGATAAGGGGTGATGATATTATATTTATCACTTCAGCTAATCGTGAGAGCTTGTGATGGGCTAAGTTGGGACACCCCTGCAGGGTTATAATCTTTCGAAAGCCGTGCCCGTGGTTATGTGGCAGATTGGAATTTGTTAATGTCCGGTTGTAGAAAACTTGTCAGAGGATCCGAAGTAAAACACACAACTGTGTGAGTAACCGTGACTGTCTCTTTTCATTTTGAGAAGAGAACACGGTGGGGTTATGTTTGACTCGTAAGTAGTTCAGGATCTTTAGCGATCACTACTAGTTGCGACCGTTTGCGTAGATGCTCATCTTATTCTTGTACTCGTAAGTTAGCCACCATATTATGCTTAGTCGCTGCTGCAACCTCACCACTTTACCTCCTCCTACCCATAAAGCTTTGCTAGTATTGATACCCATGGTTATGGGATTGCTCAGTCCTCGTGGCTCATAGATACTACAACACCAGATGCAGGTTCAGCCGAGAATGATGCAGGAGATGGATCAGAACTTCTGAGAGTTCCACGAAGAGCGTGGTCGTATGCTTGTGACGTTTTCGACGATCAGTAGTGGTTTCTACTAGGGGCGATTCGGACCTGTGGCTTTATGTTTTTGGTATCTTTCTTTTGGATCTTCACCCGTAGTCGGGTTGTGATCTTTTGAATTATGTCTTGCTTATGTAATGTATTGTGTGAAGTGGCGAGTGTAAGCCAACTATCTCCTTCTTGCAATTTCATCCCTATTTTTACATGAGTCGTGCAAAGATACCAAACTTGAGATCATTCCAGAATGGGCTTATACCTTTAAGTCGTGCCTCGACACGTAGGAGGTATAGTCCCATCCTGGGCATTACAAGTTGGTATCAGAGCCTTCTCCGACCTAGAAGCCCCCACTGTTTGATCGAATCGTTGACGGTTGAGTCTAGGCACACACTTGAAAATGTTTTAAGTCATATATATATATCAGAGAGTAGGATTTCTTTTGCTCCTCATCCTTTTTCACTCTGGTGAGGACTCCTGACGATTACTTTGTCTCTTCTACTCTCAAAAATTCACCAAATTTTTTTTAGGATCTCGCGAGTATTGTTTGGATTGTTCCGATGTCTTTGTGACGAGAACATTGTTCTCGATGCCTCCTGAAATTAGGGGTTGTGGCGGTGTCCCGGGGAGTTGAGCTCCGAGGTGTTGTCGTCACAAATATATCGCATCCGTTCTGGAATACTTAAGACGGCCGACATCGAAAACTCTCCTATGCGGTTAGTGGCAAGATAACCCCGACATCACCCAGTACTGGGGAGGTAGTTCGGGAGTATTGCCATAGCTTGTATAGTAGATGTGTTTCGAAGGTCCGAGGTAAACGGTTTCCGGAAACAACTGGTTATGTCTTGAAGGATGGATACAGCTGGATGTAGGATTAGAGTTGAGTGCGCGGTGCTTCCCCTGTATCCCCAACACCTGATTGCATAACTGGAAACTTTCGGAAATTAATAGGTGGGTTCATCCAGTAGTTCATAGGCACTCTTCCAACGAATGCATGATATGGAGTTCGGGGTTCTACATTGAGTGAAGTAGTTTTATGGGCGTTGTTCCGATCGGGAGTTGCATCTTAAAGGGTCCTTGGCTATGCTGATCCGGGGATTGCAAAACCCTTTTGTAACACGTTCCATGAGCTTTCAGCACGAATTTGTCGAACGAAGCTTCTATCTTGTATTGGTTCTATCTGCTCCTTGTTGTTTTTTATTTACCTTTTGTTCTCCAAGTGGCTTCTCGACAAGTTGATGTACCTGCGGAATTCATTCGTTCAATTCTCTGTTCGGATGATATTGTGAAGATTATGTTGCAACATATCTATCCGTTGTTTTTGTTTTGATTCTGGTATTCGAGTTGCTTCGATGTCAAATGTTGATTCCATACCTTTCTTAATCGGTGTTCTCATATTTCTATGGGAGTGCTAATCCTTCTTGATCATCAAGATGATCATGTTAAATCCCTTTCAACCGGCGTGCCTTCTCTTCAAGTTATTCTGTACGGACTCCGATGAGAAATCTGACGATTTGTATGTTTCATTCATCCCAAGTTGTCCTTGTTTTCCCCACCCTCCCACCCTTCTTCTTCTCGGAGCCAGAATATCTAAAATGAAATATTCATTTTATTCATGTGATATTTCTTCATTCTTTTCCTTCAATGTTCTTATCCGGTGATTTATAGTGAAGATGCTCGAGTGCTTCAAGTTCATCATTCTTAATTCCAATATTCTTCTCCGGTGGACTAAATCCAAGCTTCCGTATTGATCATATCTGTGCCTCTTGTTTCACATGTTTTCCAATGTGGGATTTCTTATCCGAAGTCTCTTTTGCTTATTCAACTCTCTAATTCTTCTCTGGAGTGCTGAAGATTCATAATTCCATTCTTAATCCGTTCAAATTATTTTGAGGATTGTCATCTTATTCAAGCCATTTAATTCAACCGGTGCAATATCTCTTAAGCAATCTTTTTCAACGGTGATTTCTTTTGAGTGGGCCCTAACCCACAGGTCTTTTTCCAGGATCTTACCTGACTCTTCTAATTTTTTTCTGGAGTTATACTCAAATTCTTTTCAAAGTGTGACGTAAGAATGATTTCCATCAGTCATATACCTTCTCCAAGATCGCTTTCAAATTCTTTTTCATCATTGGTTCAACCTTTTTAATTCATCATTCCGGAGTGCTCAACAATTCTTATGGCATTTCTCGTCTTCATTCTCAACATTTGGAGACCGGAGAAGTGTTTTTCTTAAATCTTGGCCCGTTCTCTTGAAGATTCGTGGTTCTAGCTTCTGCCATCCTCATTATTGTTCCGATTGCGAGGAATTCTTTTATACCCTTCCAAAGCATTTCATGAATCCTTTCCATTGTGATCCTCCGAAGGCCATCAATTCAGAATATTTCTTCGTTCTCAGTTTTCAACTTCGACCTCCAACTATTCTTCATCGATGTCTCTTCTTTCGTCTCCATATTCTTCCCGGTGATTCATTCTTTTATATTCACTCAATTTCAATTCCTTACGGTGGCTTTTTCTCTGTCATCACTCCATTTCAATTTGTACGGTGGTTCGTTAAACATTCCTTACTGTGTTATCATGTCTTTTCACTCGTTCTTTTCATAATCCTACCAGTGGTTCGTTGAAGATTTACCCAAGCTTGTGCGAGATCTCTCTTAATTCCTTGCAACGAGAATAAGTAGTATGCCAAATCCATTGCTTGTCGTCAATTTAAATTGATGAAGGATATGCATAACATAATTCTTATTCTGATTTCATCCAAGTGGATTAATCCCTTTGTTAGAGTTTATTCATGAGGAATAAATTCTAGGTTTCAAGTTGTTCATCTTGTTTTCCGGAGCTCCAAGTTATTTCAATTTTATCATTTCAAAGCTCCATCTAATTCATCGCAGGCCTTGAATCTTATTCTTTTCATCTTTCACTTCTCATGCTTTCATTACCGGAGTTCTTCATGGAGGTTCATCATGATTTAATTCATACTCGAAGTCTTCATCAAGATTCTTGTTGAAGCTCAAGCATTCTTCTTCTTGCATTTCGAAGTGCAATTCTGATAGAGGCGAGGGGCCCGATCTTTCGATGAGATGATAACTATCGATTTGGTGGAGACGACTTTGATGATCCAACTACAAACGTGCACGACGTTGCGCCTTAGCAATCGCTAAACCAATCTTCAGGGGTTACTGACAATGCCAGAAGCACGATCAGCCTGACCACGAAGGTCTATTCCTGCATGCAATCGAAAAACAAGCAAGAATATGATAAAGCAATCTGAGTATTGCAAATATAGATGAAGTATTGATAAAGGTGGGGATCCGTAAGCGGTCTTGGTCTGGTCGTTGGACACAAACGAAGTACACGAAGTTGCAATGGCTAACTTTTAACTAAACAAATCCCAAAGAAAAAGCTACTAGATGGATCTACTTATATAGGAGCAAGGGGTGGCGGCCAAGGAGGTGGAAGGACGTCCCAAGGTAGCCTAAAACTAACCCTAGGTCGTACAAGGCTCATGGGCCCAAGTGGAGGTGATGCAACACCTTTGGACTTGTAGTTTGACTCGGATTCTGCTGCAGCGTCAGATTGTTTCGTCGATATCTCAACGCTCCGGACGAATTTGAAGGTGAATCCAATTGGGTTGGAAAGTGTACAAAATCTAGTTTCCAACAAAAAAAGAAACACCCAATTCGGAGTCCGTATGAAGGAGTTCTTGCCGTTTTGAGTCAGGTATGTCTGTGTAGTCCGAATCTGGATGCAGAACGTGAGAGACTTGGACTCTATCTTCTCTTGGCCCAAAAGTGACGTGAGAGAACTTTTTGAACAGCACCTAAACTTCTCTTTTTCCCTTATCTTCATATGTGGGTTGTACAAATGTCCCATACACCTGGAATTAGACATGGCACAAAAGTCTGTGAAGTATTTTTGTCCTGGATGACATAAATAAATTGTTGCATAGTTTGCATTAGAAATCACCTCACAAATATACATGTATGCAATATTTTTGGTCGTATCCAAGGTAGTCATGTCCTCATCATCCTCCCTTTTTTGAAAATAAAGCCGTCCTCGGCGTTGCTTAATCTGAAATGTGGGTAAGAAAATAGACAAGGTGTACATGTTGTATATGTATATGTCATCCAGTTTTACTTCCCTTAATTTTCGCACATATGACACATGTATAGATGAGTAACTTTCATAGTTCATAAAATATAAAGCCAAAATATTATCACAAGAAGTAGAAAGCATGAAAATATTGCAACTCAGTTTGCACAAATAAGTGAAGCTCTTATTCATATCAAAAGATTGACAATGTTCATCATTAAACCATCCCAACATTGGTGAATAAACCTTACTTGCATGTAATTCACAGGCTACAACATGCCTAAATAAGCAAACATGCAATAAGTCATTTGACATAGAATCGTCACCAAGATTAGAGGTCATATCAAAATGATTAAACATTGGCACAATTATTTTCAAAATTATTTTATCCAAATCTGATTTATTCTCTAATGCACATGATTCTTTTGCATCAACAGTTAATTCAATGGGTGCACTCAAAATTGTTGGTATTTTAGTTGTTTGATCACATGACGCATTCATGATAGTAACATGATTATCTAAACTAGGTGGTGTGCTCAAATCAACAGGTAATTCAATACATGATGTATTCAAGTTAACTAGATATGCATCATCCTCATGTGAAGTTATATCATCATTGGTTTTACTGTTACCTTGTCGCAAAGACGTAGCTGATGTAGGTACGGACGATGAGAATGTAGCATACACTTTAGATGATGTCACGCTCACAATTGGAGGTGTGGCTGCTCTAGTAGGTGCAATGGCGGAGGAACCAACTAGTGGTGGTGAGCATGAACTGGAATAGTAGTTGTTGTAGTCACACAATGCATCCTCCTGTATTTGTCTCTCAAAGGTACAAGCACGAACATACATACCAATAATGCAACAAGGAATATTCTGAAATCTTGCACGAATATCATGGTTCAAACCACCAAAAAATCTATTCATTGTATCATCCTCAGATTCTTCTATGTCACAATGATGCATATAAGATTTGAACTCTTGGTAGTAAGCATGAACAGTGTTACTGCCTTGTTTTAATTGTTCCAATTTACGAAGCAATTCACGGCGATAGTAAGGTGGAAAAAATGTTTTCTCATTACAGCCTTCAAATCTTTCCAAGTTGTGGGTTGGTTATCAATATTTTTCTTACAATGCACACTCCACCAAACAGAAGCAAAACCAGTAAATACTCTAGTGACAGCTCGTACTCTCTCAAGTTCAGAAAAATGATGGTGACTAAAAACTTTTTCTACTTCAAGCTCCCAAGCTAGATAAATACCAGGATTAAATCTACCCTCAAATGACGATAAAGAAATAACCTGACCATGTGCTTGTGTGTGTTGCCCCGCGTCTCGTGATGGTGAAGATGTATCCGTCGTCCAAGAACTTCTGTCTCCGATACCTGTCATGATTAGTAGAAACAAGAAACAAAATTCGAGAATAATGTTCCTATGAACTACTAGGATGTGGTGGTAAATCGCTCACAGTAAAGCAAATATCAATATCTTACAAGTTCTTACCATGCAGCAGGTGGTGATAGGCAACCAGCGGTGTCAAATAACTCCAAAGATTGAGTAAAGCGATTGCCAGGTGAACGTAAATATGCACGGTGTAGAAATATGTGGAGCTGGGTTGGCTATATATGGTAGCAAAAGATTAGCAATAATCAATTAGATGAGGGGCCCGATCTTTCGATGAGATGATAACTATCGATTTGGTGGAGACGACTTTGACGATCCGACTACAAACGTGCACGACGTTGCGCCTTAGCAATCGCTAAACCAATCTTCAGGGGTTACTGACAATGCCAGAAGCACGATCAGCCTGACCACGAAGGTCTATTCCTGCATGCAATCGAAAAACAAGCAAGAATATGATAAAGCAATCTGAATATTGCAAATATAGATGAAGTATTGATAAAGGTGGGGATCCGTAAGCGGTCTTGGTCTGGTCGTTGGACACAAACGAAGTACACGAAGTTGCAATGGCTAACTTTTAACTAAACAAATCCCAAAGAAAAAGCTACTAGATGGATCTACTTATATAGGAGCAAGGGGTGGCGGCCAAGGAGGTGGAAGGACGTCCCAAGGCAGCCTAAAACTAACCCTAGGTCGTACAAGGCTCATGGGCCCAAGTGGAGGTGATGCAACACCTTTGGACTTGTAGTTTGACTCGGATTCTGCTGCAGCGTCAGATTGTTTCGTCGATATCTCAACGCTCCGGACGAATTTGAAGGTGAATCCAATTGGGTTGGAAAGTGTACGAAATCTAGTTTCCAACAAAAAAAGAAACACCCAATTCGGAGTCCGTATGAAGGAGTTCTTGCCGTTTTGAGTCAGGTATGTCTGTGTAGTCCGAATCTGGATGCAGAACGTGAGAGACTTGGACTCTATCTTCTCTTGGCCCAAAAGTGACGTGAGAGAACTTTTTGAACAGCACCTAAACTTCTCTTTTTCCCTTATCTTCATATGTGGGTTGTACAAATGTCCCATACACCTGGAATTAGACATGGCACAAAAGTCTGTGAAGTATTTTTGTCCTGGATGACATAAATAAATTGTTGCATAGTTTGCATTAGAAATCACCTCACAAATATACATGTATGCAATATGTTTGGTCGTATCCAAGGTAGTCATGTCCTCATCAAATTCTTTCTATCTTTATTGTTTGAGATGGTGGTATGCCATTTTTGACAATTTCCCTTCATGTTTCATGATTCACAAGTTGTCAGGAATGAGATATTTAAATCCATCTTTTTCTTTGTTCAGGAGATCTTTCCAACCATTCAAGTTATTTGTTGGAGTAATCTTGGGTTGTATTTCACCTAAAAGCTTTTCCCAAGGATTGTTACTAAGTATGGTGCTTATGAATGACCCAAGTTCTTCATTTATCATTCCGGTGAAATAAGTTTTTCGTCTCCTTGTCGATCTCAATCCAATCAAATGTTTTCGTAAGTGGCTGGTTGTCACCTCTTAATTTTGAGATGTTTTCCATAAGCCCACAACGAGCTTATTCCATTCGTTGTTGGATTTTCCAACAACTTCGTTCAACCCTTCTTCGTAAGGACGCTCTTTCAAATTCAATTTTGAGAGAAGTTGTCATATTTTCACCGTTCATTTCTTTCATGGATCTTTATTCTATTCTTTCATTCCGGAGGCATTTCGATATTGCTCTCTTTGACCATCACCTCGTTTTTATCAAGATCATATTCTTCCCTTGCTTGTCTATTTAACAGGAGTGTGGTGACCTCCATTCTAGTTCTCTCATCTTATCAAGTTTTAACTCTCTTTTAACTGGAGGCTGTCTAAAATCTTTCTTACCCTTGTGCCATTCTTCCAATTGTTTCAGAGGCTATGTGTTGTTGTTTTCATCAAGTATCATCCCAACTTGGCAAGCTCATGTTAATTCCTTCCATTTTTCAGTCGGAGTGTTGTCTGAATTATGTCATTCTTTTTCCTTGGCTATACCATTGCGGTTTCATATTATTTTGGTTCGTAAGCTCTTGTTTCATGTCTTTCAACATATAAGGTTCTCATAATGTTCCTTGTTCCTCTTTTCTAACGGAGTTTTCATATTCGTTCATCTCCGTTGTATTTTTTATTCAACTTGTTTAACCTCTCAGGTTCGTGGTTTCACTCGTCTGTCAAAGAAGCAACTTTGTTTTACCTCTTCTTTTTCGTTTCTACCCGGTGCCATCTCTAGGATCTCGGGTCAAGATCTATTGTTAGTGTGGGAGAGTTGTGACGCCCGAAGACCGACGTCCCAGAAGATTCCAGATGTTCCGGGTTCTCCCGCGTGTTTCATTTGTGCTTGTGTTATTTATTTTGCTTTGCATCATGTCACCATGCCATCATGTCTTTAATCTTTTGCATCTCAACTTAAATAAATTGTGTGGACCTTTGGTCTATTTAAATCGAGGGAAGGATGACTTCTCTTTATAACATATACACCCGATAGTAGGGAGCTATTATAAAAATATCCCAGTGCTTTGGAATCACCAAAAACACACTTGCATCTTTCTCTTGCCACCAAATCCCTTGTCAAGTGCACCTTCCCCACTAGCTTCTTCTTTTCATGTCTCACTCGTTTATTGCTAGTGACATTTTCCTGTTCGAGAAAATGTTCAATATCTTCCTATAAATACTAGGTCATGCCAAGACCACCTCCTCCAATTTCCATGTCTTTTGGAAGTGCTTTGGTTGTCCTACGGATTTATTCAAGTTTGAGTTATTTTCAAACTTGCATAAATTAGTAGTCTCTAAAAATTGCCAAAGGATTTTATTAATATAGCCCACAATTCCAGGGTTCTAGGGATATTTTATTCTTAGCTAAAACCTTCTCCTAACCCCTGTCCATTTTCCTTTTCTTCATCGGGTTTTTGAAACTTCTTGTTTTTTTTAAAGGGAGAGGGCCTCATTGTGATGCATTGGGCCTCCCTCCAGGCCCATCCCACTGTTAACCCTAGCCCGAACCCCCTCATCCCATCTCTCCCCTCGTTCTCCCGCACCCCCGCCGCCAGCATCCCCCTCGCTCTCCCTCGCAGCCCGATCCCGATCCCCTCTCTTCCTCTCGCTCCCTTTTCTCCCTCGCTCGGTCCCTCCCCTCCTCTCGCTCTTCCAGTGCGCCGCCAGCATCTCTCTCCTCTAGCGCCGCCTCCTTCTCCCACCATGTCGGCGGCCTCGCCTGGCCCGAGCGCTGCCCCGCCATGGAGCCCACGCCTCCAGCGCGCCCCTCCAGCGCCGGGTGCCCGGCGTCGTCCAGAGCCCCCTCGAGCAGCCCCCTCCAGCGCCGGTGTTGCCCCGAGCAGCTGATACGTCCAAAACGTATCTATAATTTCTGCTTGCTCCATGCCACTTTTGGGTGATATTGCTATGATATTCATACACTTCCATACACTTTTGATCATATTTGTACTAACCTACTAATCCAGTGCACCCCAGTGCCAGTTTCTGTTTTCGGCTGTTTTTGTATTTCAGGTTTTCACATTACGAGAACTGTCAGGAAAAATCTGGAAAAATTATATAAAAAATCAGCGTTCCAGAACCTACCTTGCGCCAGAAGTACAGCCCGGGGGGGCACAAATTTAGGGGGAGCTCTTGTTTATCACATACTTCTCAAAGCGACGATATTATTCATTGATTATATCCTTTGTCGAAGCTTTGATCTATATGTTGTCATCAATTACCAAAAAGGGGGAGATTGAAAGTGCAACTAATCCCCGGGTGGTTTTGGCAATTAATAACAACATATATATCATTGAACTAATAGTTACTTGAGAATCATTTCAGAGAAGTTCAGTGATATGGGTATGGAAATGACTGAAGAAGTGGACCCCTCAAAATGCTAAGGCAAGCATTGGCAAAAGCTCAAGACTCCATTTTTGGTTTAGTGATCAAAGATCACATTGAGTCCATAGGAAAAGCCAATACTATTAAAAGGGGATGAGGTTGTGTTGATGATCTGGTTGCTCAAGTGCTTAGTGATATATCTCCTTCAACTATCAGCAACTTTCACTACTATACACACTCATAAGTAATCTCGGACAAACCGATTTTCCAAACTCAGTCCCACCGAGATGAACCACCTCAGCCATAAGCCAAACCCTAGAAAAATCGGTCATTCCGAGTTTGAGTTCGGTCTCACCGAAACATGGGCTGCCAACCTTCTGTAACCGTTTGTCATCATATCGGAATATCCGAGTTGATGATTTCGGTCCCACCGAAACTGGCAAGTTCCTGTCTTTGACTCAAATCGGACTAACCGAGATGGTATTTTCGGTCCCACCGAAAACCCCAACGTTCACTATATTTGAACTTTCGGTCTGACCGAGTTTCCACTTCGGTCTCACCGAGATTGCTCAATTATGTGTGTAACGGTTGGATTTTGTGTGGAGGCTATATATACCCCTCCACCCCCTCTTCATTCGTGAAGAGAGCCATCAGAAAGAACTACCACTCCTACCTTACACTTTCTGAGAAGAGAACTACCTACCCTTGTGTTGAGATCAAGTTGCTCCATTCCTACCATATGAAACTTGATTTCTAACCTTCCCAAGTTGCTTTCCACTCAATCCTTTCTTCCACCACAGCCATATCAGTGAGGAGAGTTGAGTGTTGGGGAGATTATCATTTGAAGCACAAGAGCAAGGATTTCATCATCATCTACAACATCTATTACCTTTTGGAGGGTGGTGCCTCCTAGATTGGTTAGGTGTCGCTTGGGAGCCTCCGTCATCGAGATGTGGAGTTGAACCAAGAAGTTTGTAAGGGCAAGGAGATCGCCTACTTCGTGAAGATCTACCCCGAGTAAGGCTAGCCCTCCGTGGGCGTAGGCCATGATGGAATAGACAAGGTTGCTTCTTCGTGGACCCTTCGTGGGTGGAGCCCTCCGTGGACTCGCGCAGCCGTTACCCTCCGTGGGTTGAAGTCTCCATCAACGTGGATGTACGATAGCACCACCTATCGGAACCACGGGAAAAAAATCACCGCGTCTCCAAATTGCGTTTGCTCTTCTCCACCTCTCTTTACTACATGTGCAATTTACTTTCCGCTGCTTATACTCTAGAATTGCATGTGTAGGGTGATACTTGACTTGATCATAATTGTGAAACTACCAAAAACTGTTCTTTGTCAAAAGGCAGAATTTTTATATTTACAAGTAGTCTAATCAACCCCCTCTAGACATACTTTCGATCCTACAAGTGGTATCAGAGCTTTGGTCTCCATTGTTTTGGTTTCCATTGCATTGGACTCCATAAGCTTGGTTTCACAACCTAGGAGAGTATGGCGTCTAGTGAGGGTAATTATCGTAGAGGTCCTTACTTTGATGGTACAAATTTTGCTAGTTGGAAGCATAAAATGAAAATGCATATTCTTGGTCATAACCCAGCCGCATGGGGCATTATTTGTGTTGGTATGCAAGGTGAATTCTTCGAGGAAGGAAAAGTTCCGGATCGCGAAGCTACACTGGAAGAGTTGCGGATGTTGCAAAACAATGCTCAAGCTTGTGACATTCTCTTCAATGCTTTGTGTCCCGAGGAGTTCAACAAAATCAGCCGTCTTGAGAATGCTAAAGAGATTTGGGATACTTTGGTTGAAATGCACGAAGGTACCGAGTCTGTGAAGGAATCAAAGCTAGATATTCTTCAAGGTCAACTTGACAAGTTCAAGATGAAGGATGGTGAAGGAGTCGCTGAAATGTACTCTAGGCTTGCTCTCATCACAAATGAGATTGCCGGCTTAGGAAGCGAAGAAATGACCGACCGATTCATCATTAAGAAGATTCTCAGAGCTTTGGATGGAAAGTATGACACCGTGTGCACTTTGATCCAAATGATGCCAAACTACAAGACTCTCAAGCCAACTGAAGTCATTGGAAGAATCGTTGCTCATGAGATGACACTTAAGGATAAGGAAGAGCTTCACAACAAGTCAAGCGGTGCTTACAAAGCTACAAGTGACGCTCCCACAACCTCAAGTGACAAGTTAATTTCCAATGAAGAGATAAGCCTAATGGTTAAGAACTTCAACAAATTCTACAAGAATAGAGGCAAAGAGAGAAGCTCAAAGTCTAGATCATATGATGAAAAGAGATCTTCTAGTCGTGATCGAAACTGCTACAATTGTGGAAGACCCGGACACTATTCAAATGAGTGTACGGCTCCCCACAAGAGAAGAGAAGAATCTCCAAGAAGAAGATAAAGAGATGAGTCACCTCGGAGAGAGAGAAGGAGTAGAGATGATCGTTATGAACGAAGACCCTCTCGGAGAAGCAAGGATTCGGAGAGGAAAGACAAGTCATCAAGGAGCTACACAAGAAGAAGACATCAAGCTCATGTAGGTGAATGGGTCTCCGGCTCCGACTCCGACAATCAATCCGATGGAAGCTATCACTCCGACTCCGACTACAGTCTAGATGAAGGTGTTGCCGGTCTTGCTCTCGCATCCTCCAACTCCAACTCCTACGACTTATTTGATTCACCAAATGAGGGAATTGGAAGATGCTTCATGGCTAAAGGCCCCAAGGTATCACACCCTGAATTCATTGACTTCAATAGTGATGAGGATGACTTGCTTGGTGAAGATGAGCTCTTGCATGATAAATCTAGTGAGCTTAGTAACGATGAAAATGCTAGTAGTCTTTATAGTCGAGAAGAGTCGAATGACAATGCTATGAAGGAGATTGAGCGTCTAACTATAGAACTAAACACTCTTAAGTTAGCTCATGAAACAACTCAAGAAGATCATAGAGAGCTCCTAAGATCTCATGAGAAGCTACGCTTCGAGAAGCTCACTCTAGAGCAAGAACATGAGTTTCTAAAAGCGATCAATGACGATCTTCGAAAGAAGAGTTCTTCATATCTTGCCAAACGACTTCTCTTGTCTAATTTCTTGCCACCTATTAAGACTAAGCATGACAAGCATAAGAAAAATTCTTCCTCTAGTAGTAACAATAACCATGTTAAATCTAATATTGTTGCTTCTAGTAGTTCTCTTGATTCCACTAACAATGTTTCAAGCCAAGTTACACTTGAGCAAGAGAATAGCTTATTGAAGGAAATCATAGAGAAAGGTGTCTACAAGAGTCTTGCCGGAAGCAAGAACTTTGAGGAAATTGTTCGCAAACAAGGAAGACACCGGAAGAATCAAGGAATTGGTTTTGAGCGAAAGTTCAACGCCGAAGGTGTTGAGTGGGAAGAAGGTCAATACCCTACTCCACAGTTTGTTTCTCAAAAGGAAAAGTATGATCCTACTTCTTCCAATGTGGAACAAGCTCAAGATGACCTTCCACCACAAGACCACAAGCTAAAAGCCAAGGACAAGCTTCAAGAGGAGATTGATGCATTCATTGAAGTACCTCAAGCCATGGTCAAGTGGGTTCCCAAGGACACGTCAAGTTCTACTTCGTCAAGCTCAACTACAACCCCAAGGATTCCCATCAAGATGATGTGGATCCCGAAGAAGAAGAACTAGAAGGTTCTTGAGGGTGACTCCGCCAACATACTTCACTCACATTCATTTTGGCAACTTGTGCAATCAACTTCCACATCATGCACTAGTTCATGGAGTCACAAACCCTCTTGTTGGTAAGTCAAGGGACAAGGTAATCATTGCTTTCATGGACATCATCTATTGTGAACTTCAATCTATGTCTATGGATATCCTTGTTTGTTCCTTGTGGGACTAACCCATGTAGGTATTGAAAGTGCCCTAATCCAAAGGATAGCTCCCAACTCTTGATGATCTACATCAACATTGAGCATCCACATCTTCAACATCTACATGAAGTCTTCTACGACAACCCAAGGTTAGTTTGACCCTTTAAAAGGGGTTCTCACATCTAGGGGGAGCTTTGCTCAAAAAAATTGAGCTAAAGCATCTCCAAATGATGTGAACACATCAATGCTTTATGTAAAAGTGGTAACCCCACTTGTGCTTAAACGATGAGTATGACCTATGATCAAATGTTCTCATTTGGCTCCTAAGTCAATATACTCATATAAAGATGACCTAGTCATCGACAAATTGTGTGCTAGTAGCTAGAGTTTTGGTTGTGCATGTTTGACACATATTTCATTTGCTATCTTATTGTGTGAGCATGTTGAATGCATGATTTTATCCATTCAAGGACATCCATTTGTTGTTTTGATTGTTTTGATTTTTCTGGCCAAATGGATGGACAAGAATGCCTAAGTACCTCCCCTAGCTATCTATGCTTTCTTGTCTCAAATTCTATTCATGCTTATATCACAAACTTTGAACAAGTCATTTTCGGACCCTCCGAGTGAGGAGCACTCGGAGCCACCGATCCGTCTAAGGCTGACTTCCAAAACCTTCTAAGTGATTTTCGGACAGACCAACTTTCTCCCACTCGGTCAAACCGAAACCATTTAGACTGATCTAGGTTTCATCTCGGTGAAACCGAGTTCTAAATCTCGGCGTGACCGATATGCGTAACTGCATAGCAGTTATCCATTTCGGTGTCACCGAGTTTTTCAACTCGGTCCCACCGACAGCAAGGGGATATAAATACTGAGGGCAGCGCGCGTTGATTATTCCTTCAAACGTTTCGCTTCCACGTCCCCTGCTGCCGTCGCCCTGATCTCCGGATCATCGCCGTCGTCGCCTGTGCGCCCTCGCCGCAGGACTCCACCGCCGCCAACGGTCTTCTCCTCCGCGCCGTTGCCGCCGTAGAGGGACTCCACCAAGTTAGGGTGAGTCTCGATCCCTCTCATGCTCCCATCCGACTCATTGCACGACTGGTTTGCCCTGTATCTAGCCACGATTGAAAAACTTCCTTTCCATCAGATCGATTCTAGTTTAGAGTAAAAATTTTAGGGTTAGGTTTCCACGGAACACATCTCGGTGAAACCGGTTTTAAATTCTTGGTGTGACCGATTCGGCCTCTGGCCATTGCACTGCACTTTCGGTCCAACCGAGTTGTGCAAATCGGTGTGACCGAAGTATAGTTTTAGTGAAACCCTAGTTTATCGGCAGGACCGAAACCCATTTCGGTCCAACCGAAAGTGGTGTGTAAGTTTCTGTTATACACTTCGGATTCACCGAAACTGAAAATCGGTTTGACAGAAATGCATTCTGTGAAAACTTAAAACTAAGATTTGAACTCATTTTGTTTGCAAAAACTTCTGCAGTTTGTGATAACTCTTCTACTCTGCCTATACCTTATCTATTCACAGGTTGTCAGTCATGTCAGATGCCAGTGACAGCCAGAACAGGTCAGAATCACCTTTTGCAGAGATTCCTGAGGCAGATACTAGTCCTGAGGCTAGTAGCCCTATTGATGATGGTGAGAGGAGTACACCTAGTGGCTTGCCTCCTGCAGCCACCAGAACCAGAAAGCAGAGAAATTCTGATGATGAGGACTCTGACTTCATTGCTGAGGAAGTAACCTCCAAGCCCAAGAGAAAGGTTGTTGCCAAAGAGCAACAAGGGCAGCAGTCGAAGAAAGGCACCAGCAAGGTCAAGCAGTTAGCTGTTGCTAAGAAGCTGAACTTGGGAGAGCCAGCCCCAAGTAAAGTGAAGAAAACTTCCAAGAGGAAGAGGGTAGTGTATGCTGATTCTCATGCAGATGCAGCAGCAGAGGAAGATGAAGAAGAAGAAGCACCCCAGCCTGCTCCTCAGAAGCAGAAACTCATGGGTGATGCAATTAGGGCTCAAGCCACTTCAAAGCCCAAGAAGCCTGCTCAAGCCAAGGCAGCTCCAGCAAAGCCTTCTGCCAAGCCCAAGAGAACAACCAGAAACATTCCAGCATCTGAGAAGAACAAGGGTGATATGCCACCGTCTGAGTCTGATGAAGAAGAACATGTGTTGCTGAAGCTCCGTCCAAAACTGCCGCTCCACAACGATGCTCATCCTCAAGCCGAGGATATGAAAGCAAGGAAAGATAGAGGTCTCAGGCTATGGAGACAGACTGACCCATATGCCGTGAGGAGAAGGACTGCTGTGGACCCCAGATTCCACACCAGAGAGCAGCAGGACTTCTATGAGACCGTGCTGATGGATAAGAAGCCTATAGTTGCAGATACCAGATATGTTGACTGGAAGTACATTGATAGTGAAGAGCACCGAGATTTCTTTCCCCATGTGCATGAAAGCTTCACTGCATGTGGAGTTGATGAGTTTGTGGGTTAGAAACTGACAGATTGGAACGATGAGATGATTATGCAGTTCTATGCCACAGCCCACTTCTATCCTGATGGGAAGATCACCTGGATGACTGAAGGTCAAAGGTTTTCTTCGTCTGTTGAAGAATGGGCAGAACTTCTGAATGCTCCAGTGCAAAGAGAGGACGACATTAATGTCTATGGGATTCCCAAGAAGAACCATGATTCCATGAAGAACATGTACAAGGAGATCCCCGCAGCAGATTTGGAAGGGTGGAAGCTTGGCTCAGTGTACTATCTCCAGGCAGGTCTACCTACCACAAACACTATTCTGAGGCATACCTTGATGCCCAAGTCTGGAGACCATCGCATGATCCGAGGCTATTCTATCAACATGCTGCACATACTTGATGAGAAGGCACCTTTCAAGGTGATGGACTTAATGGTAGAGACCATTAAGAGGACTGCAGCTGACCAGAAGAGGTCATGTGGATTTGCCCCGCAGATTCAGATGCTTATCAATGCCAAGTTTGGCACGGGCAAATTCCTGTTGGATAGGAAGCACTTACCGCTGCAGCCAGAGCATGAAGATAACGTTGTTGTGATGGATGAGGAGGATCCAACTTCTGTTAAAGTTCAAGCAAAGATTGAAGCTGCTAGGAAAGCCAAAGCTGACAAAGAGGCAGCAGCAGCTAAACCAAAGAGCTTCGGAGAGCAGATTCTTGAAGCTACCCAGAGGATTGAACAACGCCTGGCCAGCATTGAACAATCTCAGGAGAGCCTAGAGAGGATTGTTGACGAGAAGGTCCACGCTCTGGACTGAAGCTGACTGAACTTCAGGTGACCGTCAACAAGCTTGAGGCAGACATGGAGGAAGCAAGGCAGGACAAGGCAGAGCTCATGCAGGATGACCTAGTCCAGGACTCTCATCGCCAGACTGCTCCGGTTCCCAGAGGATCCCGATCAGCTGCTATTCCCACAGCTCCAGCACTCACTCCAGCCACAGCTCCAGCATCCACTCCTCCAGCGCAGACATCAGCTGAAGTCTTCGCCGATGCCGTCATTTCTACTCCGACATCTACCCAGACGGGAGCCGCCAGCAGAGCCCACAGTGACGTTTAGCTCTATGCTTTTTCGAACTTTTTGGTAACTTGTTGCCAAAGGGGGAGAAATTGTATAGATCATAGGGCTTCGAGAGAGAGAGTGCTCTTTCGTTCTTTTGCGGTTTCTTTGAGATACATTTGGTTCTTGAAACTTTCAGTGTGCTTGATACTACGTTTGATGCTACCTTAATGAGTGCTTAGTCATACTATGCTTTAATGTGTGCTTAATGCTTATCATATGCTATTCCTTTTTGTATGGCTATTTACTCATGTCTTGGTGATTGGGTGCATGTTATTCATCCTTATCATTTTGTGCGCTCCACCAAGATGTATGTGACATGGAAGAGTGACCCATAATCCTAATCGATTGTGCATTTGCATTGAAATGCAAATTTTAAATAATGCACAAATTTAGGGGGAGCTCTTGTTTATCACATACTTCTCAAAGCGACGATATTATTCATTGATTATATCCTTTGTCGAAGCTTTGATCTATATGTTGTCATCAATTACCAAAAAGGGGGAGATTGAAAGTGCAACTAATCCCCGGGTGGTTTTGGCAATTAATAACAACATATATATCATTGAACTAATAGTTACTTGAGAATCATTTCAGAGAAGTTCAGTGATATGGGTATGGAAATGACTGAAGAAGTGGACGCCTCAAAATGCTAAGGCAAGCATTGGCAAAAGCTCAAGACTCCATTTTTGGTTTAGTGATCAAAGATCACATTGAGTCCATAGGAAAAGCCAATACTATTAAAAGGGGATGAGGTTGTGTTGATGATCTGGTTGCTCAAGTGCTTAGTGATATATCTCCTTCAACTATCAGCAACTTTCACTACTATACACACTCATAAGTAATCTCGGACAAACCGATTTTCCAAACTCAGTCCCACCGAGATGAACCACCTCAGCCATAAGCCAAACCCTAGAAAAATCGGTCATTCCGAGTTTGAGTTCGGTCTCACCGAAACATGGGCTGCCAACCTTCTGTAACCGTTTGTCATCATATCGGAATATCCGAGTTGATGATTTCGGTCCCACCGAAACTGGCAAGTTCCTGTCTTTGACTCAAATCGGACTAACCGAGATGGTATTTTCGGTCCCACCGAAAACCCAACGTTCACTATATTTGAACTTTCGGTCTGACCGAGTTTCCACTTCGGTCTCACCGAGATTGCTCAATTATGTGTGTAACGGTTGGATTTTGTGTGGAGGCTATATATACCCCTCCACCCCCTCTTCATTCGTGAAGAGAGCCATCAGAAAGAACTACCACTCCTACCTTACACTTTCTGAGAAGAGAACTACCTACCCTTGTGTTGAGATCAAGTTGCTCCATTCCTACCATATGAAACTTGATTTCTGACCTTCCCAAGTTGCTTTCCACTCAATCCTTTCTTCCACCACAGCCAAATCAGTGAGGAGAGTTGAGTGTTGGGGAGATTATCATTTGAAGCACAAGAGCAAGGAGTTCATCATCATCTACAACATCTATTACCTTTTGGAGGGTGGTGCCTCCTAGATTGGTTAGGTGTCGCTTGGGAGCCTCCATCATCGAGATGTGGAGTTGAACCAAGAAGTTTGTAAGGGCAAGGAGATCGCCTACTTCGTGAAGATCTACCCCGAGTAAGGCTAGCCCTTCGTGGGCGTAGGCCATGATGGAATAGACAAGGTTGCTTCTTCGTGGACCCTTCGTGGGTGGAGCCCTCCGTGGACTCGCGCAGCCGTTACCCTCCGTGGGTTGAAGTCTCCATCAACGTGGATGTACGATAGCACTACCTATCGGAACCACGGGAAAAATCATTGCGTCTCCAAATTGCGTTTGATCTTCTCCACCTCTCTTTACTACATGTGCAATTTACTTTCCGCTGCTTATACTCTAGAATTGCATGTGTAGGGTGATGCTTGACTTGATCATAATTGTGAAACTGCCAAAAACTGTTCATGATCAAAAGGCAGAATTTTTATATTTACAAGTAGTCTAATCACCCCCCCTCTAGACATACTTTCGATCCTACAGTTTACCTTTCAGTTTTTGCTTTAGTACCTTTTATCGAAAATCACAAAAATAGTTATCTCGTTCTTTAGTTGTCATTATGTCGGGTCCTTTTGTCTTTGACGAGGCAGAAGTTCTCACCTTTAAACAAAGAGGTGGGGAAAGTTTGAAAGATGCTTGGTATAGAATTAATGATTCACAAAAAAGAGCCACCAAGAAGCAACCTACTACTATCTTGCTTAGAAATTTTTATGTTGGAATTACTTCTTGGAATAGGTTTATTCTAGATACTGCTATCAATGGGAATTTCCTAGAAGCCCCAGTTTGGGAGTCTCTTAGTATTATTGAAAATCTTGTTGGGAATCTCCCTGTTGTTAGCATTCGAGAGGACATCACCCTAGCTCACATTATGAAAAAACTTGAAAAGATAGAGCTAGAGATGCCAAGCATTAATAAGATAAATGAGTTGGATTGTAAGATCCAATGGGAATTTTTATAGACTTGATAGCTCCATGCATAAAATTTTTAAAATTTTGGAGACCGTCAAATTCCATGACTTGGACTCTTATAGGATAGACAAGATTGAGGAAATATTTGATACCCTAGGAACTACCTTCTCCTCGATCAAAACCAAAAAGGTAGAAACTCCGGCAAAGAGGGAGCCTAAGTTCGTTCACGTTCCAAAGGCTTCCCGTTCTAAAAGTAATCCATCTATTTCCAAAGGGGTTGAAACTGTAAAGACCTTGGAAGAAACACCTGTCTTTGATAAATTTATAAATGAATCTTCCCTTGACTTTTATCCTTTTGGTCTTCTACCTAGGAGTATCTCTATGAGGCCTTTATTTGAGAGTCCTCTTAAGACTAGTTGTATTATTGAAGAGCTTTTTGATGATCTTGATGATGGTTCAATTGATACAACTTGATCTATATGCATTATGCCTAGCTTAAAGGCATAAAAGAAAGCGCTTTTGGGAGGCAGCCCACATGAATAAATTTTTATATTTTGCTTTTGTTGTGTCTTGATGTTGTTTACTATAGTAGCATCATCATTGTATCTTTGCTTTTCATATTTGTGCCAAGTATAGCCTCTGATTGCTAGAAAGTTCAAAAGTTGTGAGGTGCTGTCCAGGAAACAGATTATGTCCTTGGATAGAAAAATTCGTATAAAATCACCAGATCATCTTTTTGGTCTGAATTTTTTCGACAGCGTTCTCTATATAATTGTCTTTTGTGCGTATGTTCTGAGTTTTTTGATTTGAGTAGCTGAAGTACCCGAACAAATCAATTACTACCTGCTGTTCTGTTTTTCACAGATTTTGTCCTGTTTTGCCTTTCCTTCATTTTGCAAACCAAGAGCTTGCTTTTTCTTTGCAAAAACCTTTTGGCAATCTTGAGAAACAGTAGACCTTCAAGAATATCTTTATTTCCAGCAAGGTATAATTATTTTATTAAGGGTACTAACCTCGCTAATCAGATTATGATGAGTTATGTATGAAGCGAGTTTTCAAGTGTGCGAGGGAAGATGATAAAAAGATTCAGGGGTGTCAAGCGCTCAAGCTTGGGGATGCCCCCATGCACCCTCAAGAAATATTCAAGGAGACTCAAGCGTCTAAGCTTGGGGATGCCCCCGTGCATCCCCTTCTCCATCAACATTATCAGTTCGTCTTTCGTTCCGCTATATTTTTATCACTTCATGTGTTAAGTGCTATGCTTGGAGCGTCTTGCTTTTAGTTTTCTTTTTAGTTTTTCATAATGAGTCGGAACTCAGCGTTCTTTATGTGGGAGAGAAACACGCTCCACTTCTACCTAGAACATAACATAGAATTTTCATGTCTATCTTTGCTGTGTGTGTTCTTTGTCTTTTAATAGCTACTATCATGCTCTGCTCTTAGTATTCATGCTTATCTTTTCAAAGAGCTTTTGTTTAGTTGGTTGCTTGAACTCTCTTTAATTACCATGCTCACCTTATTAAGAGACTTTGCTTCTGTTGCATTGGTTAATATGTCTATGATAAAGATGCTACGTGCATAATGGCGCTTAGTAGTTCAGGTTTTCTTATGGTTAGTCTCAAATAGCTGGGGGATTCCCAATGTGTTATTGGAGTACCAACTTGATTTGTTTGCCGATGATGTGGTATGGTTTAGTAATATCTTCCTTCGAGAATTTATTTTGATTGACTTGGCGTATGCTCACGCATATTTAAGACTGTAAAGAAAGTATGTCAAGCCTTGATGATCTTTTATTTCTGAATAGCGATATAACTACCATGCCTGATTCAATGTTGCTTTGTCGCTCTGCATGATTATGACCGTCATTGCTCTCTTAGTTGGTCACTCCCAGTCTTTTGCTAACCTCCACCTGTACTAAGCAGACTAACTTTGCAATACATAGCTCATGGGAAAGTAGCTTAAAAACTATTGTGGTAAAGAATATGTTGCCTATGTATCTTATTTCTTATAAGTTGCTTGCTGAGCGGTAACCATGTTTCTGGGGACGCCATCAACTGTCACACTTTTGTTGAATATCATGTGAGTTTCTATGCATGTTCGTCTTGTCTGGAGTAAGGGTGATTTGCCATGGGTTGAATGAGTATGCATATTGTTAGAGAAGAACATTGGGCCGCCAACCAAAGCCATGTATCATGGTGGAAGTTTTAGCTTGGACATTAATCCTCAATCTCTTATGAGAATATGCTTATGCATTAAAGAGGAGTCCATCATCTATTTTCTATGTTGTCCCGGTATGGATGTCCTCAAGTTGAGATCTATCAAAAACGAGAAATCAAATGCGATTTATCTCCTTGGACCTTTGTACAGGTGGCATAGAGGTACCCCTTTGTGACACTTGGTTGAAACATATGTAATGCAATGATAACCCATGGAAATCCGAGCTAATTAGGACAAGGTGCGAGCACTATTGGTATTCGATGCATGAGGCTTGCAACTTATAGGATGTCTTATGCATGACACATATGAAGTACTACTACCGTTGACAAAATTGCTTCTATGTTTTCAAAATAAAAAGCTCTAGCACATAACCATTCTTTTACTTTTATGTTGAGTCTCCACCTTCTTTCTTCAAGCACCAACTACTGAGAGCATGATTGTCATTCTAAGTGTAATGTGCATTGTTCCAAAGTAGCATTGTCTTTTGCATGATTGTGATATCGTTTATTTTGAAATCATTGTATCTAGTCATCACTTAAACCTTGAAGGTGCCCCTGCATTTATGTTTTGCTTCACTAAAGGGGGCAAGCTAGATATTTATGTTTTGCTTCAATGTCATGTTGTAAAACTTTCAGTCATTTGTGATTTTCTCATGAGGCAACTTAATTACTATAGAATCATTGTCTCAGTAAGCTTTTGTCATATGACTATAAAAAGTCCTATATGGTTAATAGCATGTCACCACAGAAATTATAATTGTTATCATTTACCTACTCGAGGACGAGCAGGAATTAAGCTTGGGGATGTTGATACGTCCAAAACGTATCTATAATTTCTGCTTGCTCCATGCCACTTTTGGGTGATATTGCTATGATATTCATACACTTCCATACACTTTTGATCATATTTGTACTAACCTACTAATCCAGTGCACCCCAGTGCCAGTTTCTGTTTTCGGCTGTTTTTGTATTTCAGGTTTTCACATTACGAGAACTGTCAGGAAAAATCCAGAAAAATTATATAAAAAATCAGCGTTCCAGAACCTACCTTGCGCCCGAAGTACAGCCGGGGGGGGGACTAGGGCCCCAGGCGCCCTGGCGGCGCGCCCCACCCTGGGCCGCGCCGGGGGGGCCGCCTGGGCCCCCCGAGCCCCGTCTGGTGCCCCCCTTCGGCATATACTTAGAGCGTCCTTCGAAACCCTCGGGACGGGAACTCTTTTTCGCGATCTCATCTCTATTCCGTCGCCGCCACCGCTTCCAAGATCCGGAGCACCAGGAGAACTCTTCCCGGCACCCTGCCGGAGGGGAGGATCACCATCGGGAGCCTCTCCACCACCATGGACGCCTCCCGGATGAGTTGTGAGTAGTCTCCCTTGGACCATGAGTCCATGACCAGTAGCTATGTGATGTTCTCCTCCCGTTCTTGTGCTTCACTAATTAGTCCTCGTGAGCTGCCCTACATGATCGAGGCACATATGTAATCCTTATGCTGTTGCTATGATGAGTTTGCTGGGATCCGATGGATTATGAGATTATGTTCAGATTGTGATTGAGTAATATATTTGATCTACCTCTTTTATATTTATGTTCATAAGTAATTCTTGCATGTTCTCCGTTGTTATTTATTGCTTTGGCCAAGTAATAGGTAGTGACTCCAAGAGGGAACGTTATGCTTGATTGTGGGTTCATGCCCCTCGATGACTAGCTTGAGTGACAGAAACATGAGTCTAGGGGATGTGCTGTTGCCACAAGGGGGAAAACAACGGTGCTTGTGCCCACGGGTGCAAGGATTGTTTACTTTACGCAAAGTTCTTTTAATGCAGTTGTCTGTTGCTTTGAGTTTACACTATGGGTGGGGCTCGCAACTTAATACCAGCGAGATGTTCTGGATAGATATCTCAAGGTGGATGATTAGTAGTAGATATTGATGGATTTCGGTCTACTTACTTTGGCGTACCGCCCATGCTTTGAACCTCAACCTTTCTTGCAATGTAGTCAGCATTGGTTTGCGTTCGTGGTCCTGTCAATTGCCCAGCTGTAATTCGTTTACCTCACATAGCTGTTTTATCGTATTTTGGGAGAGAGACATCACTAGTGAACATCATGAGACTCCAGTCCATATTACCATCATTGATCACATCCGCTATTTACTTTTCGCTTTTACTTACTATTGCAAACATTATCTATCACTACTATCATTTGCGTTTAATCCTTTGTGAACTACAAGGCCGGAGGGATTGACAACCTCTCTGTACTCGTTGGGAGCAAAGTTATTTGTATCTGTGTGCAGGTCCACGTTGATTGCTAATATCTGGCGCCGTTAGCAGTTGACACCTACTTGTTGAACCTAGGAGTCTCTGGGGATTCGATCCTTGGCATCTTTGCTAAGGGAAAAACTTCCACAACACTGCATTTCACACCTTCCACTTGGGGTAACCAACGAGGGGTTAGAGGCCCATCAGCAGCCTCCGCGCCTCTCCTCCTCGCGGCCTCTTCTCCCCAGCGCTTCCCCGAGCGCCTCGCCTCCAGCCGCGGGCCGGCCTTGCCGCGCCGCCCGCCACCTCGCCAGCCGCCGGCAACCCAGGCCGACGGGGCACGCCGCTGCTCCCCGACCTCCTCCTCGAGGCTCCTTCCTCGCGACCCTGCAGCCTCCTCCTCCGCGGGCCAGTGCCGCGGCCACCGGAGCCCTTCTTCGCCTCTGTTTCGAACCAGGGAGCAGCACCAAGTTCCACCGTTGCAGATTTTCGTCAAGTACCTCTACGGAAGTGTGTACATCTACGTAAGGTGAACGTCTACCGTCGCCAAGACCAGAGAACCCAAGTACCGCGACATCGACAACCCGTCAAGTTCGACTACGCCAAGTTCAACGATGCGCCAAGTACCTCGATGCCCGAGTTGACTACTTCCTCTCCGATGATGTGTACCTCTACTTCCGTGATGAGATATATACGGCTACAAAACGAGAACAACTACTTCCCACTACGTGCATGTACGACTACCGTCGCGACGACTACTTCCTCTACGACCCTCGAGTACGACTACACACGAGAACCGCGAGTACCACTACATCAATGTGTACCACTACCGTCGCTGAGGACCCGTGTAATCCAAGCGTCAAGTTCGACTACCGTCACCGTGCACCAGTACTTCCTCGACGAACGTGAACGACTACTTCCTTTTGGCAACGTGAAGGACAACTTCGACAACGACCGCCTCGAGAACTTCTACTTCCACTACTTCCACTACGTCCCTCGACGACTCAAACCCCTCCGAGAACGAACGCGTCGAAGGTATAACCCCGAGACGATGACCCATCGAATGCTTGTGTTGTATGAGATGTTTCCCTTGTGTGCACCGCGCCCGTTTCGTCCTTTGTCATGCTCCTCGGTTGCCTCGTCGCCGACCCGTGGGAACCCGGTGACGGGATCACCCCACCTTTTCATCTTGTTCGACTCGCTCACGCCACCTTGCTTTTGCACCGGACTCTCAACGAGTTACCGGAACCGATATGTTGCGTGGCATCATTTTTGGTTTGTTGCCATGGCACCCTTTCTTCCACCACGGTGACAATACTTCATATCTTCTTCATGTCAACTTTTAATAAACTTGCATAAAACTTGATCATGTCATCCGCATCATGTTAACAACATTTAAAATGTGTGAATTGTTGTTTGCTTAAAATTGCTAAACATGCTCATGGGGATTTCCGGAATTGTTGTTGTTATTTTCCGGCCTCATTTAAATTGCCTAGATAGGTAGTTTACTTTTGATTCACCTCTTGCTATGTTAAAAACATTTAATCTTGTCTTGTAAATAAACGAGAGTCAACTAAATAAATAACATGTGGTGTTTCGTCAATATGCAACTCGTTGCATATTGAGCTCCACTTAACTTGTAGTTTTGTTTGTGCTCATTGCCATGCCATGCATCATTAAACCGGACATGCGTCATACTTGGATGTGCATCGTATGCCATGTTTATGCTTGTGTGTTTACCGTGTTGTTTGCTTCTTTCCGGTTGCTTCTCGTGTTAGCTTCGGTTTCGTTCCGGAGTTGTGAGGATTCGCTCGACTATGTTGCTCCGTCTACTTCATGGACCCGTTCTTCTTCCTTGCGGAATTCCAAGCAAGATGATCATACCCTTGGATACCTTTACTACCATTGCCTTGCTTAGTTGTCTCGATGCTATCGTTACATGTCGCGCTACCCATCTTTTATGTTAGCCTCTCCTTGTTGCCATGAAACCTCTAACCTTTTGACACCTTCCTAGCAAAACCCTTGCTTGGCTATGTTACCCGCTTGCTCAGCCCCTCTTATAGCGTTGTTAGTTGCAGGTGAAGATGAAGTTCGTTCCAGGAGGGAACTTGTTGTTGGAATATCACAATATCTATTATTATATATATTAACACACCTATATACTGGGCATGGGTGGAAGGCTTGGCCTTTTGCTCGGTGTTTTGTTCCACTCAGGCCACCTTAGGCGTCGATAAACCGGCATTATGTTCCTTGATTTTGCGTTCCTTACACGATGGGTGGATGGGGACCCCTTGACAGTTCGTATTTGATTAAAACTCCTCCAGCAAGGCCCAACATTGGTTTTAATTTGCTCATAATAACAACTTATATAATTAATTAATTGCATAGGGGGTCATGTCCCCGGGTTCTTAATTCTACATAACAGGGGGGCCAGTGTTGATGGTGTTGGTCCCAAACGGGGGTCCTGCGGGGCCACCACGGGAAAACTCGAGGATTGGTTTTACCTGTAGCATCGCCCATCCGGTTGTGGCCTGAGATGAGATACGCGCGGTTACTATCAGGGTGTCGGCACGCCGGGAGGTCTTGCTGGACTTGTTTTACCATTGTCGAAATGTCTTGTGCACCGGGATGCCGAGCCTGATCGGATTTCCCTAAGATAAGGGGTGATGATATTATATTTATCACTTCAGCTAATCGTGAGAGCTTGTGATGGGCTAAGTTGGGACACCCCTGCAGGGTTATAATCTTTCGAAAGCCGTGCCCGCGGTTATGTGGCAGATTGGAATTTGTTAATGTCCGGTTGTAGAAAACTTGTCAGGGGATCCGAAGTAAAACACACAACTGTGTGAGTAACCGTGACTGTCTCTTTTCATTTTGAGAAGAGAACACGGTGGGGTTATGTTTGACTCGTAAGTAGTTCAGGATCTTTAGCAATCACTACTAGTTGCGACCGTTTGCGTAGATGCTCATCTTATTCTTGTACTCGTAAGTTAGCCACCATATTACGCTTAGCCGTTGCTGCAACCTCACCACTTTACCTCCTCCTACCCATAAAGCTTTGCTAGTCTTGATACCCATGGTTATGGGATTGCTGAGTCCTCGTGGCTTACAGATACTACAACACCAGATGCAGGTTCAGCCGAGAATGATGCAGGAGATGGATCAGAACTTCTGAGAGTTCCACGAAGAGCGTGGCCGTATGCTTGTGACGTTTTCGACGATCAGTAGTGGTTTCTACTAGGGGCGATTCGGACCTGTGGCTTTATGTTTTTGGTATCTTTCTTTTGGATCTTCACCCGTAGTCGGGTTGTGATGTTTTGAATGATGTCTTGCTTATGTAATGTATTGTGTGAAGTGGCGAGTGTAAGCCAACTATCTCCTTCTTGCAATTTCATCCCTATTTTTACATGAGTCGTGCAAAGATACCAAACTTGAGATCATTCCAGAATGGGCTTATACCTTTAAGTCGTGCCTCGACACGTAGGAGGTATAGTCCCATCCTGGGCATTACAACCATATTTCTTCCACAGGCAGATTCTGAGATATTTGTTGATTTGGTTGATCATAGTTTTAGGAATGTCCAGAGTACTCATGAAAAATATTGGCATACTGGTAAATACTAATTTCACCAGAGTGAGTTTGTCTCCTAGGGACAGCAAAGTGGAGCAACTTAGTAATCTTCTTCTCAATCTTGTTTAGCATAGGTATGAAATCCTCTACTTTAGGCTTGGAGAGTGTAAGTGATAACCCCAGATATGTGATAGGTAAGCTACCCATTTGGCATTCCATGAGCTGTGACAAAGCCTGCATCCTGGCATGAGGGGTGTTAATTGGGATCGTGATGGATTTGGAGTAGTTCACATTCAGACCAGTATAAGTTACGTAGTGTAGCAGCGAGTTCTTAATGTGGGTGAGCTGAATCTCTTTGGCTTGCACCATCATAATGGTGTCATCTGCATATTGTATTACAGGGTAGTCAGGACAAGTGGCATGCTGAAGTGGGTTATCAATGAGACCAGTATGCATTGCCTCATTGAGCATGGATTGTAGGAGATCAGCTGCCAAGACAAATTTCAATGGGGGGAGGGGGTCTCCCTATCTCACCCCTTTCACACATACAAACTATTTTCCTGGCATTCCATTCAGTAGTATAGAAGAATATCCAGTGTTGTATATCATTTTGACCCAGTTGATCCATCTGATGCCAAAGCCTTTTGCCTGTAAGATCTCAAAGTCCAATTTAAGCAACACCATTTCCTCATTTTTCTGTGAGCATTGATGTAGATATTCAAAGGACCAAGCAAGACAATCCTGAATGCATCTATTATTGAGAAATCCATATTAGTTCACATGAACAAGTGAGAGTATCATCTTTTTCAATCTATTAGCTAGGAGTTTGGTGATGATCTTCAGAGTGCAATTGAGCAGGGAGATGGGCCTGAAATCTGCACGAGTGTTGGCGGCCTCTTTTTTAGTATGAGGGTAATGAAGGAATAGTTGATGCTTTGTGGGTTGACTCTACCTGCATGAAAGTCTGCAATGAGGTTGTAGAATTCAGGTGCAATAATATCCCAGCAAGCTTTGAGGAATGCAGCATTGAACCCATCAGGCCCTGGTGCTTTGTCACTTGGCATGTGTTGTATAACTTCATCAATTTCTTGTTTTGTAAATACCTCCTTGATACGTCTCAAACGTATCTACTTTTCCAAACACTTTTGATATTGTTTTGACCTCATTCTTGCATGATTTGGACCAAACTAACCCGGACTGACGCTGTTTTCAGCAGAGCTGCATGTATGGTTTATTTGTGTGCAGGAAAACGGATTTTTAGGTACCTCAGAAAAACCCACGAAAAATCACAGAAAATCCACGCACCCGAAGGAACCGGGAACCAGAAGTGCGGCCAGAGGGGGGCCAGGGGGTGCCCAGGCGCCCTGTGGGCGCCCCCCCTGGGCCGCGCCGGGGGGGCGCCTGGGCAGGTCCCACGCCCCCTGGTGCCCTACTTTAGCCCGTATTTTTACTCCCGACGCAGAAACCCCAGATCGGAAGTTCTTTCGCAGTTTTTCGTCGCGGAGCCGCCGCCACCCTCTGTTCTTCCTCGGGAGGGCTAATCTGGAGGCTGAATTGGCCTCCGGAGAGGGGAGATCGTCGCCATCGTCATCATCATCACCACTCCATCATCCCTCCATGACTTCTCCCTCCATGTGTGAGTAATTCCCCCACTGTAGGCGAAGGGGATTGTAGGGATTGGATGAGTTAGATCATGTAATAGTTTATCAGATTGTTGGGGGCATGTTGCCTATCATCTACTATGGTGTTTATTATCTTTGCTACAACTTGTTATTCTTAATGCTTGACACTTAGGGCCCAAGTGCCATGATTTCAGATCTGAACCATATGTGTTTGCATGAATATATTTGTGTTTGTGATCCTATCTATGAGTTGTTTGCACCTGTTACGGTCCGGAACCGGCGATCCCAAAAGTGACAGCTTGGGACACCAAAGGGGATGGTCCGTAGTTTGAGGAATACATGTATCCATTGAGTTCATTGCTTTGTTCCGGTGCTCTCTGACAGGAGCACCTTAATATCCATAAGTTCCTTTTGGCCCCGTTCGTAGCGGGATGGTAGGACAAAAGATGTTGTGCAAGTTCTTATTGCAAGCACGTACAACTACCTACGGGATACATGCCTAATGTTTGATATTTGCCTAGATGATCATTACTTTTCTGTGTGTCGTGCCCCAGTTAAAACTATCTCATCCATGCAGCGCCCAACCATCCATCTCCCTAGCCTACAGTGTTTTAAACCCTGCTTGTCACTAGTTGCTACTTTTGCCGTTTACTACTGTTATTTACTTTTGCTGTTTACTTTTACTATTACTATCATCACTATCATATCACTGTTACCACTTATCTTTTGTTGCAAGTAAGTATATTTCAGGTGCGGTTGAATTGACAACTCAACTGTCAAAGCTTATAAATACTCTTTGGCTCCCCGTGTGTCGAATCAATAAATTGGGTTATTCTTACCCGCGAAGACTATCTCAATCCCTTACGGTTGAGGGTTATCAAGTACCATTTTCTGGGCCGTTGCTGGGGAGCATAGCAATATTTACAAGTCTACTTGAGGTATCCTACCTGCTGCACTTTATCTACTATGGGTAAGAAAGGAGACCCCAAGGTTCCTATCTTACTATCTACTACAAGAAGAGGTACTGCTCTGAGCACTAGTGCTACACTTGATTCACCTTCCGTTATGAGTAAGTTTGCCTCACCACCACCACATGATGCTCCTACTGAATCTGTTACTATGTCTGATACTCTTGATGATGCTTCTACTACTTTTGATGATGATATTAGTTCGCTTGGTTATGCTCTTGAGAAACAAATTGCTGCTGCTGCTGAAAAATATGGAATTGAACTTCCTGTTGCTCGCTACCCTATTGGTGAAACTTATGATTATCCTGATTTGAGTAAACTCAAAGAGAGGCTCCTTGATGATGATTACTATATACTTGATGAAGATCTATGCAGGGAACTGACAGAGTTTGCTGGCTCGGACCCTGAAGTTATTAAGAAAATATTTGAAAAACACTCGTTGAAAAACAAAACCGTTCCTAATCCTGAATTTGCTACATCTCCTATATGCATTGATGATCCTGATTATGATTTGTCTGTTGATCTTTCACTTATACCTATGGTTGAAGCTGACCCCTTTTATGGCAGAGAAAATGATGATGCTATTGCACACCTGACTAAACTCGGTGAGTTGGGTAGCCTGTTTACCACAGATGAAAAGATACGATACTTTTATGTGACCAAGCTTCTTCCTTTCTCCTTGAAGGAGGGTGCCAAAGCATGGTATGATTCACTCCCATGCGGTTCCATTAAGAGTCCTCAGGACTTAGCTCACTCTTTTGTTGATAAGTACTTTCCTGCTCACATGCAACATGCTGCTTTACAAAGAATTTATAACTTTAAACAGTTGCAGGATGAGTCCCTCCCTAAAGCTTGGGGGAGGTACCGCGGTCTGATTCGGGCTAGACCAGGACATGAAATCCCTAAGAATGAATTAATCGATATATTCTATGCTGGTCTAATTGATGAATGCAGGTCCTATTTGGATAGTTGTGTTGGTTGTGTTTTCAGGAAAAGAACACCGGACGATGCGGAAGACTTAATGGGCAGGATTGCCAAAAACCATGAAGATTGGTCCGTCCCTGAACCAACTCCACCAACGAAGAAGAGGGGCATGTTTGTTCTGAGCCCCGAGGATATGCGAGAAGCAAAGAAGTCTATTAAAGAGAAAAGTATTAAAGCTGAAGACGTGAAGAATCTACCCCCTATTGAGAAGCTGTGTGAGCCTACTACTCACCCTCCTATGGTAGAGGTACACTCTCTTTTAGATTTCAACGCAAGTGACATCCCTCATGGTAAGCCTCCTGATCAATGTTTAGATGAGTTTGATAATTTTATTATGAAACAAAATCATTTTAATGAGAGGATAGAAAGTCAGTTGCATGATAATTCCCTTGCTATCAAAAAACTGCTTGATGTTTTAGATAGGACACTTAATGATGTTCAATGTCTTGTGAAGCATTTTCATATGGTTCAAACTCAGCTTGATCAAATTTCTAATGTGCAAAGAGATTTGCTTGCTAACAATGCCAAACAAGATAATTTGCAGGCTTTCGGAATTAAGACCCGAGGAGGAACTAGCACTCAAGATCCTCTTTATCCAGAGGGGCATCTGAAGAGAATCGAGCAGGATTCTCAAATACAGGAAGAAGAAATTGTTGGCTCTCCAAAGAAAAAGAAGAAACATAAGGAGACTGACAATTCTAATGATCCTATTGCAGATGAAGAACCAGCTATTGATCCCAACAGTGTATCTATCTCCGATGCTGAGACACAAGACGGTGCTGAACCGGAAGGTAATAATAATGAGAAGAATGATCCACCTGAAGTTCGAGAAGAGGAAGCACCTGACAAATGTAAGAGGTACACTAAAGAAGACTTCATCGCAAGAAAACATGGGAAGGAAAGAGAACCATGGGTACAGAAACCCATGCCCTTTCCAGGTAAGTCCATCAAATCTAAAGAAGAAGAGCATTATAATAAGTTTTGTGAGTGGATTAAACCTCTTTTTCTTCAGATACCTTTGACTGATGCTATTAAGTTACTTCCTTATTCAAAATATATGAAAGATATTGTCACTAATAAAAGAAAAGTTCCTAATGATGCAATATCTACTATGCTTGCTAACTATTCTTTCAGTGGAAAGATTCCTGAGAAGCTCGGTGATCCAGGTATACCCACCATTCCTTGCTCCATAAAGAATAATTATGTCAAAATTGCTTTATGTGATCTTGGGGCAGGAGTGAGTGTTATGCCTCCCTCTCTTTACGAGAGGCTTTCTTTAGAGAAACTAATTCCTACAGATATCTCCCTTCAGATGGCTGACAAGTCAACCGCTGTTCCGATAGGTATTTGTGAGGATGTTCCAGTTGAAGTTGCTAATTGTTTAATTCTTACTGATTTTATTTTGCTTGACATGCCCGAGGATGGGAGCATGTCCATTATTATTGGTAGACCTTTCCTTAACACCGCAGGTGCTATTATTGATTGCAATAAAGGGAAGGTTACTTTTCATGTGAATGATAAAGAACACACGGTATATTTTCCGAAGAAGACCGACAGGAGGCATGCCCTCAACTCTATAGAGAATATCGAGACCGTGAAGATAGGAGAATGGGATTGTCCACTACATGTGCCTCACAAATACAAAACTATCATGATAGGGACAATGTCCATCAAGGTAAAGGTTCAGTGATTACTCCGTAGGAGGTGAGACTTTTTGCTCTATATATCGCCTGTTTGTTGGTAAGACTTGATCAACCTTATTAACAAATATGTTTTATATGGATAAAAAGTTGAGCCTGTTATGTTTTCACTTGTTTTTAGTTTTTGTCCTACTTGCTGTACCAAGTATTTATGTTTTTGAAGCTTCACAATACTACTAACTGCTTCAAGTTTTTAGAGAGTTTCGCAGCTTTTTGAACTTCGAAAAAATTTCAACAGTGAAGTTTTCAGAAAAATTCCAGAAAAATTATAATAAAAATTTCCACAACAGGAGAGACCCAGAAAGTCCTGGGGCCAGCCAAGGGGGGCCACCAGTGGCCCAGGCGGCCAGCTGGCGCGGCCCAGCCCCTGGCCGCGCCCACAGGGCGCCTAGGGCCCACGGGACCCCCCCTCCAGGTACTTCTTCTTCCTCCCTCTCCCTCTTTCTCCAAAAACACGAGTTCTGTTGTTGTTCTTGTGTTCTTGCTGTTCTTGGAGACGATTCTTCGATCTCTCTCTACAGCCCATCATTTGAGCTGAAATTTCGAGCAAATACTCCCTAGTATGTGACTCCTCCACCCCTCCAATTAGATTTTTGATTGGTGGCCTCATTTGTGAGTATTTAGTAGTTCTTGGTGCTGTAGAGATGAGCTTGCATGCATGTGTAGAAAGTTATTTTCCAAGTTTTGATGCAAGTTTATGCCTTGGGCAAGTGAGTTGAGTAGTTTGCCTTAGCTCACTTTGTTTTAATCCTCGTTTTTGTAAATTGCTAAAAAATTCAGAAATGAGTTTATTAGGAAGGGAAAAAGGGTGGCTTGAGAAGAGGAGGCCCGCACACTCCGATCGAGTTACTAGAGCCGCAGCTTCACCATCGACTGCTAGGGTGAGCTATAATGAAGATCATGTGCCCCTGGAGTTGTTGGAAGACACAAGTCCAGCACGTGCGATGACGTTTCCATGTGATGAATTCATGGAAGCTGCGGGAATCAAGGATGAGTTTTATAATCTTTGTGCTAATGCAGGTTTGACACGACTCATCACGAGCCGTGTTACTCAGTATCAAAAACTCACCTCCAATTTCATTAACAGTTTTAGATATAATCCTGATTCAGGTGCTATTGAGTTTAAAATTTATAATGATCTTATCACCATGACTTTGGGAAATTTTTGTGAAATAATAGGTGTGCCGAACGTTGGGAGGATGGCTAGGATGGCCACTCAGCCCTCCGAGCTGAAAACCGTCATCAACTCTCTCTGCAGCATGGGTGCGAGGGATATTCATCGGTCAAAGATCTCCAGCATCTTATTTCCTCACCTCAGGTATTTTGCATATTATATTGCTAGAGGGGTGTTAGCTCGTGACAACACGAGTAGCATTTCTGCTCCGGATATTGCTATCCTGGCAGCAGCCCTCTCAGGGAGGTCTGATTATAATCTGGGTACCTTAATTGCTCGACGCCTTGCTATGAACGGTAACAAGGGGGACTTATATGGTGGCGTTTACGCCACACTTATCTTAGAGCATCTTGGAGGCACCCCACACCCTGATGATACTCCTTTTACTTATTTAAGCTTTGATCTTGCTGCTATGAAAAGGCATAAGTTTGTTACCATGGGTTCTGAACTTAATAATCTTATCTATATCTTGCGTTTCGGAACTGCCGCGGAACGCGAGATCCGTCTACCTGCACCTCTTTTGTTTGATTTTTCTCGCAGGAACGGATGGTCCTTTGACGTTGTTCAGTTCGATGAGTTCATGGTCCAGCATCAGTTTCATAACCCTATGGAGGGGGTTGTGCCCGACGAGGAGAGGCACGGTGAGGTACCACATTTTCAGGAAGAGACCGCCACCGAGTTTGGTGAAGGGTCTTCCTCTGTTTGGCGTTCGGAGCCTTCCTCGTGGGAGACTCCGAGGAGTTCGGTGTACGCGCCAGCATCCTTCTACGACCCATGGACTCACCACCATACCCCTGGAGCAGGAGGCTCCTGGGGGCAGTAGCTGCTACCAACTTAGGCCAAAAGCCTAAGCTTGGGGGAGTACGTGCCCTTCTCACTTTTCCATTGTATTATCCGTTTTATTCACTTTGATCTTTTCAAAGTTTTTGCCCATTCTTCTTTATTTCTCTCTTTGCAAAAACAACAAAAAGATTTTCTTCCTTCTTTTGCTTTTATTCAACCTTTGAAAAAAAAAAGATTTCCTTTCTCTCTTTAGTTTGCTTTGTTTTCAGAGATCAGCTCGAGTCCGTGATGTCATTTGATTATATTTCCTACGTTCGATCGTGCAAGTGACAAGCAGTGATGACGAAGATCGACTGAAAGGAAGCAACAAGGAAGACCGGTATGAACTCTTATTGTTTCTACTTTTGTACATATGCATGTACTTATGATCTAGAGACCAGCTTGTAGCGACATAGTGCTATGTTTACAATGCTCTTCCAGTGGTTCATGCTTTCCTTGTGGCTAGTCTCGAATAACTAGAGTATATAATGTGTTATTGAAATGATCTACATGCATTGCACTGTTCGTAGTCTGGTATACTAAGGTGGTATTTCCCTTTAGAGAATTTTTGGATTGACTTGGCACATGCTTACACATGCTTAAGACTAAGAAGTCTACTCTGCCTTGATGATCTTTGAGTTTTAGAATAGTTATATCACTTCCATGCCCGATTCAATGTTGCTTTGTCGCTCTGCATGATTATGACCGTTATTGCTCTCTAGTTGGTCGCTTCCCAGTCTTTTGCTAAACCTCCACCTGTACTAAGCGGACTGACTGCTTGTGCATCCAAACCCTTTAAACCAGTTATGCCATATGAGTCCACTATACCTTCCTATACATGGTATTTACCTGCCATTCCTAACAAAGACTTTCATGTACCATCTCGAAACTAATCAAAAGCATTTCTCTTTTGTGCCTATGTTTTAGCTCATGAGGAAGTAGTAGTTAATTCATGATCTTTTTAAGTTGGACAAGTTTCACCCCTGGATTGTATGTCTAATGTGCAAACCCCTAATACGAAAAGGAACTGGCATTGAGTGCGCCCGGCTCAAAAAGATAATATAACAAACAAACCCTCCTTCACGCTTTGTTCATGAGAAATCAGAAAACTTTGGCAGTGATAAACAAAGGAGATTAAGAGGATGTGATCGTCCTCATGCGGGAGCCGTTCCTCGAGACTTGTCCACTTAAAAGGTGATTGAGTTATCTGCTAGCATTCGTTGACGAAATATGCACTTCTCAAAACATGTTTACTTCTGTTTTTTTAAACCAAGAGCTCTGGTACATGTTTAGTTTTTGTTTCCGACCACGGGTTTTCAACCTTGCCAATAAAAGCCACGGTTCGAGAGTCTCACCTTCTTTCTTCAAAGCACCGACTAGGATAGCATAATTGTCATTCTGAGTGTAATGTGCATTGTCCCAAAGTATTACATTGTCTTCTGCATACTTGTGATATGATTTATTCTGAAATTCTTAGTTCTAGTCTCCTTTAAAACTCTGGAGGAGTCTCTGCATTTATGTTTTGCTTCACTCATGGAGGCTAGCGAGATACCACCCTAATACGCTCAAGCTATGTGCAATGTAATCTTGTCTTGATTTTCAGTAATATATTATTTACTTTTAAGTATTTGTGACTGGTCACTTGAAAGAAGGATTGCTCTTTGCATTGTCCTCATAGTACTGTTTCAATACTTGCTAA
This sequence comes from Secale cereale, assembly GCA_902687465.1. Taxonomy (NCBI): domain Eukaryota; kingdom Viridiplantae; phylum Streptophyta; class Magnoliopsida; order Poales; family Poaceae; genus Secale; species Secale cereale. The sequence goes on from LR738714.1 coordinate 431,092,483, forward strand.
ACTCTGTTCGTAGTACATGCTTATATACATCTAATGAAGCAAAAGAGTTTGTCAAAGTTTTCTTTGTCGCGTCCAGTTCGTTGAACTGAATTGCTTGAGGACAAGCAATATGCTAAGCTTGGGGGAGTTGATACGTCTCAAACGTATCTACTTTTCCAAACACTTTTGATATTGTTTTGACCTCATTCTTGCATGATTTGGACCAAACTAACCCGGACTGACGCTATTTTCAGCAGAGTTGCCTGTATGGTTTATTTGTGTGCAGGAAAACGGATTTTTAGGTACCTCAGAAAAATCCACGAAAAATCACAGAAAATCCACGCACCCGAAGGAACCGGGAACCATAAGTGGGGCCAGAGGGGGGCCAGGGGGTGCCCAGGCGCCCTGTGGGCGCCCCCCCCTGGGCCGCGCCGGGGGGGGGCGCCTGGGCAGGTCCCACGCCCCCTGGTGCCCTACTTTAGCCCGTATTTTTACTCCCGACGCAGAAACCCCATATCGGAAGTTCTTTCGCAGTTTTTTGTCGCGGAGCCGCCGCCACCCTCTGTTCTTCCTCGGGAGGGCTAATCTGGAGGCTGAATTGGCCTCCGGAGAGGGGAGATCATCGCCATCGTCATCATCATCACCACTCCATCATCCCTCCATGACTTCTCCCTCCATGTGTGAGTAATTCCCCCGCTATAGGCGAAGGGGTTGGTAGGGATTGGATGAGTTAGATCATGTAATAGTTTATCAGATTGTTGGGGGCATGTTGCCTATCATCTACTATGGTGTTTATCATCTTTGCTACAACTTGTTATTCTTAATGCTTGACACTTAGGGCCCGAGTGCCATGATTTCAGATCTGAACCATATGTGTTTGCATGAATATATTTGTGTTCGTGATCCTATCTATGAGTTGTTTGCACCTGTTACGGTCCGGAACCGGCGATCCCAAAAGTGACAGCTTGGGACACCAAAGGGGATGGTCCGTAGTTTGAGGAATACATGTATCCATTGAGTTCATTGCTTTGTTCCGGTGCTCTCTGACAGGAGCACCTTAATATCCATAAGTTCCTTTTGGCCCCGTTCGTAGCGGGATGGTAGGACAAAAGATGTTGTGCAAGTTCTTATTGCAAGCACGTACAACTACCTACGGGACACATGCCTAATGTTTGATATTTGCCTAGATGATCATTACTTTTCCGTGTGCCGTGCCCCAGTTAAAACTATCTCATCCATGCAGCGCCCAACCATCCATCTCCCTAGCCTACAGTGTTTTAAACCCTGCTTGTCACTAGTTGCTACTTTTGCCGTTTACTACTGTTATTTACTTTTGCTGTTTACTTTTACTATTACTATCATCACTATCATATCACTGTTACCACTTATCTTTTGTTGCAAGTAAGTATATTTCAGGTGCGGTTGAATTGACAACTCAACTGTCAAAGCTTATAAATACTCTTTGGCTCCCCGTGTGTCGAATCAATAAATTGGGTTATTCTTACCCGCGAAGACTATCTCGACCCCTTACGGTTGAGGGTTATCACTCCTCAAGCACTTGTAGATTGTTGTTGGGGGTAATCAAGTGATGAAGCATCAGAGGGTTTGTTGTGTCCTTTGATGTACCCATTATGTTCTTGAAAGACGAATAAAGAGGTGCAGCTTTAGTATGATGATCATAGTGTTCATTTCCTTGTTCATCTTTTAGAACTGTAATGAGGTTGTTTCTGTGCTTCATAGTGGCCCTGGCTTGAAAAAAAAATGGTGTTGGCTTCTCCAAATTTGATGTTCCTAATAGTAGCCCTTTGTTTCCAGTATATTTTCTACAGAGAAAGGGTATTTTCCAAATGTTTCTTCAGTGATATCCTGCTATCAAGCTCTTCTGTGGTTAATTGCATGTATTGTTCAATGGTGTTATAGAATAGGATGGTAAGGTTTGTGTTGGCAATGATGATTTTCAGTTTAGGGAGATTTATGGTCCATATTTTCAACCCTTTTCTCAACCTCTTAAATTTAGCAACAATGACCTTAGCATTGTCATGTTCAGTCACATTTTGTTCCCAGTTAGCTCTAACCACGTCTCTGAATTGTGGGTGTTCAAGCCAGAAGTTCTCATATCTAAAAATCCCCAGATCTGATGGAGGTGCCAATGTTAATCATCACAGGTGCATGATCTGAGGTAGTTCTAGCAAGTGGCAGAGCAAGTGTATTAGGATATGAAAGGGTCCAATTTTCAGAGGTGAAGCACCAATCTAGCTTTTCAAGGAGTGGAGCATTCTACATGTTGCTCCAAGTGAAACTTCTGCCTTTCAAAGGTATTTCTACCAGAGCTATTTCCCTATAGCCTCATTAAAAAGGAACATATCCTGGAGGTTAACTCCACTTCTATTTCTATTTTGTGGATATCTGATATAATTGAAATCCCCAAGAATCATCCAGTTTGTGTCATCATCTACTTGAATATCTTGGAACCAATTAATGAATTGAGTTCTGGATGCACCTTGACATGGACCATAGATATTAGTGAGCAACCATTGTTCTCCAGAGTGTCTGGAAGTAAATTGCACAGTAATTGAGAATTCATTCTTGTGGATAGTGTGCCCAAAGAAAAGCTGATCATTCCAGACAATTAGCAGACCACCAGAAGCACCAATAGATGGGAGAAAGTCAAATTTATTAAGGTTTTTGGGGAAAAAGTTTTTTATGTATTGACTGTCGAAATGTGGTCTTTTAATTTCTTGGAGACATAAGATAGAGCAGTCTGCCTCTCTGATTTTGCTGGATAATGTTGTCCATTTGTTATCATCATTAATACCACGAATATTCCAATTCAGTATATTCCATGATCTAGCCATGAGTTGCAAATGGAGTGGATCCACCAATATCTTAGGTGGTACTTAGAAACAATAGCCATAGTGGATAACCAGTTCATACAAGAGAAAAGTCTAAGCAGCAAACAGTCTATCATCATCCAAGCAAGTATGAGTCTCATTACAACTTCGCAAAATAACCAGCACAACTATCAGCTAGAAAACCTAACAAGTGCTATTACTGGAAAAAGACACTCTGTTAAATCTCCTAGTTGTTGCTTTTAGCCTTGGAGCTCTTGGTCCGAGCCTGATATCAATTGCTCTTGTTTTTCTTGTTGCCTTGCTTTGATTCCTTCTCTGCAGCTACTTGATTAACCTTGCAGAAAGAGGTACTGAGATTTTTAACCACCTTTGATGACAAGGGTGGTGGAACCGCATGGCATGCCATGCAGTTCCTATCAGAACACATAGAGCATTTAAATCCTTTATTGAGTGCACGAAGTCTGCAACTCCTTCTTACCTTAGTATCTACTAGAGGTACCTTGTCCTTTCTCTTCCTTTTCATATGCATGGCAGTGATGGATGATGTAGTAACTGTGGTTCCAAAATATGTAGTACCAAGAGGAGTAGAGGTATCTGTCTTGTTTTCCTTGTTTAAGTATTGGACCCGTGTTAAGCAAGAGGTTGTGTGAGAAGCTGAGCATATCTCAGGAATAGCAAAAGGCTTACAAATTTTGGTTTCAAATCCTTGAATGATATAAGTCCATACTTGGGATGTGAGAAATTTCTTTCCCCATTCAAATCTGTCTAGTGTGATAAGAGCTACAGATAGAAAATTAACCCATTATATGGGTACTTGGATTACCTCTTTGTTGTTTGCGTCAGGAGCAAAATGTTTTTTCCATATCATCGCTCCTTCTCTTCCCAGATGAGCTTCATCTTGATTCATAGAAGGGGAACAAATGTTTTCTCTTGCCATAATAACCGGATCTGCAGACATAGAGGGTAGGTGAACAAAACCCGCCAATAGATGTTGGCTATGATCTTTATATTAAGGGATGGGAAAACATGTTGGTGGTGTATTATAGTCCATACTTTTCGTCTCTTCCTGTTGCCCTGCATTGGCTACCATGGTACTTGAGTTGTTAGGTATAGTGGCTGGAACCTCTTTGTTGCCTATCTCGGAGTGTGTAGTTTCTTTAGCAGTTTGTTCCTCAAACGCATCAGGTTCTTTCAGGGGTGAAAGAGCAGGTTCTTACAGATGTGCATGAGCAGTGAAGCTAGTATGCATATTATGTTGCATTGTAGCTTGACCAACCTGAGGTACCGTAGAAGTGAAACTAGCAAGCAGTTCATGTTCATGGGGTCCACAAATGTGAGGGAGATCTCAGGTGATGAGTGGGTCAGGATGGCCTCATGTGATCATCAGGTAGGGTTACTGCACTCAACACAAGCAGGGGAGGAGCAATTGATGGGACAACATGAGCCTGGATAGGTTGGGGAGGCCCGGGTTGGTTCTCATTTGGCCCAACATCCAAATTCAAATATGGGATTCCCTCCAAATGTACTTGCTGAGTCGGGCCATTAGCAGATTCATTACTAGCAGCACTATTATGAGATCCACTTAAAGAAAGTGGCAAGCCACTATTATCATCCACTATAGCTAATTTCTCTTGTGCCAACTAATTTAAATCTACAAGGAGAGGTGCCATGAGGTCATTCAACTGCAGAAATTCCATGTGATGTAATTCTTGATCAATATACATATGATCCTCGGGTAGAGCCCAGTGCCCCCATCCAGGTAGCTCTTCATCATCCCCCTCAAAATCTTGTTCTTGGTTGCCAAACAGCGGATTGAGGTTCAGATCTAGGTTGTGTGCCTGATGCACATCATCATGCTCATGGTGTTGAAGTGGACCAATAAAATGATTATGTTGATTGGCATGGAAAGGAGCTTGAAATGGGAGTGGATGTGGATTTCCATGAGGTGGGATTGCATCCTCATCAGGTGGCTCTGCCCCCAGAATCTGTTGTTGCAAGATAACTACAGGTATAGTAAGAGATTGAGTTAAAGTCGTCTCCTTCTCCCACTACTATACCTGCAGGGATATCTCTCAGATCCTCTACTCTGACCTTCACCATTTGATTAGCTCTAGATCTTTTGGCTAGCAGTTTACCAAACCCTCTTACAGCGTTATCAATCTCAAAAATATTCCGCCTATCCAACGGAAAACCACAAAAAAATAGCCATACATCTCTATTAAGCACAAGCTTCCTCTAGTTTAGGCCCTCGTTATGCTTTTGGAATATAATGTGAACATCAGTAAATGCATGCGGGCTATTGAGTACTAGATCATCACGGTCAAAACCACTGTTGAGCTTGACACAAGCTTGGTCGAAGAAGAGACATAATGTGAAGCAGGGGCAAATCTCAGCAAAGTTCAGACGGATAACCTCTGTAAGGAATTCAGAGAGTACCTCTCGAATGGTGTTGAAAGCCACTAGGAAATTGGGCATGGGAAGGATTGAGGCAATGGCCCAATCTTCATGTGTCTTGGGCACGGCACCAGTCACAACATGAGCCCTAGCCGATCGTCCTTCCACGTCGATGATATGATGATTTGGGGGGGATGAAGGGGGTTGGATCAAATGGGAAGTTTGCCATTGCAGCTTGGGAATCTTCAGTGTGCGTCGGCTGCGATGATGGATGGGGAGTGCGAAGGGACAGATGAGGAAGGGTGGAGCAGAGGATATTGTTGGAAGACGCAGAGGCAACGTTATGGCAAGTACCAACCCGCCTGCGTGGAATTATGGGAAGAGCGACCTGATTTTGCTGGAGTAAGGCACTGACTGCGGGCCTGGTTGATTGACTAGCGGGAATCGAGCCAAGACTTCTCTATTCATATCTTGGAAGTGATTTAGCTCCAAAAGTGATGGGTGACACTTGGTGCTCCAGGTTTTCAGTGGGTCGGCCCATAGAATAGCAGTCCTTTGCAATATGGCCCATTTTTTTTGCAGGCCCTGCATTTGATTTTATTAGTGCAGGCCGGGCTGGCGTGGCCGAAGAAGAGACATCTAACGCAAATGGGTTGCCAGATTGATTGGGCTATGGATTGTGGTTACTTGAAGGAGCAGGGGGGCTAGAGTTTTGAAAGACCTGATTTCCCGCCTCATAAGTGGCTCTTTAATGATGGGTTTTATTATGCTCCGAAACTGCTCCTCCGTTTGAAATTTGAGGATGCCTATGGTTGACTTATCTAGCCTATTCTTGGTAGGTTGTCGGGGATCTAACAACTTGAATATAGGATTTCCTAGGATGATAGCGAAAGACATGAGTCCATTCATCCTCTTTTTCTTGCACATATTGATCTAGTTCATAGGATGAATTCGGACCTCCACTACCCCCAAAGCAAGAAATTGAGACTGAACTCCGAGATGGCAATATTGCCCCCTTTGATGATGGTGTAATCCATTTCTTTGGAAGAAACATCGAATTTCAAAGACCAATTTTGGAGTTGTTGTACTTTGAAGAGGGACGCCCTACCACCAAAGCAGGATAGAAGGATTGTACCAACAGATTCCGGGGTGAGTCTGATTTTGGATCGGGTGAATTCCGCAACCAGAAGAAAATCCTCCTGATTATCCTCGGGCTCCGAGTTGGTCCGCACACCCACTTCTTCCATACCTCGGCCTCGAAAGCTTGGCCATTTTCGAAGTTCAGATCTGCAAGAGACATGTTGGAGTCACACTAGTGGTTGTGGACGCCGTCCTCAGAGTGATCGGCGGCGTGGATTTGTGGTGGCCGCCGTGGCCGGAGTGGCCGACGGCGGGGGCTAGAGGGTGGGGGGGGCCAACAAATTGAGCACCTAGAAAAAAACATTTGTCACGCGTCGACAAGCTACTCAGTGCACATTTTATGAAATACCCAAACATTTTTAGAATATGTGAACAAATTTTTAAAAGTGAACCTTTTTAAATTTTTAAACAAAATTTTAAATCAGGTACATTTTCCGAAATTAGAGAATTGTTTTTGAATCGTGAACAAAAAAAAAACCACGAACGTTTTATGAAATTCCCCAAACATGTTTTGAATCTGCAAACTACTTTTGAAAACACGAATTTTTTGAATTGGTGAGCTAAATTTGGGAACATGAACATATCCTAAAGTTCACAAACAGTTTTCAAATTTGCGAAAAAATTTCAGAATTTCAATTATTTTGTGGAAAACATTAAATTTCTTCAAATTTTAGAGCATTTTATGAAAATCTGTGAAAAATAGGGAAAATACGTTTTAAAGCATTTTTGAACAAAATTTGAAAACAATAACGTATTTGATATTGTTTCAAAATTTCTGAACATTTCTTGAAAAAAGAAATATAAGCGCAAAAGAAAAATGAGAAATTAATTAAAATAAAGGAAAGAAAAGAAATCGACAAAAAGTAAACAAAGCAAAAGCAGAGAAAAGAAATTAGAAAATGGTAAAGGTAAAAACGACAATAAAGGGAGAATAAAAAGAAAAAACAACTTGGGAACCCCAATGAAAGTTCCAAAACTCGGAAACACCAACTGTGGGAACCGCCTAGAAGGTTACGAAAATCGTAAATCGCTCAAACGTTTAATGGGCTGTCCCATCCCGAATGATCGTCATTTCCTTGCGTGTCACCCCAACAACGTGCCACGACGAGCGGCAAATAGGGATTTCCCTGGTGCTATACAATACACCGCAGGAGTCATAATCTCGCCAACTACCAGACGGACAATCACCGGATGGTCTAGACCAATATGTGTTTCCTTGAGAGAGGATTTAGAAAGCTTCTATAACCAGTTGTGATGACTTTCATAAGCTATTGCGCGGCTTTTTTTATTGTGTGTTACCTGTGTTGGTTTTCATCGAGTTTTTTTGGGTTTACGATTTTGTAAGTTTCTTTTCGTTTCTCTTTGGTTTTTTTTGGTTCCTTTTTATTTATTGATTTTCTTTTTTATGACTACATATTCCAATACATGTTCTACATGCTTTGTATGCATCTGGAACTTATTTTCATACACGTGAACATTTTTAAAATAAATGATTAAGTATTGGTTTCAAATACATGTTGTGAACACTTTTTGGATTGATATGAAGCATTTTTTTAAAACATGGAGAAAAATATTTCATACTATAATTTATTTTTAAATGTCATGACCATATTTTTAAAATCACATAACATGTTTTTTGAATATCATGTGCATTATTCCGAATGGTATGGAACATTTATTTGAATTGCGTAAATAATTTTAAACATTATATAAACATTTTCATAAAATTTCTCAAACAAATTCTGAAATGCGTGAACATTTTCAAAATCTCACAAACAATTTTTTAATGATATCGATATTTCCAAAAGTTGCATCATTTTTTAGCACTACATGAATATTTCTTGAGTACGAGATGATTTTGTTTCTTTATTTAAATATTATATTTTACCATTTCATAATATAAAATATTTGATAAAAAGATAATTCGGCGCTGAATCCATTATGGACAAGACCATTAAGCGAGACAATGAGCAGTAACGTAGCATTGCTCAAAAACCTGCTAAATGAGCGCAAATGTTACGGCCCATTAATTATAGGAGTATGTTTTTCGGAATTTTGCTAGAAAATATGTACTCCCTCTGTAAAATAATATAAGAGTGTTTGGATCACTACTTTAGTGATGTAGCGACCAGACCTCAAACAGTCTGATCTCCATGCATCAGTGTCATCCCTGGATCAGTAATGCTGACACGCACGGTACTTGAAGGATTTATAATAGAGTAGCAATCACACACTTATTATATCGATAGTCCAACGATGAAATTATTACAAATAATATGGCCGAAGGCCATCTAACACGATAACATCGGAAGGCTTGGAAGATAAGTGAGTCCATCAACTCCAGCGGCATCACTGAGTATAGAACCACGACCTAAAAAGGGCATCTTACTCGTCGTCTGAGAAGTCTGCAACATGAAACGTTGCAGCCCGAAAAACGGGTCAGCACATGGAATATGCTGGCAAGGTAACACAAGAGAATGCAATGAAAATAAGGCTATATTATATGCAATATGGCTGGTGGAAAGCTCTATGGTTAAGTTTTTGCGTAAAGCCAATTTTCCCCTACTTCAAAGGAATGTATTTTAATTAACTATCATGGTAGTTGAAACATCGTTGAGAAGATAGACATCCTCTCAACCCCAATTAAAAGTAACCATTAAACCCAACAAAATTAAATTAAAGTAACATGTTGAGATGCACATGATAATCCAAGTACCAGATACTCAAGACGTCCATAACCGGGGACACGGCTAATCATGATCAGTTTGTACACTATGTAGAGGTTTGTGCACTTTCCCCACAAGACTTGATCGTCTCCGTTTGGTTTCTCGCACTGCATGGTGTTTGAGAAACGGATGACCGAGACACAATCTTTCCGAAGAGGTCCCCTTAAGCAGATAGATAGGCCGGTACACATACAAAACCCACTACATCTGCTAGCCCATCAGGGAAAGGTTTCCCACAACTTACTCAACTATGCCAGAGCCCATATTGGCATGTGGCTGCACACGGAAGTTTCTAGTATGAAAAATCTCATGATCTCTTTGAGCTTGGGTGGCGGTCCAAAAGAAAAACAGGCAATCACTAGAATATCCAGATGCCTCAATCCACCCAGATGTGTATTAAAGTTGCCACCTTAAGTTGAGCCATTAATTAACAACTCACATCTGTCATGGATTTCTCTCAAATCCAAACCACGTCTACGAGCATAGCATGTCCTAATAGCAAACGTAGAAGTAACTCCCAAGGGTTTGAATGTAATGCAGGTAATAGGTACTACCTCAATCTACTTCCCAATCCCACAAATTCATCGATCCTACTCATGCAATGTGTGAGGGTTTGACTAATGCAATGAAAACTGGGTAATTGGAAAGTATGACCAAAGTGTTACTTGCCTTGTTGATGATCCGCAAAACCTAGAGACTCAAAGTAGCAAGCGGCGCACTCCGGGTACTCTATCGCAATCAAACAAACAAGCATACAATAAGTACTTAACTAATGCACGGGTAAAACTCAAATAAGCGATCTAACCAGAAAGTTCAACTTAAGAACTCCGGTATGCAAAAAGAATCAACTCGAAAGAAGCAACGAAACTCAAACTGCAAAAGAATCGAGCTCCGAATTACTAGTTGGCCTAAAGTCAAATTTTACAATAGCCAAAACTTTGTTTAAGTTATTCTAACGTAAAGAGGGCTTCGAGACGAAGATCTGGGATTTTGAATCACCTGATTCCGACTCTCGAGCGAAAAGAAAAATGAAAAACAAGATCAGGGCAGAAATCGCAATCGGAAAAATCGCGGATAAATACCCCGAAAAAGAAAAACGACGAACAGGCTAACGAACGAACGTTCGCTGTCTGCGGTTAACTAACGAAAACCGTTCGTTAAAACGAACGTACGGACGAACGTCCGGTATTCAACTAAACCGGTGGAAAATAAAAAAAAACCGAACCGATTTGTTAAAAAAACAGATCTAGGTTTTCCTAAACGAACTGATCTATTAACGAAAAAAAAACTACCTCAACTCCGGCGAACTCCGGCGGACTCCGGCGAGGGCGGCGGCGGCGGCTGCGGCTAGCGGCGGGGCGGCGGCGGCGGCTCGGCGCGGCGCGGCGGCGGGGCAGCGGCGGGGCGGCGGGAGGCGGCGACGGCGGCGGCTTCCGGCGGGGCGGCAGGCTAGGGTTCGGGCGGCTGCGGGGGCGGGCGAGGCGAGCTGGGCCGGCGGCTGCGGCTTATAAAGCCCAGTCTCCCGGTCCGATACGAGACTAGGTCGTTTTTTTTATTCTAAATAGAGTCCCGACGCAGAAAAACTAGCGAAAGAAATATCAAACGGACACCAAAATTCCCGAAATAAATTTTCACCATCCTCTAATAATATTTAGGACGAAGTGAACATTTTTCCCGGACCTAAATGCAATTTTGAAAAACGCGTATTTTTCCTATGCAAATAAATCCGCGAATAAATCCAGAAAAAATCCAAAAGTGATTTTAATATTTTTTTCCTCCAATATTTTTGTTATTTTGGAGAAGTCATATTATCTCCGCTCATATTTTGTATTTAGAAATATTTTTAGGAGAGAAAAATAATTAGAATCACACTGTCCTCGTACCGGTATTCGAGCGAACTCAAATACGAAAATGGTAAAATTCCCAACTCTCTCCGTAGGTCCTTGAGTTGCTTAGAATTTCGAGGAACTCCACGAACAAAAATGCAAAAACATGCAAATGCAATATGATCTATGTATAACATTCCAAATTGAAAATTTGGGATGTTACAAACCTACCCCCATTAGAATGAATCTCGCCCTCGAGATTCGGCTTGGCTAGAGAACATGTGTGGGTGGTCCTTGCGTAGATCATCTTCTCGCTCCCAGGTGGTTTCTTCCTCGGTGTGGTGACTCCACTGAACTTTGCAAAACTTGATAACCTTGCTGCGAGTAACTCTGCTCGAAAATTCGAGAATCTTAACGGGCTTCTCCTCGTAGGTCAGATTACTGTCCAACTGAATTGCTTTCAGGGGTACTGTGTCTCTAAGCGGTATATCGGCCATCTCCGCGTGGCACTTCTTAAGCTGCGAAACTTGAAACACGTCATGCACTCCTGACAATCCTTCGGGCAATTCCAACTTGTAGGCAACCTCTCCCATGCGTTCCAAAACACGGTAAGGTCCCACAAATCTCGGGGCTAGCTTCCCTTTAACTCCGAAATGTTTAACTCCTCGCAGAGGGGATACTCTCAGGTATGCTCTGTCTCCGATTTCATAGGTTATCTCTTTGCGCTTCGAATCTGCATAACTCTTCTGCCTGGACTGAGCTACCTTCAGTCTATCTCGAATCAACTTAACCTTCTCCTCAGACTCTTTGATTAAGTCTGGTCCAAACAACTGGCGATCTCCAACTTCGTCCCACGACAACGGTGTTCGGCATCTCCTTCCATACAATGCCTCGAACGGTGCCATCTTCAAACTGGCTTGGTAACTGTTGTTGTATGAGAACTCCGCGTAGGGCAAGTTGTCATCCCAACTGGATCCATAATCTAATGCACAGGCTCTTAGCATATCTTCCAAAATCTGATTGACTCTCTCCGTCTGTCCATCAGTCTGCGGGTGAAATGTTGTGCTAAACTCTAGTCTGGTTCCCAAAGTTTCATGTAATTGATTCCAGAACTTTGAGGTAAACTGGGTTCCTCTATCAGATACAATACTCCTCGGAACTCCGTGCAGACATACAATTCTGGTATGTATATCTTTGCCAACTTTGCACTGGTATATGTGGTTTTCACCGGGATAAAGTGGGCTACCTTCGTCAATCGGTCTACTACTACCCAGATTGAATCATATCATGCTTTGGTCCTGGGCAATCCGGTGATAAAATCCATACCAAGCTTCTCCCACTTCCATTCGGGAATTGGCATAGGTTGTAACAATCCTGCTGGCTTCTGATGTTCTGCCTTCACTCTTTGGCATACATCACAAACTGCTACATACTTCGCAATATCCTTCTTCATACCGGTCCACCAGAAAATATCCTTCAAATCCAAATACATCTTAGTATTTCCTGGGTGAATCGAGTATGGTGAATCATGGGCCTCCTGTAAAATCAACTTCCTAATCTCCGGGTCATTGGGCACATAGATTCGATCCTCAAACCATAGGGTGTCGTGTTCATCCTCACGAAATCCTTTAGCTTTTCCTTCGCTCATTCTCTCCTTTATAGCGACAACCTCCTTGTCAGCTTTCTGAGCTTCTCTGATTTTATCCATCAGGGTAGACTGGATTTCTAGTGTTGCTACATAGCCTCTCGGAACTATCTCCATACGTAGTTCTCGTAGGTCCTCGGCTAACTCCTTTGGAAACTCCTCCATCGTTAGGGTATTGACATGGCTCTTACGGCTTAGCGCATCAGCTACTACGTTAGCCTTTCCGGGATGATAATGCAATCTCATGTCATAGTCCTTAGTGAGTTCCAGCCATCTCCTTTGCCTAAGATTCAACTCCTTCTGAGTGAATATATACTTCAGACTCTTATGATCCGTATATACTTCACAATGGTTTCCAATGAGAAAATGTCTCCACGTCTTCAATGCATGCACTACGGCTGCTAATTCCAAATCGTGGGTGACATAGTTCATCTCATGAGGTTTTAGTTGTCGTGAAGCATACGAAACAACTCTTCCTTCCTGCATAAGAAATGCTCCAAGTCCTCGACGTGAAGCGTCGCAGTACACCTCATAATCCTTATGTTGATCTGGCAGAATCAACACAGGGGATGAGACCAACCTTTTCTTCAACTCCTGGAAACTAGTCTCACATTCTTCGGTCCAACTGAACTTGGTTTCCTTCTTCAACAACTCCGTCATTGGCTTTGCAATCTTCGAGAAATTCTCGATAAATCTCCGGTAGTATCCTGCAAGTCCAAGAAAACTTCGGATTTATCCAACGGTCGTCGGTGCTTCCCAGTTGGTTACAGTTTCCACCTTGGGGGGATCTACTGCTATTCCTTCTCCGGATATAACATGTCCGAGGAATCCGACTTCCTTCAACCAAAACTCACATTTGCTAAACTTGGCATATAACTGATGTTCTCTGAGCTTCTCCAATACCAAACGCAAATGCTCTTCATGCTCCTCTTCATCCTTCGAGAAGATCAAAATATCATCTATGAACACTACGAAGAACTTATCCAAATACTCCATAAACACTTTGTTCATCAGGTTCATAAAGTAGGCCGGTGCGTTTGTCAGACCAAACGACATAACGGTATACTCATACAACCCATACCTAGTGGTAAAGGCCGTCTTAGGGATATCTTGCTCTCAAATCTTCAATTGATGGTACCCTGATCGTAGATCGATCTTAGAAAATACCTTAGTTCCTTGCAATCTATCGAACAGATCGTTGATCATTGGCAATGGGTACTTGTTCTTGATCGTTACTTCATTCAATCCTCGGTAATCAACAACCATTCTTAGCGATCCATCCTTCTTCTCCACTAGAAGTACTGGCGAACCCCAAGGCGAAGAACTTGGGCGTATGAATCCTTTATCCATAACTCCTTAATCTGCTTCTTAATCTCCTCCAAATCCTTTGCGGGCATCCTATAGGTTCTCTTAGAAATTGGCCTGGTGCCTGGCAAAAGTTCAATCAAAAACTCTATATCTCTATCCGGTGGCATTCCTGGCAACTCTTCTGGAAACACATCCGGATAATCCTTCACTACTGGCACTTCCTCCTGAACAACTCCCGTGAGAGAATGTACTTGAGTCCTTATAGGCGAATGCCTAGATACGTACTTAATCCTTTTTCCCTCCGGGGTGGTGAGCAAAATAGACTTACTGGCACAGTCAATGTTACCTCCATACTTCGATAGCCAATCCATACCTAATATCACATCCAATCCTTGTGACTCCAGAACTATTAGGTCAGAGGGGAAAGTATGGCGTCCTATGATCAATGGCGTCTGGAAACATCCTTGGTGTGCCATATAATCTGCTCCAGGTGAACTTACTAACATGGGGGTCTTAAGAACTCGGGTGGACATCCTATGTCTATTTACGAATCCCCTTGAAATATATGAATGCGATGCACCAGTATCGAAAAGAACTATTGCGGTAAATGTCTTAACCAAAAACTTACCGACAACAACATCTGGTTGCTCTTCTACCTCCTCCACGGTCACGTGGTTCACTTGTCCTTTGTTGAACGGGTTGGGCTTCTTCTCGGCGCTTCCATTGCCGTTCCCATTCTTAACTTCTGGGCATTCATTGGCATAATGTCCAGTCTTCCCGCACTTGTAACAAGTGAGATGGCTAAAATCCCTCTTGGTGGGTGTGGACGGTGCAGGGCGGTTCTGGTTTCCATTGGCTCCATTCCCATCCCGTTACCATTGCCATTCTTGGTGCCATTGTGGTTGTGTGAGCTACTTCCTCCATGGGTATGCTGAAACTGTCCTACTGCTTTAGGGGTAAAGCGAGGCTTCTGCTGAGCTCCAGAGTTATACTTTCCTTGCCCATACTTTCTCTTGCGACTCTCAATCTGCTGATGCTTCCTTTCAATCATCAGGGCTCGGTCAACCAACTCCTGATAGTTATTGAAAGTTGCCACCATCAACTGTACACCCATCTCATCATTCAGCCCTTTCATAAATCTCTCCTGCTTCTTGGCATATGTGGCCACATCATCTGGGGCGTAACGAGATAGGGTACTAAACTCATCCACATACTGGGCTATAGTACGATTTCCTTGGCGCAAATTGCGAAACTCCTGCTTCTTCATACTCATTGCTCCAGTCGAGACATGGGCAGTACGAAAAGCTTCCTGAAACTGATCCCAAGTCACATTGGCTACGGGGCAAGTGGCTGTGTAATTCTCCCACCATGCTGCGGCTAGTCCAGACAACTGATGTGCGGCAAATCGCACCTTCTCAGCATCCGAGCAATTGGCGGTGGTCAAATCCCTTCCAATCTTGCGTAGCCAGTCATCAGCCACAATTGGTTCGATGCTGCTAGCAAACATGGGTGGTTGCAACCTTAAGAAACGTGTCAAGTTGTCCACAGGTGGTGGTGGTGGAGGGTTGTTGTTGTTGTTGTTCTGGTTGTTCTGGGTGTTCTGGACAAGAAGTTGCATCAGGTTGTTCTGCTGCTGGATCAACTGGGTGAGCTCAGGGGGAAACTCGAATTCACGTCTTGGAGGCATCTGATGGGTGTAGAGGGAAGAGATTAGAATAGAAAAAAGGTCTAAGGGGAAATCACTACCCATATGCACATGAGACAAACACACAATCATATCACACCAATCAATTTCAAACAAGTTCTTACAAATCTAACGATCGTTACAAAGGTGCTCTAAATCTAATATATGGTGGTAAACTACTAGTCATAGGGTGGTCATCTAAAAATATTGATCGACAGAGGATTCCATAATATCTGCCCCAGCTTCATCTTCATAGTCTTCATCCTTGCTATCCTTAGCTTCCGAATCCGTATCATCTATGATGATATAGTCTTCCGGTGGAATCTCCTTGGGTTCTTCTTCCTCGTCTTCTTCTCCCATGAGTATCCCTAACTTCCGAGTCAAATCATCATTCTTCTCCACAAGTATCTTCATCTCCTCCTCATAACCGTCGCGTGTAGACTTGAGTTCTTCTTCTAGCTCCAAATTCCTATTTAGGGCCTTCTTCAAATCTATCATCCCAACACACATCTGGTGCTCCTGGCGGCGAATGTGGTGGTTCAACTCCTGGATAAATGCTGCAATGGATATACCCTTCTTAGTGCTGATCAAATCCCAATTCTCATCTCGGCGTCCACAAATTTGGTAGATGGTGTCCTTTAGCTCCTGCTTGTAGACTTCTCCAATCCTTCTCATAGCAATGTGGGCTGCCATACTCCTTCCCAGGCTCCATGTAGGTGCATTAAAGGAAAATGCTATGAGTGAGGTGACGGGTGCGAACGTCCTTCCTGGAACTTGAGCTTGAATCAACCAACGCTCCTCCTCCGGTAGAGTGGCATTGTAGGTTCCAGTGAAACTTGGTAAGCCAATGTGTAGATATCTGGTGACTTCCTTCAGGTGTCGTCCAAAGGGTGTATCATCATCCGGTTGCATGAACTTGTGCTTTGCTTCCACCATCCTAAAGAATAGAAAAGATGAGGAGTCAGAAGAGAGAAGAGTGAAAAGTGTTCTAGGGCTTGTCTTAGTGGTCGTGTCCTACAGTCAGCGTGTGCTATGATACCAACTTTGTAGCGACCAGACCTCAAACAGTCTGATATCCATGCATCAGTATCATCCCTGGATCAGTAATGCTGACACACACGGTACTTGAAGGATTTATAACAGAGTAGCAATCACACACTTATTACATCGATAGTCCAATGATGAAATTATTACAAATAATATGGCCGAAGGCCATCTAACATGATAACAGCGGAAGGCTTTGAAGATAAGTGAGTCCATCAACTCCAGCGGCATCACTGAGTATAGAACCACGACCTAAAAAGGGCATCTTACTCGTCGTCTGAGAAGTCTGCAACATGAAACGTTGCAGCCCGAAAAACGGGTCAGCACATGGAATATGCTAGCAAGGTAACACAATAGAACGCAATGAAAATAAGGCTATACTATATGCAATATGGCTGGTGGAAAGCTCTATGGTTAAGTTTTTGCATAAAGCCAATTTTTCCCTACTTCAAAGGAATGTATTTTAATTAACTATCATGGTAGTTGAAACATCGTTGAGAAGATAGACATCCTCTCAACCCCAATTAAAAGTAACCATTAAACCCAACCAAATTAAATTAAAGTAACATGTTGAGATGCACATGATAATCCAAGTACCACATAATCAAGACGTCCATAACCGGGGACACGGCTAATCATGATCAGTTTGTACACTCTGCAGAGGTTTGTGCACTTTCCTCACAAGACTCGATCGCCTCCGTTTGGTTTCTCGCACTGCATGGTGTTTGAGAAACGGATGACCGAGACACAGTCTTTCCGAAGAGGTCCCCTTAACCAGATAGATAGGCCGGTACACCTACAAAACCCACTACATCTGCTAGCCCATCATGGAATGGTTTCCCACAACTTACTCAACTATGCCAGAGCCCATATTGGCATGTGACTGCACACGGAAGTTTCTAGTATGAAAAATCTCATGATCCCTTTGAGTCTGGGTGGCGGTCCAAAAGAAAAACAAGCAATCACTGGAATACCCAGATGCCTCAGTCCACCCAGATGTGTATTAAAGTTGCCACCTTAAGTTGAACCATTAATTAACAACTCACATCTGCATTGGATTTCACTCAAACCCAAACCACGTCTACGAGCATAGCATGTCCTAACAGCAAACGTAGAAGTAACTCCCAAGGGTTTGAATGTAATACAGGTAATAGGTACTACCTCAATCTACTTCCCAATCCCACAAATTAATCGATCCTACTCATGCAATGTGTGAGGGTTTGACTAATGCAATGAAAACTGGGTAATTGGAAAGCATGATCAAAGTGTTACTTGCCTTGCTCATGATCCGCAAAACCTAGAGACTCAAAGTAGCAAGCGGCGCACTCCGGGTACTCTATCGCAATCAAACAAACAAGCATACAATAAGTACTTAACTAATGCATGGGTAAAACTCAAATAAGTGATCTAACCAGAAAGTTCAACTTAAGAACTCTGGTATGCAAAAAGAATCAACTCGAAAGAAGCAACGAAACTTAAACTGAAAAAGAATCAAGCTCCGAATTACTAGTTGGCCTAAAGTAAAATTTTACTGTAGCCAAAACTTTGCTTAAGTTGTTCTAACGTAAAGAGGGCTTCGAGACGAAGATCTGGGATTTTGAATCACCTGATTCCGACTCTCGAGCGAAAAGAAAAACAAAAAACAAGATCAGGGCAGAAATCGCGATCGGAAAAATCGCGGATAAATACCCCGAAAAAGAAAAACGACGAACAGGCTAACCAACGAACGTTCGCTGTCTGCGGTTAACTAACGAAAACCGTTCATTAAAACGAACATACGGACGAACGCCCGCTATTTAACTAAACCGACAGAAAATAAAAAAAAAACGAACCGATCTGTTAAAGAAACAGATCTAGGTTTTCCTAAACGAACCGATCTATTAACCGAAAAAAACTACCTCAACTCCGGCGAACTCCGGCGAGGGCGGTGGCGGCGGCTGCGGCTAGCGGCGGGGCGGCGGCGGCTGGGCGGGGCGGCGGCGGCGGCTGGGCGGGGCGGCGGCGGCGGCTGGGC